>OY744527.1:72813061-72900561 GCA_963556195.1 Sepiola atlantica | reverse complement strand
CAATTCATGCATTTAGATCGAGACTGGACAATCAGGCCCCACCCTCATCAGAGGATTAATTGTGACCTGATTCAACAAATAAACCGGTTGATGATGATGCACTCTCATGGACCATGGAAAACACTCAACTGGCCAGAAGGTGGTGATAGCTGTCATGTCCCTATAAAAACCATTATATGTGCTATACAGGCACATACTGCAACCACTGGAAGAACTTACAGAATCTGTGATGAAGATTATGATAAAACAATTGCTGCGTTTGCAAAGCTCCATTCATGAACACCTGTTGATTTGATGTTCGTGTTCCTCGATCTAATAGCCTAACGGTTGTTCAACTGTCATATATAGATAGTTAAATAAATGCAGGGATAGATAAATAGATGGTTCTTTCTTTTATCATATTGATTTGCTTAACAAATACTTCAAAATGCAAGTGGGAAATCAGTGGTCAACGGTCATGAATTTTTGGATGACAGAAAATTCAAACTGTGCAGAACACACAGAAAAAGAAAATGTTCATTTTCTGATAGTGCCACATACTTTTTTGAGGTTTGGTAGTCTCACACCCAAATTTAGGCGAACATGTATAATAACTAAAAAAACAGTTGATATTTAGAGGTTTTAAGTGTTATTTTTGGATTCCTTGTACAAAAAAACCTTGTCTGTACCAATTTTTAACGTTCCAGTATACATTTTATGCACAAAAATGTCATTTTCTAATGTCACGATTTTGCAGACGTTCGCGGCATACCTGAAATCTTAAAAATGCAATATTTTGGAAACTGCTTAGAGTTACAAGCTCAAATTTACAGGATTGTCTATTTTTTATGATACCAACAACTGAGGAACTTTTGAAGAAAATCTGAAAGGTACGGGCGACATTTTATATTTTTCTGGATGATTATTAAATCATCCATGGAATTACCCATAAGACCCTCTGCAATGGCAATACACCACAGGACATAAGTTATAAAGAAGCAACCTTTATTTAGATGAATAGATTGTCAGTCGAAAATGATGAAGAATATTATGAGAGGATTGAAAATGATGAATCGAATGAAAAAAAACTGATTACTTATGAGGATTATTCATGAAAAGTATTTGTTGACACTGGATTTGAAGACGACCATGTTGTAGTTTACAGGGGAGAAATCCCATGGTAATATGTTCCAACATGTGAAATTCTTGGAAAGAAACTGTTCATGGAAATGTTGTTTGATTTTTTTTCTGAATAAAAAGTTGACTAAAACTTACCCGTCTCCGTGGACATAAAGATTATAGCGTGGAAATTTGGAGTTGATTTTTGATGAATCTGGCACTTTCTGAAAATAAATAAATAAATAAAATAAAAATATAAGGAATATCTATTTCATAAAAATAAAATGAATACAATAACCTTTTATTTTAAACTTATCGCAAAATTGATTCAGTCGAGTTTATTTACCTCCTCTCCACGAGTGTACTTCTCCTAGTGTGCCGGCTTTTTAAAACACAAGAAGTACGCTCTGGCTTACAAACAAATGCCTGAGCAGTCCCGTCAGCATTCCCCTCAGGCGATTAGCAATAAACTAACGCCCTTCTCAAAGAGAAGGTAAAGCCATAAGTTATGCCACTTGAAAAAAAATGTAACCCCCATTTTCCTTTAAACAAAATGGAGCTATTTTTACATTTAAGTAAAAACGGGGGGAAAAAATGTGCATAAACTGCTTATTCATTTTTGTACATTTTATTACCTTCAACACCTATTTTTTTTTAAATGAGATTGTCAAAAATGAAACATGCAAGTAATTGAAAATTAACTGGTGTTGCTAAGGTAAAAAGAATTCTGACTTCATTATTTTTAAAATGAATTGTTCCGAAATCGAATTCTGTCGGCCCGTCATCTTAATCAGTCATGTAACATGCATTGTGCACTTAAACAGTCATCACTTGCCAGGTGAGGAGAGTGGGTTGGCTTTTACACATGATCCACTGAAAAAAAAAAGCAAGAGCAGGGCCGTCAAGCACCATATGCTCTCTTGTTTCTAAAAATAATAAAATGTTATATTAAATAAAAAAACCTTGGAGAGAGTCAACACCTAGCCACCCTAGTAGCCCCTTTCTCAGCCATTACAGGATGCTCATCTTTCACCGGTTAGACTTCCCAGCATGGATGTACCCATTTATACACATGGATAGAATGTTTGCTTACAACACCTGGTGCTCCTCTGTGTAGCAATAGTTAGATGCGACTGCGTGGAAAATAATATCAAAAACGGTATTTTTCACGTAAGGTTAAAATTCAATAGAGAGTGTAAAATTCCATTTAGAAGTTAAAAATCTAGAATTAGAACTACGTGGCAAGATATGACGTCATGGAAAGAAGTATGATTGGACACGATTTGATTCTCCACCACCTTACAGAAATTGGAAAGGGAAGATGCAGTTCATCTAGATGTAAATTACTGTAAAAAGTAAATCAATTCTCAGCAAATGATGGGGTTATTTGTTGTTCTTTTTAATCGTTTCTACTACTACAGCCACAAAGACAAGGATAAAGAAAAGATCAACATCAACGAGAGAGACGAACACCTGTTTCTGTCACCGAAGAAGATAACGGGCAATCTGTGGGGATCAAAGAAGCCCCACCTACCCCACACACACTATGCTATATTCCCAAATAGCTACCGATATCTAATAATGCCCAGGCTCAATTTCGCCTAACTTCGGTAATCTGATCGGAACTAGTGCGTCAAAGTGATTTAGTTATAATAATGCGGAACTTAGTATAAGAATTGAAATTCACTGTGGTGCTTGGGGTAGCAATATTTTACGTTGGAAAAGGATTCATGTGCTGTGCGCCATGTCGAAAAGAAATGGTGTCATCTAGAAGAAAGCGATTTTAGTAGAGCTTAAAATCTTCACTTTTACCTTTGCGAAGGTAGAGGTTGTCACTATGTTTGTTTATGTACAGCCTAGCATCTACATCGCTTGACCAATCGTCACCAAACTTGGTCAAAATATTGGTCATGGTCTAACTTAAAACTCATTTAATTTTGGGATATCTAGGTCAAAGGACAAGAAAAAGGTGGAACTCAAACTTTTGGAGATAACTTCGGTTTTGTTCATCGTAGAGGCTACTTGGCCCATACTGTAGCCAATGAAGTCCTACAACTGATATAACCGTGACAAGTTCGGTCAGAGTAGAAATTTTGACAGAATTTTAACTTCTGATTTTTCCAACTTTCATGTATGGCTATGATTTTCTTCTATAACAGTAACTACCATGCAAAAATTTAAGCCTGATCAGATAAATAGTTTTTGAGTTATCAACGTTTCCATAGCATAACTTCAGGAATACTTCATATGATATATAGAAGAAAGGCCCAGATAAGACTGTGATACATCCTTATGTTGTCAGGCAGAGGTATGCATTCTCATGACCGACTTATATTCTTGTTTTAGCGTTCTTCATCAATCACAACTAATCAAAGGGAAGTTTTGTTAACTTCATTTGTTGGTGAGTGAAGATCGTAGGTATGTGTTGCATTATTACAGAGTTCTGTCTTGAAGACATGGGATTTCGTTTTTGGGACACTCGGATCTATGCCCTTTCGTCTTGGGAAATTTGATCTGCAATCACAATCTTACAGTATTATGCTCCCGGATTTTTACTAAGGATCTGATAATTCACTTCATACTAAATCGAATGCTAACTAAACCATCACTAAAATGTTCCTTCCAGACTAGCAGCATCAATATCAGTTTCGCAAGTCTAAATTCACAATGCGGGCAGAGCTTTTACCACTCATGCTGCTGGATAAGTGGGTGGAATTCACAACGCAGACGCAGAGCTTTTACCACTCATGCTGCTGGATAAGTGGGTAGAATTCACAACGCGGGTGCAGTAGCAAGTGAAAGCCATCCAAATCATGTAAAGATTCAAACATCAGCAGGCAAGGTTTTGGTTTCCGTATTTTGGGATCTGCAAGGTATTTTGCTCATCGATTACCTTGAGAATCGAGCAGATATTATATAGCATTATTGGCATCATTGTAGGAAGAAATCACAAAAAAAACAACAAAAAACTGCCACGAATGAAGAAAAAAGTGATCATTCACCAAGACAATGCACCATGTCAAAAGTCAATCGCAATGATGGCAAAACTATGTGACTTATACTTCGAATGGTTTCCATACCCACTCTTATTCTCCAGATTTGGCCTACAGCGACTACTGGTTTTTAACGGACATCAAAAGAATGCTCAAGGGAACGAGAGATTTGGTTCTAATGAACAAGTGATATCAGAAACTGAGGTGTATTTTGAGGCCGAAGACAAATCGTTCTACAAAAAAGGCATTGAAATCAGTGTATATCAGTAGGTATCCCAAACCAAAATTTTATTTTCATTATATCTAAAAACTTTTAATGTAGATCCATGGATTTTTGCAAAACATAAACAATGGTACCAAATTTATCTTGGTAGCTCAATTAGCCACCAAGTTATGACCATTCAAAGTTCGTCGGAAACTAGAAAATTTGCCGTCTTGTGTGCTATTGGTCGCGAAGCCAATTTTAACAGTGTATAACTGAAAATGCTTGCTTCAAACAGTTGAAAAATCCTTACAAATGTAATGTCATCTTATTCTAAATGAAAATTAAGACTAATGGAAGAAATAATTATCAGATCAAACCAGCCTAAACATTGGGCAAAATCCCATTACTCCCCCCCAAGTGCAAAGATTACACGAAAGGGCAACTTTGACTGTTCATATAAGTTTCAGTTCAACAGTTAATGCATTGAATCTTCTTAATATGATTCATAGCACATTAGAGACCAAGCTAAATTATTCTTTTAATAGTAAATCAACAAAAAAAACTCATATTTGGATCTTGTAAAAACAGACGGAAACAATTTGATAATATGGTAAAAAAAGGTAAAAAAAATTTTTTTTTAAAAGAGTAAAAAGTATACGCTGCTGAACTTGCTGTAAAAAAGTATTCATTGGAGGTAATAAATAAATGGCAGTCAGCAAAATAAGATGAAACCGATGTTTACTTTTAATTAAAATTCTAATCGATAATTTTTCATAATTTTTGATGAGGATACTTCTTTTTGCCTGATACGTAAGTATAAATAAGAGTTTTCACTTGGGATTGCATTTTCCATGTGCCCTCATCTATAGAAGCGCCATTTTTTTTGGAAGTTTTTTCAGCATTTTTTTTTGGGGGGGGGATAGTTGTTTTTTTTATAAACCTTAACCTAATCTAGTTTTTGTATTCGAAAAAAAAAAAGCATATCATTTTTTATATGCTTTTTTTTGTCGAATACAAACACTAGATTAGGTTAAGGTTAAAAAAAACCCAAGTATCCCTCCCCTCCAAAAATGCTGAAAAAACTTTCAGAAAAAAATGGTGCTTCTATGTACAAAAATATTTTGCATGGCATAATTTTAAAAGGACAACTTTAAATTGTCACTGCTACAAAAAACAGGACAAAACTATCTGTGAAAAAATGTCTGCCTCATTTGGGTACCTCTTCATTACAAGTACCAAAAATTCAATGAATCTGAGTTGGTAGTTCCTTCTTTAATTTATGGACTAGAATACTTGACCTTTAAACTTTAATTCAATCCAGAAACTACTCTCTATTCAACAAGTTTCAATCTAAAGGCTTCAAAATTAGTTTCTAAGTGTCACAAGTCATGACATGTCAGCCATTTTTTTATCAATTAATTAATAATAACGAATGGCTGACACATCTTTACTATCGTACAATGCAGTATAGTAACAGTAGAGAAAATAAAATTTTCTACCGACCTGTATACTTAAACAATTCAGAAACTTCAATTTTTATTTTATTTCAAAATAAGATTTTGTTCAAAATAGCAGCTGGGTCCTCTGTTGTTGGCGAGGCTTGTTTACTTAAAAAATAATTAAAACGAAATGGCCTACCCTACCACTAACCAGAAGTCAGAGTGGCAAGCTCCTCTGGACTTAGGGTTAATTATACAGTAAGTCATTTTTTTTTATTTTACTATTTTTTCAGCCTGAAGTTATTCGAAGCTAAGCGATCACCCCCCCCCAAAAAAAAAAAATCGTTTAGTGAAAGTTATTAGTTGTAATTTTTATTTTATTTTCGATTTCTCGGCTGTTAACTATACTGCAACATTACGGTAAAGTAATTATTATTTTTGCTATGGTAACCCTTTGCCATAATTATTAAATTGTAAAGATAATTGTTTTTTCTTTTCTTTTTTATCTCCTTCCAAAGATATGATTCTTCGCTTCAACAGGTGCTTAAGATGTTTCAAAAGGCCACTTACAGGAATCAACAGGTTTACATTTTCCAACTGTCTGAGGCAGGAGAAATTTTTGGTTGATAGCATAAGGTCACTCCCATAAGTCCCCCCCCCAATCTCTTATACGTATATAGGGTACTAACATTTTATACACTAGTATAATACTCATCAAGCCATTATTGTTTGTTACTGGTACAGCTTTTGAATCGGACAAAAAACTATTAGCTTAGGGTTTAAAAAAACAGTTTGGTTTTTGTCCGGTTCAAAAGCTGTACCAGTACCCTTGTTTCTACTATATTGACTGTAAACTGTATTAACGGAGTGGCACTCAGAGAGTGTGATATTACACCAAACACGGTGGGAAGATGGTATTTTTTTATTTTTATTTTTTACTATCTACCCCGGCGTAGTTTACCCCCTAAAAAATTCAAATTCTACTTTTTGGGGGCGATTACATTTAAACGACCTCAAAAAATATCCGTAAAGAAGGAATTCAATTTTTTTTTAAATTATGAAGATTTTAGAGTGGGGGATCACTTTCCTATATAAATTTAACGTAAAATGAGCACCCGCTTCCTGGTCAGATAACGGTAAGGAGACATGTAACCAATTCGACTGAGGGGTATGTGGGGGGATTAAATTGTTTTTTTTTTTACTTATCCTATTTAGTTTTCTGTTTTAAATATAATAAACATTTTTTTTAAGTGTAGAGAATGAAATTAGCGACCAGGACCACGTGCAAACGAAATTCGACCATGATGGAGGTGGGGAGGAGGGTAATAAACATTTTTAGAATTTTTATTCGGGGGGGGTAAACTAAAATAATGGAAAAGTCCGACTTTCCCAGGGAAAGCAGAATCAAATTCCAATGCTGTTAAGACAATAGGAACCGAACTAAACCGACTTTGCAAACTAAAACTTAGTTCAGGGTAAAAATTTAAAAAAATAACAAGAATTCGGTTCGTATTGCGTTAGATGGCCACTTAGTGTAAAACGAGACATGTAACCGACTTTTGTGTGTGTGTGTGGGGGGGGGGTAATAAAAACACGTAAAAATTTAGCCAATTTCGTTCTTTTTTTTTGGTGGGGGGTATATTTATTTAATTAAAACGTAGATATTTAGGCAATTTAGATTTTGTGGGGGGATTTTTTTTTTACTTAATAAAAATACGTAGAAATTTAGCCAATTTATTATTTGGGGGGTTATTTATTTAATAAACACTAACTCTAACCGCTACCGCCCTCCCAAAAAAATAAAATTGGGTATCTTTTACAATAGCACTCAAACGAAAACGCAAAAAACAAATATACAACAAATAAAAGTTACCGTAGCCGATAAAACAGAATTTCCAAGTTACCTGTGACATTTATTAATGATTATAATCCGTTAAAGATGCTATTTTGGTAAGAGTATACTTGAGGGGCGTAAAAAAAACAAAAACAAACACGTAAATTTCAACAGGATACAAATGGTTAATTTGATTTACTAAAGTGTTGAAAACGTCTTCGTGTTATTTTTTTTCGCAGAAAATTTTGCACTACCAATCCATTTCATGGTAGACCCACAAACACAGTCTGGATTCTTTCATTAATTTCAATTCCTGAAGAAAAATAAATAAATTCGTATAACTTGATATATTCATTTTAAATCAATTTTAAATTGTGCACTTCCTGTCTTCACTTCCGTTTGTTGGCGCATGCGCACAGGTGGTTTCTCGGGGGGGGGGGGAGGGGCCTCACGTATACTCTTACCACCTCGTTTTCGTTTAATTCTATCTTGGGGTTTTTTTTACTGGGACTCATATTCAAAGCGCAATTTCATTTTTCAGCCAAGCAAAAGAACAAAACAAAACTACATTTTAAGCAAAAGAAATAAAATCATTTTCTTTTTATTTACATGTCATTGTGCTTTTATTTACATATTATTTTCATTCATCACACCGTAATGTTTTTTTTCTGTTTCTGTAAAAAAATTCCATACCGTAACCCTAAATCTAAACCGAACCCCTATTTTTCATATTTCAGTCAATCAAAAAAACAAAACTAAAAAAAAAAACGCCGCTTTGATTATGGGTCCCGGTAAAAAAACAAAAACACACCACGTGACAACAAATACGTTGATCTTCTCAAATTGTTATTTCTTCGAAAAATGTTCTATTAATTGAATTTGCATGACTTCTTATTTAAAAAAAAATGGATATTTTCGATTTTCGGAGACATTGCGTACTAAAAAAAGAGAGTTACTGCCCCTTACACCATTGGAACTCTTCTAAAATAAATAGAAGCACCAAACAGTTAATAAACAAATTCGTTTCGGGAACTCAAGTTTTATTTTGTATTTATATACTCCCCGGGAATCTTTAATAATAGCCCTACAACTCGCGAGTCGGGTTGAAAAAAAGTTGTAGAACGTAGTCAAAAAAATGAATATGCAACAAATAAATTCGACGTACGTAGACACTAGAGATTTTCCTAGTTATCTATTCCATTTGTTTGTATGTTTACGTAGGATGAATGGCTTTTTATTAGACATGAAAAAAAAAAAAATTTTTTTCGCCAACAAAATGTTGACTTAATAAATATGGCGTCAATAGTTGTCACGTGGTGTGTTTTTTTTTTACCGGGAGTCATAATGAAAGCGGCGTTTTTTGTTTTTTGTTCTTTTGCTTTACTGAAATATGAAAAATTGGGGTTCGGTTTAGATTTAGGGTTAGGTTAGGGTAGGGTATGGAATTGGGAATCTTTAATAATAGCCCTACAACTCGCGAGTCGGGTTGAAAAAAAGTTGTAGAACGTAGTCAAAAAAATGAATATGCAACAAATAAATTCGACGTACGTAGACACTGGAGATTTTCCTAGTTATCTATTCCATTTGTTTGTATGTTTACGTAGGATAAATGGTTTTTATTAGACATGAAAAAAAAAAAAAAATTTTTCGCCAACAAAATGTTGACTTAATAAATATGGCGTCAATTGTTGTCACGTGGTGTGTTTTTTTTTACCGGGAGTCATAATGAAAGCGGCGTTTTATTTTATTTTTTTTTTGTTCTTTTGCTTTACTGAAATATGAAAAATTGGGGTTCGATTTAGATTTAGGTTTAGGGTTAGGTTAGGGTATGGAATGTTTTACAGAAACAACAGGAGGAAAAAAAACATTACGGTGTGACGAATGAAAATAAGGTATTTTTTTACTATCCATTCCCAGCACAGTTTACCACTTAAAAAAAGTTAAAATCCTACTTTTTTTGTGCAAATACATTTAAACAACCTAAAAAAACATCCGCAAAGAAGGAATTAAATTTTTTTTTTAAATATTTAAGATTTTAGCGTGGGGGATAACTTTCCTTTATAAATTTAACGTATAATGAGCACCCATTTCCTGGCCACTTAACATTAAACGAGACATGTAACCGACTTGAGTTTCTAATTCGAGACTGGAGATTTTCCTAGTTAGCTATTCCATTTGTTTTTATTTTTACATAGGATAAATGGTTTTTTCATTAGACATGAAAAAAAAAAATTCTGGGCACGGATTTTTACAGCAAAAACATGGCGTCGACAGTCTTGTTTTGTTAGCCTCGTTTCGGGTTCTCGTTGTCAAGTGTGTGTGTTTTTTTTTACCGGGACTCATAATAAAAGCGACGTTTGTTTTTTTTAACGATCAGGGCTGGGGTTAGAGTTAGGGCTGGGGTTAGAGTTAGGGTTAGGGCTGGGGTTAGAGTTAGGGTTAGGGCTGGGGTTAGAGTTAGGGTTAGGGCTGGAGTTATGGTTAGGGTTAGGGCTGGAGTTAGGGTTAGGGCTGGAGTTAGGGTTAGGGTTAGGGCTGGAGTTAGGGTTAGGGTTAGGGCTGGAGTTAGGGTTAGGGCTGGGGTTAGGGCTGGGGTTAGGGTTAGGGCTGGGGTTAGGGTTAGGGTTAGGGCTGGAGTTAGGGTTAGGGTTAGGGCTGGAGTTAGGGTTAGGGTTAGGGCTAGGGTTAGGGTTAGGGCTGGAGTTAGGGTTAGGGTTAGGGCTGGAGTTAGGGTTAGGGTTAGGGCTAGGGCTCGAGTTAGGGTTAGGGTTAGGGCTGGAGTTAGGGTTAGGGTTAGGGCTGGAGTTAGGGTTAGGGTTAGGGCTGGAGTTAGGGCTGGAGTTAGGGTTAGGGTTAGGGCTGGAGTTAGGGTTAGGGCTGGAGTTAGGGTGGTTTTTTTTTATTAAATAAACACGTAGAAATTTAGCCAGTTTGGGGTGGGGGTATTTATTTATTTAATAAAAACACGTAGAAATTTAGCCAATTTAGTTTTCTGGGGTTTTTTTTAGGGGGGGGGAACTCAAGTCAAAGTTTGCCCACCCCCCTCCAAAACAAACACGAAAATCGCTAAATTTTTACGTGTTTTTATTAAAAACTCAAGTCGGTTACATGTCTCGTTTGACGCTAACTGGCCAGAAAATGGGTGCTCATTTTACGTTACAGTTATAAAGGAAAGTGAACCCCCACTCTAAAATCTTAAATATTTACAAAAAAAATGTAATTCCTTCTTTGCGGATATTTGTTTAGGCTGTTTAAATGTATTTGCACAAAAAAAGTAGAACTTTAACTTTTTTAAGGGGTAAACTGCGCTGGGAATGGATAGTAAACATTTACCGAAAATAATATGTAAATAAAAGCACACTGACATGTAAATCAAAAGAAAATTATTTTATTCCTTTTGCTTAAAATGTAGTTTTGTTTTGTTCTTCTGCTTGGCTGAAAAATGCAAACATTGCGCTTTGACTATGAGTCCCAGTAAAAAAACAATTGAAACGAGACGAGAACGAGAGCGGCCATTAATTACTTTTTTTTTTCACTTCCTGTAAGCTAAAACTATTAACTTATAGAAAATAGCACTTTTAACGGATTATAATCATTAATAACTGTCACAGTTAACTTGGAAATTCAGTTTTATCGGCTACGGTAACTTTTATTTGTTGTATATTTATTTTTTCAGCGTTTTCGTTGTTGGGCTATTGTTAAAAATACCCATGGAATTTTTTACAGAAACAACAGGAGAAAAAAAAACATTACGGTGTGACGAATGAAAATAAGGTATTTTTTTACTATCCATTCCCAGCACAGTTTACCACTTAAAAAAAAGTTAAAATCCTACTTTTTTTGTGCAAATACATTTAAACAACCTAAAAAAACATCCGCAATGAAGGAATTAAATTTTTTTTAAAAATATTTAAGATGTTAGCGTGGGGGATAACTTTCCTTTATAAATTTAACGTAAAATGAGCACCCATTTCCTGGCCACTTAACATTAAACGAGACATGTAACCGACTTGAGTTTCTAATTCGAGACTGGAGATTTTCCTAGTTAGCTATTCCATTTGTTTTTATTTTTACATAGGATAAATGGTTTTTCATTAGACATGAAAAAAAAAAATTCTGGGCACGGATTTTTACAGCAAAAACATGGCGTCGACACTCTTGTTTTGTTAGCCTCGTTTCGGGTTCTCGTTGTCAAGTGTGTGTGTTTTTTTTACCGGGACTCATAATAAAAGCGACGTTTGTTTTTTTAACGATCAGGGCTGGGGTTAGGGTTAGGGCTGGGGTTAGAGTTAGAATTAGGGTTAGGGTTAGGGCTGGAGTTAGGGTTAGCGCTGGAGTTAGGGCTAGGGCTGGAGTTAGGGTTAGGGCTGGAGTTAGAGTTAGGGTTAGGGCTGGAGTTAGAGTTAGGGTTAGGGCTGGAGTTAGAGTTAGGGTTAGGGCTGGAGTTAGAGTTAGGGTTAGGGCTGGAGTTAGAGTTAGGGTTAGGGCTGGAGTTAGAGTTAGGGTTAGGGCTGGAGTTAGAGTTAGGGTTAGGGCTAGAGTTAGGGTTAGGGCTGGAGTTAGAGTTAGGGTTAGGGCTGGAGTTAGAGTTAGGGTTAGGGCTGGAGTTAGAGTTAGGGTTAGGGCTGGAGTTAGAGTTAGGGTGGGTTTTTTTATTAAATAAACACGTAGAAATTTAGCCAGTTTGGGGTGGGGGGTATTTATTTATTTAATAAAAACACGTAGAAATTTAGCCAATTAAGTTTTCTGGGTTTTTTTTAGGGGGGGGCGGAACTCAAGTCAAAGTTTGCCCACCCCCCTCCAAAACAAACACGAAAATCGCTAAATTTTTACGTGTTTTTATTAAAAACTCAAGTCGGTTACATGTCTCGTTTGACGCTAACTGGCCAGAAAATGGGTGCTCATTTTACGTTACAATTATAAAGGAAAGTGAACCCCCACTCTAAAATCTTAAATATTTAAAAAAAAAATTAATTCCTTCTTTGCGGATATTTGTTTAAATGTATTTGCACAAAAAAAGTAGAACTTTAACTTTTTTAAGGGGTAAACTGCGCTGGGAATGGATAGTAAAAATTTACCGAAAATAATATGTAAATAAAAGCACACTGACATGTAAATCAAAAGAAAATTATTTTATTCCTTTTGCTTAAAATGTAGTTTTGTTTTGTTCTTCTGCTTGGCTGAAAAATGCAAAAATTGCGCTTTGACTATGAGTCCCAGTAAAAAAAATAATTGAAACGAGAACGAGAGCGGCCATTAATATTTTTTTTTTCACTTCACGTACGCTAAAACTATTAACTTATAGAAAATAGCACTTTTAACGGATTATAATCATCAATAACTGTCACAGTTAACTTGGAAATTCAGTTTTATCGGCTACGGTAACTTTTATTTGTTGTATATTTGTTTTTCAGCGTTTTCGTTGTTGGGCTATTGTTAAAAATACCCACTCCCCTCCAGGAGTTAGGCACAAGGCCAGTTTAATCTTACTCCCACAAGGTAAGATGTGACCCAAGATAGAGTCGGGAAAGTGGGACTTGAAAAGCCAGCGCCCGAGAAATGAGCACTCTGGCCATTAAAAATTGCCTGGGCAGCCCCGTCGGCATTTCCCGGTAGGGGCGCCTCAGGCAGAAAGCAATAAACTTACTCCTACCCAAAGAGGGGAGGCAAAGCCTGGGAGGGTGGACCTTATTTTGTATGGTCGACGTTGGCGTTATCGAATTTAGGAAAACTCGTCACAGGAAAATTCGGCAACGGAAAATTCGGCACTTTTGGCCAAGTAGGAAAATTCGGCAATTATCGAATAGATATCGATAGAAAATAGATTTTAGAACCGGTTTTACAGGAGATATACTTGTAAATATGAGGCTACCCACACCCCAGTGGAGAACATTTTTTTATATTATTTTTTTGGTAGTTGTGCAGTTTACGAACCGGGCTATTTTTTAGATAAGATTTTCAAGTTAAATTAAATTTTTACGATATCTTTTGTTTATTAAATTGTTAGGTGAAAGTACAGAATAGTTAACGAAGCACCCCCCCTCATTCTCCCCATGTAAAAAATCGTTGTCTAAATAATGTTATTATTTCAAGCCTGTTTCGTAATTAAGTTACGAGATGAAATCCATCATAATTCATTTAGATTTCTTCGTAAACAAGTCAGCCATTTTAATTAACAAAACATCAATTACTTCGTGTGTGTGCAAAACTTGAAAGGAATTTATAAACTATAAGTAAAAAGTCATTTAAACTGGCTTTAAATTCTTAGAAAATTTCCATGTATTTAAAAAAGCAAAATTGTAATTCAGTGTTTTTTTTCATCTTGCCTAAAACTTGTTTTAACTAACAACTTTATTTAATACTTAAAAAAAGAAATTCTTCTTTCAGACAACGATTTTTTTACATGGGGAGAATGGGGGGGTGCTTTGTTAACTATTCTGTACTTTCACGTTGTAAAGAATAACCCGATCCAAACCTTTAATTTCGTAACGTAATTAAGAACCGGATTATTTGGAAAGCCATTCTTAACACACAAAACTGCACAAGTACCAAAAAAATAATATTAAAAAATGTTCTCCACTGGGGAGGGGGGTAGCCCCGTATTTACAAGTATATCTCCTGTAAAATCGGTTCTAAAATCTATTTTCAATCGATATTTATTCGATAATTGCCGAATTTTCCTACTTGCCCAAAAGTGACGAATTTTCCTACTTGGCCAAAAGTGACGAATTTTCCGTGACCAATTTTCCTGTGACGAGTTTTCCGGGCACCGGCGTTATCACATTTTATTGAGCCAATATGGGGGCTAGCAATAGGGGGTTTTCTTTTTAACTTTTCACTATACACCGCCTAAATGAATTTACTTTTCTTTCCAATTCTTTTTTGTACGAATAAAAAAAAAGTTTATTTGACTGTAACGATAAATACTAAATATGAAAAAATAAGTTTTATTTCCATTGATACACATATGTCTATTTAACCTCGTGTTTAGACTGATCTAACGTAACGAGGGAAACATTTTAAAATTGACGCCTGGACTGTAACATTTACTCACAATGCATTGCGGATTTTCGTACATATAAGTCATTTCACAACCATTCGGCTCGACATTGATGAGGGCATCCATTAATCCAATGTTTAAAGCCGCAACAACGATCAGTGTGTTCTTTTCAAATGGTTAGAAAAAAAACACGCTGCAAATACTGACATTTAAATTAAGCGGTGTAAAAAAAACGGTGTCAAGGCAACTGGCATAACTCGTTAATTATAGTTCTGCCCCAACTTGTAGATTGCTACTGGAAAAGGGAGATAACTCAAACTTTTGCGATATTTGAAAAAAAAAAAAGGGTGGCACTTTTACCCCCGGCCCAGGCCGCCCACCGCCGCCTAGCCCCCGGCGCCAGCATTTTGGCTCACGTGACTCAATCGTAGTCACTTATGAACAGAATAGTATTCGTTATTAACACTTAGCATATATCCCACCCCCAATACATTTTTTTTGTTTATTAATTATTAACCTTACGAAATAGAATGAAGATTGATGGATTTTTGCCCACCGCCGCCCAGCCCCCGGCGCCAGCATTTTGGCTCACGTAACTCAATCGTAGTCAATTATGAACAGAATAGTCTTCCGTATTAACAATTAGCATGTATCCCACCCCCAATACATTTTTTTGTATATTAATTATGGACCTTACGAAATAGAATGAAGATTGATGGATTTTTGCCCACCGCCGCAGACATATGTATATCAATGGAAATAAAACTTATTGTTTATACGTGACTACGATTGAGTCACGTAAGCCAAAATGCTGGGCGGCGGTGGGCAAAAATCCATCAATCTTCATTTCATTTCGTAAGATAAATAATTAATAAATAAAAAAAATGTATTGGGGGGGGGGGGGATATATGCTAAGTGTTAATAACGAAGAATATTCTGTTTATAAGTGACTACGATTGAGTCACGTGAGGCAAATGCTGGCGCCGGGGGCTGGGCGGCGGTGGGCGGCCTGGGCGGGGGATAAAAGTGCTGCCGAAAAAAAAAAGCAAACTTTTGCGATATTTGAAAAAAAAAAGCAAACTTTTGCGAACACTTAAACACATAGAGTTTAAAATAAGCCTTGTACATTATGGTAATTTCTACGAATTACCATTAATCGCATAGATATGATTTTTTTTAATAAAATAAAACGACTTGATTAATTTATGAAATTTTGGGTGTGCGATATTTTCTTTCGGTGCTTGTCGAGATAAAGTCGCAATTGGAAAACCTAAAAAAAAAACCTCTCGTTCATACTGTCGGAATTTTCGTGTCGTTAACGAAAAACCGCTCTAAACGATGGGCATGTTATCTAGGAAAATTATCATAAAAAACTTATAACAAGAGATAAGGAAAGGAGTAAATACAAGATGCTCGTAAAAGTTAAAATATAGTTTTATTTACAAAAAAAATAGCCTGGACTGCTTTTTTTTCCAAAGCTGGAATAAATAAATTATTCCTGGGTAACATGCAAAAAAAATAAGAATCAAAAAAATACAACATCAGTATCTCTGAACATTAAGGTAGATACAACAAAAATTGACACAATCAAAGTTAAGGAATAAATCCTTTTAAAACATGAACATACTATAAAGTCCGTATTCTCACAAATCAATCAAAAGTCTCTTTTTTTCTTTTCACCAAAGTTACAATCAAAAGAAATAAAATTAACAAACCGTGTCGGAGTCCAACATAATTTCCACGATAAAAATGACTCTTTTTTTATTTTATCAACGTCTGTCAGATAGTTCTTTTCTTCCTCTTTTTCTTCAATATTTTCTTTTAGCGAATTCGATGCAGTATGTATGGCACAAGAACAGTACACATTTCAAATAAACACAATACTCACTATTTTCCATCGTTCGTCTTGAATGGTGAACACGCGCGTATGTGACTGATCCAATCGGCACAGTTGAATATCTCAAATCGATCTGTTTGCAAAGACGATTAGTCTCTATGATTCTTAATCTCCGATTAGAATCTTCTCGACAGCAAAGTATTTCACTTCTCGGGAGCTAAGCTCTTCAACATAGGCAATTTCGTGCATGGAGTTCTTCTCGTCTCGATCGCGTTCTCCATCTCCTTATTTCAAGTCTCTGGCTTGAAACAACTCCCCGAGGATAATATTCCTGACCAAGGGGAAAATATTACATACACAACATGTAATTCATCCAAGAGATATCATATCTCTTAAGTTTCTTCCAGTAGAAATTCTTGCAAATTTAACGTCCCCTCGTGGACGGAGAAACAGTTTTAACATGTGTCCTCTTCAACGACACGCTCTGTTCTGATTAAATTTAACGTCCCCTCGTGGACGGAGAAACTGTTTTAGCACGTCTTGTCATTCCAGCGTGCGACTCTGTTCTGATTAAATTTCGCGCCGATATATCCAGACACGACAAATTGCATCATTGCTAAAAATAGAAATCACGTGACACATGGCCTTCACACATAACACCTACGCAATATCCTTATGACCTTCGACCTGCACGTAAGCCCCCCCCCTACCCTTCAACAAAGGGAAGTAACCGTTGACTTACTTAGAAAAACGTCTAGAAATTTCCACACTCTCCCGACAAAGAAAAAAAATGTACAATGTCCATTCATGTCTCATGTCCACATCAATACCACAAATAATCATTATCCTGTTCACTCACCTTCTTGCGAGTTCGAATGGGTCTAGAATTGGAAGTCGAGGAATGATCTCCTCCAGCAACATCCGGCTGGACCACATCAGGAACCTCCGAGGCCTGATGGGAATGTGTAACCGACAACTCCATCGGAAAAAGGTGTCTCAAAGAATGTTCCTGAGAGGAACCATCTGCCTTCCTGATCAGGGCAGATCTAATATGAGAATCATCACCTGGAGTCAAACCTATCACTCTACCCAAGGACCAATATGGGCGAGCTTTGGCTGGGTTCTTAACAAGAACCACATCGCCTATCGCGATGACATCACCAAAATCAGATTGGTACAGATCACCACTCAGTTCTCTCAAGCCGAGCAGGTATTCTTCGTACCATAAAACCTTAAATTTCTTTAAGAGAAGATCCCTTTGTTTCAACTTCTCCAAAAGGTCACTCCTAGAAGGAGGAGAATTCTCAAGAAAACATTCTTCAGAATTTATAAAAACAGTACTATTACAATATGGGCGAATAAACGCGTTTGGAGATATAATATCCAAACCATCATCTCCAGAACATCTATAAGTTAGAGGACGTGAGTTAATGGCATTCTGTATATCAGACAACACAGAAAGAAGTTCAAAATAACCCAACTTCTGCCGACTCACTAACTTATAAAGACAAACCTTCACCGTCTTAACAAGACGCTCCCAAACACTGCCGAACCAAGCAGAATATAAAGGTATCGTCTGGTGCTTGATGTCAAAGGTACTAAACTTCTCTTCGAACTCGTCAGACACCAGCACTTGCTTAATCAAACCGCATCCAGCAACGAATGATTTAGCATTGTCTGAGTATATATGGGAAGGCACCCCATAAATATTAAAAAATCTCACCAATGACAATATCACTGAGTGGGTAGACATGTCACCCACTAACTCCAAATGAACCGCCCTCACATTGAAGCACGTAAAAAGTAATATATACATTTTTTGCGGTCCCCTTTCATCTTCAACCCACAAGTGACCAGTAAAGTCTATCCCGGTATGGTTGAAGGGCTTCACAAAATTAACTCTGTGCTTAGGTAAATTGGTTACCTTGGGGTATTTGAAAGATACGGCATTGTATCTTTTACACAGAGCACAGGCAGAGATAACCGACTTCACTGCCTGCCTGGATTTATGTATCCAGAAACCTGACAAACGGAGTTTGCTGAGGGTAGCTGCAATACCCAAATGCTTACATTTGAGATGACAGTCCATAACAATCAAATCAGTTATATGACTGCCTCGAGGTAACAAAATCGGATGTAAAATTTCCGGAGGGTAAAGGCTGGCTTTACCAATCCTTCCCCCAGACCTTATCAAGCTTTTATCATCCAGGTAAAGATCCAACTTCGCCACCAACGGAGGAATCTCACGGTTGGAGGGGTTCAACAAAAAGGACTTTTCCCTGGGAAGAAGCAAGGATTGCTCCAACTTAATCAAATAAATTTTGGCCACTTGGCCTGGTTCTTTCATGGATTTCCGCAACTTCAATACAAACTTAAACACGTAGGACAAAACTCTCATGAGTTTTCCCAAAGAAGAAAATCTCTTAAAATCCACTACCGGTGACAATTCCTGAATCACAGGAACCACAGAGATGGCATTAGTCAGCACTAACCTCTGACTGTCAGAACTCAAACAGTTCAAATCATACACTGGCCAGTTAAAATTCTCACCGACCAGCCACTGCGAATTATCCTGCACAGGATCATACTCATAACCCAACACCCTCTCCATAGGAGAATCATGGGTGACAAAACTTTTGTCAGCTTTCATTCGAGTGGTCAAAACATCACTATTGGAATTACAGGACCTTAATGAAAAATTACCATCCTGCATGATACTCATTGCATCCAGGTATAGGTCCAACAAAGTTTTCTGTGAATTGTGAGTTTTTATAAGATTATCCACATAAAAATTTTCCATAAGCATATCCCTACATAAACTATGAGGGTATTTTTCAACATGATGTCTAATGACGAAGTTGAGAATAAATGGGCTGGCCACAAACCCAAAAATCAATGTTTTGTAACGATAACATACCAGTTTGTCATTCAATTTCACAAAAAAGCAAAACCGATTCTTATCTCTTTCGGTTTCCAACCGAATCATGAGAAAGGCCTTACGGACGTCAGCCAACAGGACATAACGGTCCATACGAAACTTCAACAATAACTCTAGCATATCCGTGAAAAGGTTAATTCCCGGATAGACACAATCATTTAGAGAGGGATGTCCACCTGTTCGCAACGAACAGTTGAACACCGGCCTTATCTTTGTGGTACTCTGACCATTAGCCTTAATAACCGGACGGTGAGGAATCCAAGTATAATGAGTGAAATCCTCTGGATTCACTTCCACTCTCTCAATAATATCCTCCCTCTCCTGCTCTAAGAAAACCTGGCAGTAGTCCTCATATAGACCCTGCCTCGTCAAACGAGTGACAACCTTATCAAGCACATTCAACGACACTTGATGGTTGGAAGGAACAGAAGGCAACTTTCCCTCGTCCCATGGCAAACTAACATAGTAGCAACTGTCTCGGTACGATATCGAATTGCGAAAGGCATCAATTTTATTCTTGTCATAATCACTTACAGAGTTCTCAGTAACTCCTAGTGTTTCCAAACTAAAGAGCTTGTCCACGGCTCTTTCCACAGAAGAATCAACAAAACTATCGAAAGGGTCGAAATATTGAGACTTCGGCTCAAGCACAAAATAAACATGTGTCATAAGGCACCGTGAGTGTTCGGACATAACTTGGCTGTAATTCGCGCCAACAACGGAGGTATCCGTTTTCTTCATAACAGGACTCACAAAATTGGACATATCTCCAAAAGGCACAATTCCTTGAGGAAACTCAAAAACAGACCCATTCATGAAGGGAGACAACTTCATGGGTCCCAATACATCAATAGGTCAACACCTACCAAACCATGTACAGTAATACAATCATTTTCAACATTTGAAAAGTCAGCAGCCAATTTCCCCCCACACGCAATAATACTCTCAATAGCAGTAGACAGACCCCTGACGTGAAACTGAAGGTCCAAGCCTTCGTCCACCAAAAAGGGTATAACACACTCAGTGTTCGGCACTTTGACCCGCAACTCGAGTTCATTTAGGCTCCTTCTGGCCGTTCCGAGAAAAGTCTTAATAAAGAAGTCTCTTTTCCTTACAGGCATAGAACGGCAATTCAATAGGTCCAGAACTACATCAGACAAATAGGAGCGCTGGCTTCCTGAATCCAACAGACAATTGAAAGATTTTACAACTCCATTATTGACCACGTCAATTTTAATTATAGGCAGGAGAAGATTCACTTCTCCCACCTGAAGACAGGGGTTAGTATCCAACCGAGACTTGTCAAAGTCAGGGCATAACGCACCTGCATGTTCGCAACTTTTACATTTCCAACAGGGGCGGAGACGACCACTTTTACCAGGGCACGCCTCGGCGTTATGGAACGGGCTAGTACAACGGGTACACAACTTAGCCAATTGGCATTGTTGTAACCGATCCCTTAGAGAGGGATACTTCCCACAATAGTACGCAATATGGCAGTCACTACTGCAAAGGAAGCACTTATGTCGACTGGGTTTAGTTTTTACAAGAAAGTTCTCCAAAGTGGAGGGCTTCTTAACAGCACTAGCGGGCCTGAATCTAAAGGAACCAGACGAACGCGGTATGGCGACGGGCTTTACCGTTTTAACCATTCTGGGTTTGACGATATCCAACGTGCGCAACACCTCAGAATAATTATCCAGGATATCTCCCAGAGATGGGTAATTACCATTGACGGTATGAATCAGTTCCCGTCTCACAGAAATAGGAAGTTTTTCAAAAATAATGCTACTTAGCAACAGATTGCCGGGGGCCTCCTCCTCTAGAAAATCCATACCAAAGGAGTTTTTCAGCTCGTATATTTGAGCTTTCACCTTAGTTAGAAAGCTCTTCACCGAGTTAGTATCTGAATCCCCAAGAGGTTTAGCACTATGGAGATCTTTAAAAATAGAGTTTACAATAAACTTTTTATCTAAAAATTCTCTATCTAGGATCTCCATCGCTGCCTCAAAGTTGGCGTCCGAAATGGAGAGATGTCCCACTATTCGGTGGGCATATCCCCTGAGGTGATTTTTCAGAATAATCAACCTCGTGGACTCACTGGGTATATTTGACACGCAATTTTCGAACTCCTTCGAGAAGTTGAGATACGCCAATCTGTCGCGTTCCAAACTCATGGGGTCGAAAACAGGACAGACAAGTTTTGGTGTCACACTACAAAGGGACGCTTTAGACTTCTCCCCTTCTCCATTATGTGGGGAGCCCTCATCCTTCCACATGCTCTCCAACACGCTGAAACGTCGATCCACATGGATACGATATAACGTTTCACTCCGACAGTTCTCAGACATCTCTTCGCGAGACTCACTCTCAATATAGGCACTTGTAATCTGCTCATTGAGCGAATCAATGGACGCAAAGAGTTCCTTAACTCTAACCTTCTGGGAAGAAACAAATTCCCGGTTCTCCCCCTCGCCACCCCCAAGAACATCAATAATAGTATCGACTTTAATTTTTACAATATCTCGCCTTTCTACAAGGAGATTAACAGTGGGGGTAGACGCCATTATGAACAAAATACAATATGGCGATCAGGTGTGGGCTAACCTAAAATAGGCGCCAAACGTCTTCTCAATGGCGGGAAAATGACAACGTAAAATTATCTAAGTAAGATTCCTACAAAAAAATGGAAAAAGGCTGTACCATAGTCAACCAAATTCGTTCAAATGTAATTCTAACAATTCCACTTGTCAATCAAAGCAAAATTCTCAAGGGAAAAATAATTACACAAAAATCATTCAATATCCAACATTCAACAGTTCACAAAAATGGCGACTTAGAATACGCGGGAAATTCACAAAAATGACTCCACGTGGCGGACAAAAATGGCGCTCAGACTCTTAAAAATGCAATTTTCACATAAAATACATAAAAGAAAAAGAAAAAAAAGCAGTCAGCTTAAAACAGTATTAAAACCTGAACATCTCGCATTTGACTACGTTTTAATTGTAATGATGGGCCGCCGAATCCGGGCAACACGTCTGTCACACGCAACTTGGCGCCAAAGGGAGAAAGGAGATTATAACTTGAAGTAAGTTCCCTCACTGACTTAGTACCAAAAAATAGCAATGGAAGAAAATTAATTCAAATTAGTAGCACATTTTCGAGTATTTTTTCCAACACGCGAAATATGAAACAAGAAGTAAAATGCTTTTAATAGAAAGAAAATTAGATTATTCCCGAATATCGTTTTGAAGTTAGTCCACCCAAAACAAAAATGGAACATAAAAAAAGCAGAATGTCGGAATTTTCGTGTCGTTAACGAAAAACCGCTCTAAACGATGGGCATGTTATCTAGGAAAATTATCATAAAAAACTTATAACAAGAGATAAGGAAAGGAGTAAATACAAGATGCTCGTAAAAGTTAAAATATAGTTTTATTTACAAAAAAAATAGCCTGGACTGCTTTTTTTTCCAAAGCTGGAATAAATAAATTATTCCTGGGTAACATGCAAAAAAAATAAGAATCAAAAAAATACAACATCAGTATCTCTGAACATTAAGGTAGATACAACAAAAATTGACACAATCAAAGTTAAGGAATAAATCCTTTTAAAACATGAACATACTATAAAGTCCGTATTCTCACAAATCAATCAAAAGTCTCTTTTTTTCTTTTCACCAAAGTTACAATCAAAAGAAATAAAATTAACAAACCGTGTCGGAGTCCAACATAATTTCCACGATAAAAATGACTCTTTTTTTATTTTATCAACGTCTGTCAGATAGTTCTTTTCTTCCTCTTTTTCTTCAATATTTTCTTTTAGCGAATTCGATGCAGTATGTATGGCACAAGAACAGTACACATTTCAAATAAACACAATACTCACTATTTTCCATCGTTCGTCTTGAATGGTGAACACGCGCGTATGTGACTGATCCAATCGGCACAGTTGAATATCTCAAATCGATCTGTTTGCAAAGACGATTAGTCTCTATGATTCTTAATCTCCGATTAGAATCTTCTCGACAGCAAAGTATTTCACTTCTCGGGAGCTAAGCTCTTCAACATAGGCAATTTCGTGCATGGAGTTCTTCTCGTCTCGATCGCGTTCTCCATCTCCTTATTTCAAGTCTCTGGCTTGAAACAACTCCCCGAGGATAATATTCCTGACCAAGGGGAAAATATTACATACACAACATGTAATTCATCCAAGAGATATCATATCTCTTAAGTTTCTTCCAGTAGAAATTCTTGCAAATTTAACGTCCCCTCGTGGACGGAGAAACAGTTTTAACATGTGTCCTCTTCAACGACACGCTCTGTTCTGATTAAATTTAACGTCCCCTCGTGGACGGAGAAACTGTTTTAGCACGTCTTGTCATTCCAGCGTGCGACTCTGTTCTGATTAAATTTCGCGCCGATATATCCAGACACGACAAATTGCATCATTGCTAAAAATAGAAATCACGTGACACATGGCCTTCACACATAACACCTACGCAATATCCTTATGACCTTCGACCTGCACGTAAGCCCCCCCCTACCCTTCAACAAAGGGAAGTAACCGTTGACTTACTTAGAAAAACGTCTAGAAATTTCCACAATACTCAAGTATCAAGAAATAATTAGTATACGCAGAAAAATTAGGAAAAATTATCAAGTAGATTTTTAATTAAAAGTAAAAATCAATTTTATCGTATTTTATATTGGGCAGACAGCACTTAGGAATAATTAAGTAAAACAGGAGGAGGTAATTCTCCTTACAGGTCTTGCCCGTAGATTCAGAAATACGATAACATTGATTTTTACGTTATTAAAAACTATTCGATAATTGTTCCTAATTGTTTCTGTGTAAACTAATTATTGCCTGATACGTAAGTATAAACGAGTTTTTATTTGGAATTGCGTTTTCCAATTGCGACCTCACTTCGACAAGCAGCTTTCTCGGGTATATGTTACGACGCTCAGCAGAGGCGCGAACGGGGTCCAAAAAAGAACGAGAAAGAGTTTAAAAACATAAATTTGCAACAAGTAAAGTTGACTGATGTCTAGAATAGACATTTTTCTACTTACCTATGTAATTTGTTTGTATTTTTACGTAGTATAAATGGCTTTTTATTAGACGTTAAAAAAAATTCTTGTTTTTTAAAACATCTACTTTCTCAAAGAAAAATGGCCGCCAGTCCCTCGATATTATTACGTAAATCGGCCATTTTGATTTCTTCGCTGACCGTGTGTCGAACTTAAATTTCTAATAAATAGCACTTCAAACGGGTTTAAAATATGTGGGGGTCGTCATACCTTTTTTTGGTGATAACTTCCTCCACAAATAAAAATAATAATAATAAGATTTAACATGCAAAATCAACGGAAGTTTATTTACTGAAATAAACTATTAACAAATAGAATATATTTCTTTTCGTAATGAGTTCATGAGTCCTTTCTTTAGTTTCAGGGTAAGTAAAAAGAAGAATGTCTTTTCTTTTGTTGAAATGTTCATTTGTTATAAAATGTTAAAAGAGGCAATAGGTAATGTTCGCCTGTGAAATTGTATGAAACGCGCGAGAGGGTGAAATGGGAGAGTGATAGTAAGATGCGTGTAACCTCCGGATGAAAAGTCAGTTGAAAGAGAAAGTTTGATGTTTGTGTGTGCTTAAATACTATTTGGATAGGCTCCAGCGAGCTTAAGGAGAAAAGTTTAGAAAAATATGTCTTTGGAGAAATCTCATTGGACAGAAATATCACGTGGTGTGCTCTCAACTACGTCCGCTCGTTTTGAGTTGATTTAATATATAAAGCCACATCGGAATTTGCGTGGGCGTTATTTTATATTTGTCACGCGCCAATACAATTATTTTCACTCTGCGCGCCTAAATTGTATTTATCCCAAACAACAATTTTTATTCGAATCTTAACGGTGTCAACTGGCACAATACTCTCCCCAGATTGAAAAAAAGGAAAAAAAATTTTTTTTTTAATATGTAATGTATTCCTTGAAATGTTTCGGCCAGTGGACTTTTCTACCTGTTTTTGTCGTAGGTTTGACGTTCCCGTCACTTTCTGCTGGACTCCCATGTTTTAAGGGAATTTGTTCTGGTGGGGAAATTGTCTGAGGGTGTTCCTCAATGTTTGCTGGTTTTATTCGGTCGATCGCGATGTTGTCTTTCCTGTTTTTCCTTTGGACAGTGAAATATTTTTCACTTCTGTCCAAAACTTGGTATGGTCCTGTGTAATTTGGACAAAATGGCGTTTTGACTGTATCGTTCCTAATAAATACATATTTGCATGTGTGAAGGTCATTTGGCATATGTGTTTGTTTGTCAGCCCTCCTGGTGGCACAATTCGAATGAATGTGGAAGTTATAAACAAAAGCGATATCAACTTTAAAACGCGCTAAATTTTGTTGATGTTTTGCGTATTCAGTTTGTATCGACATATCTCCGGCAGTACAAAAGCTGCACTTCTGAAACTTCATACTTGATTGGACAATGTGACTCCTCTAATCTTTGCAAAGTTTCGTGGCACAATTCGAATAAATGTGGAAGTTATAAACAAAAGCGATATCAACTTTAAAACGCGCTATATTTTGTTGATGTTTTGCGTATTCAGTTTGTATCGACATATCTCCGACAGTATAAGAGCTGCACTTCTGAAACTTCATAATTCAGTAGAAAATGTGACTCCGCTAATCTCTGCAAAGTTTCGTGGCACAATTCGAATAAATGTGGAAGTTATAAACAAAAGCGATATCAACTTTAAAACGCGCTATATTTTGTTGATGTTTTGCGTATTCAGTTTGTATCGACATATCTCCGGCAGTACAAGAGCTGCACTTCTGAATCTTCATACTTCAGTAGAAAATGTGACTCCGCTAATTACTGCAAAGTTTCGTGGCACAATTCGAATGAATGTGGAAGTTATAAACAAAAGCGATATCAACTTTAAAACGCGCTAAATTTTGTTGATGTTTTGCGTATTCAGTTTGTATCGACATATCTCCGTCAGTACCAGAGTTGCACTTCTGAAACTTGGTACTTAAGTAGAATAGGCTTATCCGCGACTGTCTGCAAAGTTTCGTGGCACAATTCGAGTAAATGTGGAAGTTATAAACAAAAGCGATATCAACTTTAAAAC
The DNA here is from genome assembly GCA_963556195.1 of Sepiola atlantica. Taxonomy (NCBI): domain Eukaryota; kingdom Metazoa; phylum Mollusca; class Cephalopoda; order Sepiida; family Sepiolidae; genus Sepiola; species Sepiola atlantica. Next base: position 72,874,078 of record OY744527.1, on the reverse strand, counting down.
GCGCTAAATTTTGTTGATGTTTTGCGTATTCAGTTTGTATCGACATATCTCCGGCAGTACAAAAGCTGCACTTCTGAAACTTCATACCTTAGTGGAAAATGTGACTCCTCTAATCTTTGCAAAGTTTCGTGGCACAATTCGAATAAATGTGGAAGTTATAAACAAAAGCGATATCAACTTTAAAACGCGCTATATTTTGTTGATGTTTTGCGTATTCAGTTTGTATCGACATATCTCCGACAGTACAAGAGCTGCACTTCTGAAACTTCATAATTCAGTAGAAAATGTGACTCCGCTAATCTCTGCAAAGTTTCATGGCACAATTCGAATAAATGTAGAAGTTATAAACAAAAGCGATATCAACTTTAAAACGCGCTATATTTTGTTGATGTTTTGCGTATTCAGTTTGTATCGACATATCTCCGGCAGTACTAGAGTTGCACTTCTGAAACTTGGTAGTTCAGTAGAAAAGGCTTATCCGCGACTGTCTGCAAAGTTTCGTGGCACAATTCGAATGAATGTGGAAGTTATAAACAAAAGCGATATCAACTTTAAAACGCGCTAAAATTTGTTGATGTTTTGCGTATTCAGTTTGTATCGACATATCTCCGGCAGTACAAAAGCTGCACTTCTGAAACTTCATACTTCAGTAGAAAATGTGACTCCGCTAATCTCTGCAAGGTTTCGTGGCACAATTCGAATAAATGTGAAAGTTATAAACAAAAGCGATATCAACTTTAAAACGCGCTATATTTTGTTGATGTTTTGCGTATTCAGTTTGTATCGACATATCTCCGGCAGTACAAGAGCTGCACTTCTGAAACTTCATACTTCAGTAGAAAATGTGACTTTGCTAATCTCTGCAAAGTTTCGTGGCACAATTCGAATAAATGTCGAAGTTATAAACAAAAGCGATATCAACTTTAAATCGCGCTAAATTTTGTTGATGTTTTGCGTATTCAGTTTGTATCGACATATCTCCGGCAGTACAAGAGCTGCACTTCTGAAACTTCATACTACAGTAGAAAATGTGACTCCGCTAATCTCTGCAAAGTTTCGTGGCACAATTCGAATAAACGTAGAAGTTATAAACAAAAGCGATATCAACTTTAAAACGCGCTAAATTTTGTTGATGTTTTGCCTATTCAGTTTGTATCGACATATCTCCGGCAGTACTTGAGTTGCACTTCTGAAACTTGGTACTTCAGTAGAAAAGGTTTATCCGCGACTGTCTGCAAAGTTTCGTGGCACAATTCGAATAAATGTGGAAGTTATAAACAAAAGCGATATCAACTTTAAAACGCACTAAATTTTGTTGATGTTTTGCGTATTCAGTTTGTATAGACATATCTCCGGCAGTACAAGAGTTGCACTTCTGAAACTTCATACTTCAGTAGAAAATGTAATTCCGCCAATCTCTGCAAAGTTTCGTTGCACAATTCGAATAAATGTGGAAGTTATAAACAAAAGCGATATCAACTTTAAAACGCGCTAACTTTTGTTGATGTTTTGCGTATTCAGTTTGTATCGACATATCTCCGCCAGTACAACAGTTGCACTTCTGAAACTTTGTACTTCAGTAGAAAAGGAGTATCCGCGACTGTCTGCAAAGTTTCGTGGCACAATTCGAATGAATGTGGAAGTTATAAACAAAAGTGATATCAACTTTAAAACGCGCTAAATTTTGTTGATGTTTTGCGTATTCAGTTTGTATCGACATATCTCCGGCAGTACAAAAGCTGCACTTCTGAAACTTCATACTTCAGTAGAAAATGTGACTCCGCTAATCTCTGCAAGGTTTCGTGGCACAATTCGAATAAATGTAGAAGTTATAAACAAAAGCGATATCAACTTTAAAACGCGCTATATTTTGTTGATGTTTTGCGTATTCAGTTTGTATCGACATATCTCCGGCAGTACAAAAGCTGCACTTTTGAAACTTCATACTTCAGTAGAAAATGTGACTCCGCTAATCTCTGCAAAGTTTCGTGGCACAATTCGAATAAATGTCGAAGTTATAAACAAAAGCGATATTAACTTTAAAACGCGCTAAATTTTGTTGATGTTTTGCGTATTCAGTTTGTATCGACATATCTCCGGCAGTACAAAAGCTGCACTTCTGAAACTTCATACTTTAGTGGAAAATGTGATTCCTCTAATCTTTGCAAAGTTTCGTGGCACAATTCGAATAAATGTGGAAGTTATAAACAAAAGCGATATCAACTTTAAAACGCGCTATATTTTGTTGATGTTTTGCGTATTCAGTTTGTATCGACATATCTCCGACAGTATTAGAGCTGCACTTCTGAAACTTCATAATTCAGTAGAAAATGTGACTCCGCTAATCTCTGCAAAGTTTCGTGGCACAATTCGAATAAATGTGGAAGTTATAAACAAAAGCGATATCAACTTTAAAACGCGCTATATTTTGTTGATGTTTTGCGTATTCAGTTTGTATCGACATATCTCCGGCAGTACAAGAGCTGCACTTCTGAAACTTCATACTTCAGTAGAAAATGTGACTCCGCTAATCTCTGCGAGGTTTCGTGGCACAATTCAAATAAATCTGGAAGTTATAAACAAAAGCGATATCAACTTTAAAACGCGCTATATTTTGTTGATGTTTTGCGTATTCAGTTTGTATCGACATATCCCCGGCAGTACAAGAGCTGCACTTCTGAAACTTGGTACTTCAGTAGAAAAGGAGTATCCGCGACTGTCTGCAAAGTTTCGTGGCACAATTCGAATAAATGTGGAAGTTATAAACAAAAGTAGTTTCAACTTTAAAACGCGCTAAATTTTGTTGATGTTTTGGGTATTTAGTTTGTATCGACATATCTCCGGCAGTACAAGAGCTGCACTTCTGAAACTTCATACTTCAGTAGAAAATGTGACTCCGCTAATCTCTGCAAAGTTTCGTTGCACAATTGGAATAAATGTGGAAGTTATAAACAAAAGCGATATCAACTTTAAAACGCGCTAAATTTTGTTGATGTTTTGCGTATTCAGTTTGTATCGACATATCTCCGGCAGTACAAAAGCTGCACTGCTGAAACTTCATACTTCAGTAGAAAATGTGACTCCGCTAATCTCTGCACGGTTTCGTGGCACAATTCGAATAAATGTGGAAGTTATAAACAAAAGCGATATCAACTTTAAAACGCGCTAAATTTTGTTGATGTTTTGCGTATTCAGTTTGTATCGTAATATCTCCGGCAGTACCAGAGTTGCACTTCTGAAACTTGGTACTTCAGTAGAAAAGGCTTATCCGCGACCGTCTGCAAAGTTTCGTGGCACAATTCGAATAAGTGTGAAAGTTATAAACAAAAGCGATATCAACTTTAAAACGCGCTAAATTTTGTTGATTTTTTGCGTATTCAGTTTGTATCGACATATCTCCGGTAGTACAAAAGCTGCACTGCTGAAACTTCATAATTCAGTAGAAAATGTGACTTTGCTCATCTCTGCAAAGTTTCGTTGCACATATCGAATAAATGTGGAAGTTATAAACAAAAGCGATATACACTTTAATACGCGCTAAATTTTGTTGATGTTTTGCGTATTCAGTTTGTATCGACATATCTCCGGCAGTACAAAAGCTGCACTTCGGAAACTTCATACTTCAGTAGAAAATGTGACTCCGCTTATCTCTGAAAGGTTTCGTGGCACAATTCGAATAAATGTGGAAGTTATAAACAAAAGCGATATCAACTTTAAAACGCGCTATATTTTGTTGATGTTTTGCGCATTCAGTTTGTATTGACATATCTCCGGCAGTACAAAAGATGCACTTCTGAAACTTCATAATTCAGTAGAAAATGTGACTTTGCTAATCCCTGCAAAGTTTCGTTGCACAATTCGAATAAATGTGGAAGTTATAAACAAAAGCGATATCAACTTTAAAACGCACTAAATTTTGTTGATGTTTTGCGTATTCGGTTTGTATCGACATATCTCCGGCAGTATAAGAGCTGCACTTCTGAAACTTCATACTTCAGTAGAAAATGTGACTCCGCTAATCACTGCAAAGTTTCGTGGCACAATTCGAATAAATGTGGAAGTTATAAACAAAAGCGATATCAACTTTAAAACGCACTAAATTTTGTTGATGTTTTGCGTATTCAGTTTGTATCGACATATCTCCGGCAGTACCAGAGCTGCACTTCTGAAACTTGGTACTTCAATGGAATAGGCTTATCCGCGACTGTTTGCAAAGTTTCGTGGCACAATTCGAATAAATGTGGAAGTTATAAGCAAAAGCGATATCAACTTTAAAACGCGCTATATTTTGTTGATGTTTTGCGTATTCAGTTTGTATCGACATATCTTCGGCAGTACAAGAGCTGCACTTTTGAAACTTCATAATTCAGTAGAAAATGTGACTTTGCTAATCTCTGCAAAGTTTCGTGGCACAATTCGAATAAATGTGGAAGTTATAAACAAAAGTGATATCAACTTTAAAACGCACTAAATTTTGTTGATGTTTTGCGTATTCAGTTTGTATCGACATATCTCCGGCAGTACAAGAGCTGCACTTCTGAAACTTCATACTTCAGTAGAACATGTGACTCCGCTAATCTCTGCAAAGTTTCGTGGCACAATTCGAATAAATGTAGAAGTTATAAACAAAAGCGATATCAACTTTAAAACGCGCTAAATTTTGTTGATGTTTTGCGTATTCAGTTTGTATGGACATATCTCCGGAAGTACAAGAGCTGCACTTCTGAAACTTGGTACTTCAGTAGAAAAGGAGTATCCGCGACTGTCTGCAAAGTTGCGGGAGCACAATTCGAATAAATGTGGAAGTTATAAACAAAAGCGATATCAACTTTACAACGCGCTAAATTTTGTTGATGATTTGCGTATTCAGTTTGTATCGACATATCTCCGGCAGTACAAGAGCTGCACTTCTGAAACTTCATACTTCAGTAGAACATGTTACTCCGCTAATCTCTGCAAAGTTTCGTGGCACAATTCGAATAAATGTGGAAGTTATAAACAAAAGCGATATCAACTTTAAAACGCGCTAAATTTTGTTGATGTTTTGCGTATTCAGTTTGTATCGACATATCTCCGGCAGTACAAAAGTTGCACTTCTGAAACTTCATACTTCAGTAGAAAATGTGACTCCGCTAATCTCTGCAAGGTTTCGTGGCACAATTCAAATAAATGATGAAGTTATAAACAAAAGCGATATCAACTTTAAAACGCGCTATATTTTGTTGATGTTTTGCGTATTCAGTTTGTATCGACATATCTCCGGCAGTACAAAAGCTGCACTGCTGAAACTTCATACTTCAGTAGAAAATGTGACTCCGCTAATCTCTGCAAAGTTTCGTGGCACAATTCGAATAAATGTGGAAGTAATAAACAAAAGCGATATCTACTTTAAAACGCGCTAAATTTTGTTGATGTTTTGCGTATTCAGTTTGTATCGTAAAATCTCCGGCAGTACTAGAGTTGCACTTCTGAAACTTGGTACTTCAGTAGAAAAGACTTATCCGCGACTGTCTGCAAAGTTTCGTGGCACAATTCGAATAAATGTGGAAGTTATAAACAAAAGCGATATCAACTTTAAAACGCGCTAAATTTTGTTGATGTTTTGCGTATTCAGTTTGTATCGACATATCTCCGGCAGTACAAAAGCTGCACTTCTGAAACTTCATACTTCAGTAGAAAATGTGACTCCGCTAATTTCTGCAAGGTTTCGTGGCACACCTCGAATAAATGTGGAAGTTATAAACAAAAGCGATATCAACTTTAAAACGCGCTATATTTTGTTGATGTTTTGCGTATTCAGTTTGTATCGACATATCTCCGACAGTACAAGAGCTGCACTTCTGAAACTTTATAATTCAGTCGAAAATGTGACTTTGCTAATCTCTGCAAAGTTTCGTTGCACAATTCGAATAAATGTGGAAGTTATAAACAAAAGCGATATCAACTTTAAAACGCGCTAAATTTTGTTGATGTTTTGCGTATTCAGTTTGTATCGACATATCTCCGGCAGTACCAGAGTTGCACTTCTGAAATTTGGTACTTCAGTAGAAAAAGCTTATCCGCGACTGTCTGCAAAGTTTCGTGGCACAATTCGAATAAATGTAGAAGTTATAAACAAAAGCGATATCAACTTTAAAACGCGCTAAATTTTGTTGATGTTTTGCGTATTCAGTTTGTATCGACATATCTCCGGCAGTACAAAAGCTTCACTTCTGAAACTTCATACTTCAGTAGAAAATGTGACTTTGCTAATCTCTGCAAAGTTTCGTGGCACAATTCGAATAAATGTGGAAGTTATAAACAAAAGTGATATCAACTTTAAAACGCACTAAATTTTGTTGATGTTTTGCGTATTCAGTTTGTATCGACATATCTCCGGCAGTACAAGAGCTGCACTTCTGAAACTTCATACTTCAGTAGAACATGTGACTCCGCTAATCTCTGCAAAGTTTCGTGGCACAATTCGAATAAATGTAGAAGTTATAAACAAAAGCGATATCAACTTTAAAACGCGCTAAATTTTGTTGATGTTTTGCGTATTCAGTTTGTATGGACATATCTCCGGAAGTACAAGAGCTGCACTTCTGAAACTTGGTACTTCAGTAGAAAAGGAGTATCCGCGACTGTCTGCAAAGTTGCGGGAGCACAATTCGAATAAATGTGGAAGTTATAAACAAAAGCGATATCAACTTTAAAACGCGCTAAATTTTGTTGATGATTTGCGTATTCAGTTTGTATCGACATATCTCCGGCAGTACAAGAGCTGCACTTCTGAAACTTCATACTTCAGTAGAAAATGTGACTCCGCTAATCTCTGCAAAGTTTCGTGGCACAATTCGAATAAATGTGGAAGTTATAAACAAAAGCGATATCAACTTTAAAACGCGCTAAATTTTGTTGATGTTTTGCGTATTCAGTTTGTATCGACATATCTCCGGCAGTACAAAAGCTGCACTTCTGAAACTTCATACTTCAGTAGAAAATGTGACTCCGCTAATCTCTGCAAAGTTTCGTGGCACAATTCGAATAAATGTGGAAGTTATAAACAAAAGCGATATCTACTTTAAAACGCGCTAAATTTTGTTGATGTTTTGCGTATTCAGTTTGTATCGACATATCTCCGGCAGTACAAAAGCTGCACTGCTGAAACTTCATACCTTAGTGGAAAATGTGACTCCTCTAATCTTTGCAAAGTTTCGTGGCACAATTCGAATAAATGTGAAAGTTATAAACAAAAGCGATATCAACTTTAAAACGCGCTAAATTTTGTTGATGTTTTGCGTATTCAGTTTGTATCGACATATCTCCGGCAGTACAAAAGCTGCACTGCTGAAACTTCATACTTCAGTAGAAAATGTGACTCCGCTAATTTCTGCAAGGTTTCGTGGCACACCTCGAATAAATGTGGAAGTTATAAACAAAAGCGATATCAACTTTAAAACGCGCTATATTTTGTTGATGTTTTGCGTATTCAGTTTGTATCGACATATCTCTGACAGTACAAGAGCTGCATTTCTGAAACTTTATAATTCAGTAGAAAATGTGACTTTGCTAATCTCTGCAAAGTTTCGTTGCACAATTCGAATAAATGTGGAAGTTATAAACAAAAGCGATATCAACTTTAAAACGCGCTAAATTTTGTTGATGTTTTGCGTATTCAGTTTGTATCGACATATCTCCGGCAGTACCAGAGTTGCACTTCTGAAATTTGGTACTTCAGTAGAAAAAGCTTATCCGCGACTGTCTGCAAAGTTTCGTGGCACAATTCGAATAAATGTAGAAGTTATAAACAAAAGCGATATCAACTTTAAAACGCGCTAAATTTTGTTGATGTTTTGCGTATTCAGTTTGTATCGACATATCTCCGGCAGTACAAAAGCTGCACTGCTGAAACTTCATACTTCAGTAGAAAATCTGACTCCGCTAATCTCTGCAAAGTTTCGTGGCTCAATTCGAATAAATGTGGAAGTTATAAACAAAAGCGATATCAACTTTAAAACGCGCTAAATTTTGTTGATGTTTTGCGTATTCAGTTTGTATCGACACATCTCCGGCAGTACAAAAGCTGCATTTCTGAATCTTCATACTTTAGTGGAAAATGTTACTCCTCTTATCTTGGCAAAGTTTCGTGGCACAATTCGAATAAATGTGGAAGTTATAAACACAAACGTTATCAACTTTAAAACGCGCTATATTTTGTTGATGTTTTGCGTATTCAGTTTGTATCGACATATCTCCGACAGTACAAGAGCTGCACTTCTGAAACTTCATACTTCAGTAGAAAATGTGACTCCGCTACTCTCTGCAAAGTTTCGTGGCACAATTCGAATAAATGTGGAAGTTATAAACAAAAGCGATATCAACTTTAAAACGCGCTAAATTTTGTTGATGTTTTGCGTATTCAGTTTGTATCGACATATCTCCGGCAGTACAAAAGCTGCACTTCTGAAACTCCATACTTCAGTAGAAAATGTGACTCCGCTAATCTCTGCAAAGTTTCGTGGCACAATTCGAATAAATGTAGAAGTTATAAACAAAAGCGATATCAACTTAAAACGCGCTAAATTTTGTTACTGCCGGAGATATGTCGATACAAACTAAATACGCAAAACATCAACACAATTTAGCGCGTTTTAAAGTTGATATCGCTTTTGTTTATAACTTCCACATTTATTCGAATTGTGCCACGAAACTTTGCAGACAGTCGCGGAGACACATTTTCTACTGAAGTACCAAGTTTCAGAAGTGCAGCTCTTGTACTACCGGAGATATGTCGATACAAACTGAATCCGCAAAACATCAACAAAATTTAGCGCGATTTAAAGTTGATATCGCTTTTGTTTATAACTTCCACATTAATTCGAATTATGCAACGAAACTTTGCAGAGAGTCGCGGAGACACATCTTCTACTGAAGTACCAAGTTTCAGAAGTGCAGCCCTTGTACTGCCGGAGATATGTCGATACAAACTGAATACGAAAAACATCAACAAAATTTAGCGCGTTTGTAAGTTGATATCGCTTTGGTTTATAACTTCCACATTCATTTGAATTGTGCCTCGAAACTTTGCAGACAGTCGCGAAGACACATTTTCTACTAAAGTAACAAGTTTCAAAAGTGCAGCTCTTGTACTGCCGGAGATATGTCGATACAAACTGAATAGGCCAAACATCTACAAAATTTAGCGCGTTTTAAAGTTGATATCGGTTTTGTTTATAACTTCCACATTTATTCGAATTGTGCCACGAAGCTTTGCAGACAGTCGCGGGGACACATCTTCTACTGAAGTACCAAGTTTCAGAAGTGCAGCCTTTGTACTGCCGGAGATATGTCGATACAAAATGAATACGAAAAACATCAACAAAATTTAGCGCGTTTGTAAGTTGATATCGCTTTTGTTTATAACTTCCACATTTATTCGAATTGTGCCACGAAACTTTGCAGACAGTCGCGAAGACACATTTTCTACTAAAGTAACAAGTTTAAAAAGTGCAGCTCTTGTACTCCCGGAGATATGTCGATACAAACTGAATACGCAAAACATCAACAAAATTTAGCGCGTTTTATAGTGGATATCACTTTTGTTTATAACTTCCACATTTATTCGAATTGTGCAACAAAACTATGCAGACAGTCGCGGATAGGCATTTTCTACTGAAGTAATAAGTTTAAAAAGTGCAGCTCTTGTACTGCCGGAGATATGTCGATACAAACTGAATACGCAAAACATCAACAAAATTTAGCGCGTTTTAAAGTTGATATTGCTTTTGTTTATAACTTCCACATTTATTCGAATTGTGCCACGAAACTTTGCAGACAGTCGCGGATAGGCCTATTCTACTGAAGTACCAAGTTTCAGAAGTGCAGCTCTTGTACTGCCGGAGATATGTCGATACAAAAGGAATACGCAAAACATCAACAAAATTTAGCGACATTTAAAGTGAATACGCTTTTGTTTATAACTTCCACATTTATTTGAATTGTGCAACGTAACTTTGCAGACAGTCGCGGATAGGCATTTTCTACTGAAGTACTAAGTTTCAGAAGTGCAGCTCTTGTACTGCTTGAGATATGTCGATACAAACTGAATCCGCAAAACATCAACAAAATTTAGCGACATTTAAAGTGGATATCGCTTTTGTTTATAACTTCCACATTTATTCGAATTGTGCCACGAAACTTTGCAGACAGTCGCGGATAGGCATTTCCTACTGAAGTACCAAGTTTTAGAAGTGCAGCTCTTGTACTGCCGGAGATAAGTCGATACAAACTGAATACGCAAAACATCAACAAACTTTAGCGACATTTAAAGTGGATATCGCTTTTGCTTATAACTTCCACATTTAGTCGAATTGTGCAACGAAACTTTGACGACAGTCGCGGAGACACATTTCCTACTGACGTACCAAGTTTCAGAAGTGCAGCTTTTGTACTGCCGGAGATATGTCGATACAAACTGAATACGCAAAACATCAACAAAATTTAGCGACATTTAAAGTGGATATCTCTTTTGTTTATAACTTCCACATTCATTCGAATTGTGCCTCAAAACTTTGCAGACAGTCGCGGATAGGCATTTTCTACTGAGGTACCAAGTTTCAAAATGCAGCTTTTGTACTGCCGGAGATATGTCGATACAAACTGAATACGCAAAACATCAACAAAATTTAGCCCGTTTTAAAGTTGATATTGCTTTTGTTTATAACTTCCACATTCATTCGAATTGTGCCTCGAAACTTTGCAGACAGTCGCGAAGACACATTTTCTACTAAAGTAACAAGTTTCAAAAGTGCAGCTTTTGTACTGCCGGAGATATGTCGATACAAACTGAATACGCAAAACATCAACAAAATTTAGCGCGTTCTAAAGTTGATATCGCTTTTGTTTATAACTTCCACATTTATTCGAATTGTGCCACGAAACTTTGAAGACAGTCGCGGAGGCACATTTCCTATTGACGTACCAAGTTTCAGAAGTGCAGCTCTTGTACTGCCGGAGATATGTCGATACAAACTGAATACGAAAAACATCAACAAAATTTAGCGACATTTAAAGTGGATATCGCTTTTGTTTATAACTTCCACATTTATTCGAATTGTGCCTCGAAACTTTGCAGACAGTCGCGGATAGGCATTTTCTACTGCAGTACCAAGTTTCAGAAGTGCAGCTCTTGTACTGCCTGAGATATGTCGATACAAACTGAATACGCAAAACATCAACAAAATTTAGCGCGTTTTAAAGTTGATATCGCTTTTGTTTATAACTTCCACATTCATTCGAATTGTGCAACGAAACTTTGCGGACAGTCGCGGAGACACATTTTCTACTGAGGTACCAAGTTTCAGAAGTGCAGCTCTTGTAATGCCGGAGATATGTCAGTACAAACTGAATACGCAAAACATCAACAAAATTTAGCGACATTTAAATATGATATCGCTTTTGTTTATAACTTCCACATTTATTCGAATTGTGCAACGAAACTTTGCAGACAGTCGCAGAGACACATATTCTAATGAAGTACCAAGTTTCAGAAGTGCAGCTCTTGTACTCCCGGAGATATGTCGATACAAACTGAATCCGCAAAACATCAACAAAATTTAGCGCGATTTAAAGTGGATATCGCTTTTGTTTATAACTTCCACATTTATTCGAATTGTGCATTCATTTTGGTGTTGGTTAAAATCGAGTTCTTCAATCATAAGGGCTGATGTAGCTGCACAAACACGAACTGACGCATCAAGAAATTGGACCTCCCCTGACTTTAAGATGAATACTCCATCTAGAGGTTTGATTACGTCTATCCCCATCAAGAGGTCGAACCCAAGCGGGTCTCCCACCATTACCAGAACCTCAATTACAACTGTACGTCCACTCTCCAGTTGGAGGCTAACAGACTCAACTCCACATGTTTGTGTTCTCCTGCCCATAGTAACCACTTCGATGGTCTGCTTTTGTCATGTCCGGCACACTTTTATGCTCACTCTGATGCAGGAGCACCCAGAATCAATTAGTGCAATGCACTCTTTCCCATTCACAGCTACTCTTATAGTTGGCAACGTCGAGTTCACATATTGTCTCGGGAAGAAGCCGGCACATAGCTGTCGTCTCCTAACCTATTTCCCGGACAATACAGAGAAGTGTGGCCTAGTCTTTCACATCGGTAACAGCATGCATCACTTCTCCACAATTGGGGATTCCCGTGCTCTCTGTCTGTCATGCTGAGCGAGATAATTTTGAGCTAAATGGTTTATTCCATCGCATTCGAAACACCTTATCCTGGTGTTCTTTGTCTGGCTTTCCTTGGTTTGCATTGGCCTCACGGCTGTCGTAATTAACACGGGTCCAGGTGGGTGATCTTTCAATATAACTTTCGCTCGAGTCAGAAGCTGAGAAATACTCATTTCCTTCTATTCGAGAAGAAGCTTTTAGGACTTGTCAGACATGGTCGGGCAACCCAGGGACAAAGGCTGCTTTGAAGCCTCGATCCATCATTCCATCAAATGGTACAGAAATCTTCTGCAGGTCCGTCAGATCTAGTTTCACTCAGGTGCCTGCAGCATGCCACAAACTATGCATATGCCACATAGGAGTCTAGGGCGAATGTTGTAAACAAAGCTTCCTTTATGGAGGCATGATCCCCCTTTTTTCTTCACTCAATTGTTGGTACACCACAAATGCGCCGCCTATCAAACGCATAGGGATTATGTATTCTATTTTTTTACAGAGCACAGCCGACGCACAAGCTCAGCCTTCTCAATCCATTCAATAATGGATTGGCTGTGGTCTGAACCACTAAACTCTGGTATAAACTTCAGATCAATCTTGTCTCCCACCATGACGCCGAGATAGCCTGTAAGAAAGCAATACACAAAACAAAACGAAAAATCCGGGACAATCGTCTAACAATCAACCGTCATTCCTGCCACTTTCCAGTTCATTCTGATTTCATTTTCAAATCCTTTCTTTTTATCAATTCATCTGGATGCTATGCAAATTTCATGCATGCCACAAGCTATTTTTTGTCGTTTATGTCGGAGGAGATTGGCTCTGTCCATTACATTAATATCCTTGTTCAACTGTCAATACACAATAAGCACCAAAATATTTCCATAAAAAACAGTTACTACACTTTGCTCCTTGCCAAAGAAGTTTGAATTAAATAAGTTGTATTATTTGGATTTTTCGGACTACTATTCTCACCTTCGTTGTTATATTCATAACATGCTTTTTTTAGAATTCCCCCAATACGAAAAAACAAAAATAAAGAAATACCTGTATTATGTATGTGACCGTGACAAAACAATAATATCGTACACAAAAAATCACGTAAATTAATTAATTTGGTTTTTGTAAAGAAACTAATTTTTAAGTAATAATTTTTAAATAAATTTAATAAAATATAGTTTCTGAATTTTTTTTTCTTTTAAAAATTAAAACTTTTGAAAGTGTGTTTTGTCAAAATGGAAATCATGAATTAGATAACATCCAAAGTGCCCCATTTTCTAGCTTACACAAACTTTATGCCCTGGAATCTCAATCACTTTTGAAATATTGTTACAAATTGACTTCAAATGCCCTTTCTCCCACTAATCTTGAAAGGCAAAATGTTACTTTGGTTCTGCAAATTTTCAATGAATACACTATTCAGGGATTGCTGACCTTAAGAAAACAGAAATGTTTGGCCAACTTTGCAGAAACTGCAGAATACATAAAGATATTTTATATTTGATGGACAATACTGAATGTAAAAACATCATTTAAAGGTTGTCGGCTTCGCAATAAATATGCTAATCCACTTAAATGTATTCTGTGACTGGTTAAAATGTTGGAATAGAATTTCTGGAAGAACTGGGAAATTAACAAAGGAAACATACACGGCTTTACATCATACCACATATGCAATTCTTGAACTGACTAAGTGTTGCATAAAAGAAATGAACATGCCATATATATTATCTAGCAAGTTTCAAACAGATAACCTTGAAGCAGTTTTGCCAGTACCAGTAACTTAGTGGGGATCAGTATAATATCTCTATATGTCATGTTTGAATGTGAGAAAAAACTCAAAATATTGTCAGTATTAAAACTGAGTCTGTCACTTAATAACTGAATTATTGATTTGAAGAATTTACAAGAAGCTAACTGGGATGAAATGACAAGGAAGCAACAGTTATATGTTTACAAATTTAACATAGATGTCACAAATGATGATGTTAATCAGTGCAGAGAAGTACTCCCTGTTATATTATACTTAGCAGATTATTGCAGTTATGCAGTTTTTAAGAAAATGAAATGCAATAGTGGCAATAATTTCTGAAAGAGATTATGTGGAGGAAATACCTGAAATAAACAGCTATTTTCAAGGGATTAATAGAGGTTCTCTATTATATCCTAATGATATGACGACACATTTTGTTCTCTACAATTACGTAGTTACTGGTAAACTGGTAAAACATTCTTCTTTTCTTTATTCCGTACATCAAAGACAATTAGCCATGTACATAACATTGAATGTTTTGGCAGATGTTAATCTTCTTTTTCATGTTGACTTTTGGTAATGAGGGTCACAGTATTGAAAAAATAGAAAGAATTCTTATCTGGAGCTCTTCAAATTCTCTGCTAAATAATTTTTGTGGGCCTTTAGAAGTAGTTTCTTGCATACGCCAACCATCCTTTCTGCAAACCAATTGGATTGAGGGTAATGTGGTGATGATGTTGTGTGCTTGTAATTGAACTTTTCTGCAAAGTTGCCAAATTTTGTACTTGTCACTATAGACCACTTCAGGAACACCTCATTCCTCAAATATTTGTTTCATCTGTTTGATCACTGCAGCAGATGTTGTTGACTGCAGGTGTCGTACAAATGGACTGTGGCTATATTGGTCTGCCACTAAAAGGTATTCATCTCCTTCCATTGTGAAGAGATCTGTGCTGATATAATTCCATGGATAAGAAGAGGTTTCATGCTGAAGCAATGTTTCTGACGGGGAACTTGGTTGATACTTCTGACATGTGAGGCATCTTGCAACTATGTCCTCAATGTCCTTATTTATTGCTACCCAGTAGATGGCAGTTCTGGCTAGCAGCTGGGTTTTTTCTACTACCTGATGTGTCAAGTGCAGTTGTTGCAGAACATCTGGTTGGAGTGAAGTGGGTATGATGATTTTGTTGCGTTTCAGTAAGATACAGTCTTGGATCCCAACTTCTCTCCTAAAATTCCAGTATGGGATTAAGCAACTGAGGCAGTGTTGATGAGTTCTCTGCATTGAATCCTTCATGGTCTCCAGCTTAATGTTTTGTAAGCGTGTTCGTGATGTACTTAGGTGAGTGTTCATTATGTGGATATTGAGGGTGATGCTTTCAATGTGATTGCCTGGTCTGGATGACACTCTTGACAAACAGTCAGCCATAGGAGTTGCTCTGCCTGGCATGTATTTCATTGCAAAATAATACTATTGAATATTTAGCAGCATCATTGCTAATCTTGGAGGTGCTTGTACCAGGTTCTTGAGTGCGGTCGATTCTAATAGCTTGTGGTCAGTCTGAATCGTCACTCTGTGACCCCATACATAATGATGGAACCTTTCTAGACCAAAACGTACAGCAAGCATCTCCCTTTCAATATTTAAGTATTGTGTCTCCGGTTCAGATAGAGTTTTGCTTGCAAAAGCAACTGGCATATCATTCTGTAAAAGTCCAGCAGTAGAAGTATCCACTTATATCATAATTGGTATCTTTGGGTCAAAATACCTCAGTACGGCAAATCTTTGTATTTCCTCTTTGATGCTGTCAAATGCTGCTTGTTGCTGTGATGAGCAGACAAAATCATTATAACAGGTCCCGTAGTGGCTTGGTCAGTATTGAGAGATGGGGTGAGAACTTATTGAGGTAATTAACTAGTCCAAGGAAGCTAAATAGCTGTTTCTCATCCTCGAAGTGTGGGGGTGCTTCTGTGAAATTGTCTCCAACTTTTTAGGATCTAGTTTTAAACTTTCTTTGGATATGATGTGGCCAAAGAATGATATTTCTGATGTGCATACAACCAACTTGTCTGGGTTGAATTTTCAGTTCCTTTCTTTAGCTCTTTGAAGGAGCGCATTGAGTTCTTGGTCATGGTCGCTATCATCTTCTTCAAAACCGTACACGATTGTGTCATCAGAGATCGAGAGAAAATTCTTAATGTCTCCAAAGTTCTCAAACATGGCTCGCTGGAATTCATCCTGGGCGCTCTTCACTCCCATTAGAAATCTGTTAAACATGTATCTACCAAATGGGGTGATAAATGTCAATTCCTTTGATTTCTTGTTCAGTTTAATTTTCCAGTAACCGGATTTGACATCTATCGTTGTGAAGCATTTTGCACTGTGTAGCCTTGAAACTACATCTTCAAAATGGGGGTGGTTGCAAAATGTGGTCGCTGTATGACCTTGTTCAGGTTTTTTGGGTTTAGACATAGCCTGATTGATCCATTGGCCTTTGTCATACAGACAAATGAGTTGACTCATGAGGTGGGTTTGGTCATTGGGGTTATGATGCCCTGATTTACCAGAAAATCAAGCTCAATTTTAAATTTGTCTCTTAAGACCACAGGGACTCGCTGGGGGTATACAACTGGTGCTATTGTTGAGTCTACATTTATTGCATATTCTCCTGGCAGACATCCAATGCCGTCAAATACATCCAAACATTTTTGGAGAATCTGTTTCCATACTTTGGGGTCCCCTCTTGGGATAGGTTTTCTTTTCATGCTTTGGCTCATTTTAGACTGTCATTCTTTTTGATTCTTAAGTGAA
This sequence comes from Sepiola atlantica, assembly GCA_963556195.1. NCBI lineage: Eukaryota > Metazoa > Mollusca > Cephalopoda > Sepiida > Sepiolidae > Sepiola > Sepiola atlantica. Next base: position 72,857,285 of record OY744527.1, on the reverse strand, counting down.
TCGTCTGTGTCAATTGCCAAATTGAGAGTTACCAGACTCATAGCTCCTGTGTCAATTTTCGCTTTGATCTCTATCTGGGCTATTTTGTCGCCTATTCTTAAGTTTGCATAGGCTTCTGTTGCGCCCAAGGGAACTTGTTTCTTTTGGCATTCTATAGAATGAAAATAGAGTCCTCCATTTTCAAGCTCATCTTTGCTGTCATTTTGGGTGGATGTGTGTATTTTACTGTCTTGATATGCATTGTTGGAGTATCTTTGCGGTCTTGCCGTCCTGATATCTTGTTATTTTCCTTTGCTTCTTTCTGCTTAGCGACAAACTTTGGCAAAGTGACCTGTCTTCCTGCATTTCAGGCACGACAGGGATCACACCACTGGAAGCAAAAAAGGCTAGAATGATAGGGATGACGTCACTGGAAGCAAGAAAGGCTGCAATGATGGCACTGGAACAGAACGTCAGAGAGAACGTCTCACGGGGTTTTATCTGGAAGTTCCTTGGGTATAATAAGGTGCCTCAGGTCCGTCTGGTATGTGTAGACGTGGCCTGGAGCTGGATCTTCAGGAAACTTGAACAGGGTCGAGCGTTGATGGGCACTGAAACAGGAGCTGGACGTCAATGGTCACTGGAACTGAAGTTGGAGCAGGCGCAGCAGGAAAGAACTGGAGCAGAAACTGCTGGAACGAACTGTGGCAGAAGCCACTGGAAGTAACTCGAGCTGGAGAAGGAGCAAGAGTTGGAGAGGCAGGCTGAAGTCAGGTGGTGTAAGTCTCAGGGAATAAACGGCAGAAAAGAGCGAAAGTTTGATCGCATATAATAGTTTGAGTTTGCTCTGAAAAGGGCAGTTTGATTGCATATAATAGTTTGAGTTTGCTCTGAAAAGGGCAGTTTGATTGCTGCTGTTGCTGCTGAGCTTGATGACTAGACAAGAGCGAGTCTTAGTCGGATTCTGGGAGTTTACTGAGTTTTTGGTCGAAAACTTGTTGAATGTATTTCTGAATGGGCATCTTACATTTGCTGGTTTCATGAAATAAATAAAAAACTGGGATTAATTCTTGGCCGGATTTTTATTCTGCTTTGAAATAACTGGCGTGATACTTGATTGTATTTACATAGATCTACACCACTTCTTCGATGTTGGTGTTTTAGCTTAGTGTGAGAAAAGAGTGTAGTAAGCCGAAATGTGTGAGCTTTCGTGACCGTCAGAAAAACGACCAATCTTGTATTTTTACATTAACGGGCATTAGTAGCAGGTGTCAGCTAATTTTCCAGGGTGTTTTTGGGGTGTGACTTATGCTAATGCTTTGAAGGAGGTGGGTTTGAAATTGTAACGTTTGTAAACATGGGAGTGGTGGACAGATACCGCGACAAGGCCCTCTCTCTGCATAATTGATTATAATCAATTAAAAAATTAATGTGGTGAAGAGTTGTATCAAAAGATGTGCAGATCTGTCAAAAACGCATCTGCAAAGATGGTCAAAATTATGAGTGAATGTGTGTCTGCAATGTTGATGAGATCCGTGGTGCACGTGGATCTGCACAATTCGTTGAAAGTACTGTGACAAGTGTGCGCGTATTCTTTGTTTATAATTCAACAAAAAATTAAAGAAAAAGAAACCGGTGTTAACCCAAAATGTGTCCTTTTGGTAGAGTAGGGTAACCTGGGGCATTAGGCACCACCTTTTCACTGACCTTGGTGCTTATTCGCCCACAAGTGCCATAGTAATGCTATAGAGAAGTTTGTGAAAATTACCTAGGGGCTGGTGCCTAATGCCCAATGGTGCTTAATACCCCAAATTACCCTATTTGCTGATTCTGGGGTGCCTCAAGTCTATTTGATCTGTAATCTTGGGGTATGATGTGATTTCTTTTGTTCGAATCTATTTTTGTCATTATAGTGACATCCCTTTGGCTAGGAACGAAGTGTAGCATCTGTTTTGATACTACACTTCATCTTTTCTGCCTCTCGTGTCGCAAATTTATCTGTTTTCAGACAAATACGACTTGGTAGAAATAACCTGCAAAAAACAAAAGGATAAAATAAGAGGGAGGGTTAGGAAAGAAATAAGATTAAAAGTGATCTTGTAAACAGTTTTATTTTGCAAAAAAGTCCTTGAGGGGAGTCAAAAACTTGCAAATATTTCCCTTGCAGGGATTCAATCTGTAAGGATAAAACACCTTGTAACAAAATAAAATAGGAGGAACAGCGTACAAGCTGCCTACTATAAACCAAAAATAAACTGCTTTTCAAACAGTTAGATAATGGTCATTTCAACCAACGACGAATGATATTATACAAATATAAGGAGAGTAAGCACTTCTAAGGTTTAAACAAATAATTAATATAACGGAGTACTTACAATTCTCACAAGACACAAACAGCCTTCGCCAGTTGAAAGACTTTAATACTTTGTGAATAAATGTTCTTCCAATGCTAACGCTGCGTGAATAAAACGTGTCAAACTTGACAACTTCGCCTTCCAATGTAAATGCTGCATGAACAATCTTGTCAAAGTCGATAACTTCTTCGTCCTTCTTCAGAAAAGGTTGAAAGCCGCAAAGTTTTCGAAAAGTATGGACGCGTTAAATTTTGATTCAACGTTCCGTGCGGCAACAAACTCCTTTGTTGAATCTCGCAGTCACAGTCTCGGTGTTCTTGAAGAAAGGAAGTACTTAGGGAATTCGCTCTATCAATGAGCTGGAAAACCACATCCACTCATAAAGCTGACTGAATTCCAAAAGGAAGCATTTGGCGCCAGAATCCCTGACGTCAGTCTCAAAGAGCTGGCCTTAAACTTTATGTAAATTACATAAGGTTTCGTACAAAATCAAAAGTACGAAAACAAATCAATAGAGAGTATAAAATACAGAATATAAAAATATGATACAGGGTACAAAATATGTAAATATTAAATAGGATACAATATATATAAATATATGTATTATACAGAATATATAGGGGGTTACATAATTGCTGGTAGAAAATTCCAACACTCGGTCAGTGAAGGAGAAATCCTTCTAGACTGATGCAAATTAAATTTTTTCTCCCAATTTGGTGCCACTTATTGGGGAGCTGGATTTTCTCCACATTAAAAATCTACATTGTGTCTAATTCTACCCTCGTGGGGAGGTAGGTAAATAGGGATTTGGTTGTTCGAGAACTTTCTCCTTCTTAGCAGAGCTGACTACATAAAATGTTCAGTTTCAAAAAGTAGATCCGATATTTAGCTTAACACGCGTGCAATTATCCCGTATTCAGCGTTAATTCGTCCATCCTTAAACATGAACAAATATGCAATGGTAGCATCGAATACAACGGACTTTTTGACACAAGGAGCATAATAAGGATTTACACCGTTTCTATATTTTCCATAGCGATATCCAAATTTTTTCTTGTCAATAATTTCACATTTAAATCGTGTTTTTTTATTTGTTTTAATTCTTTTCAATCTTGATTTTATTTTTAATGAATTGGACACACAAAAGAAATTGTGGCAAATGACTAAGAAATTTCAGCAAACCAATCAACTTTTCTGTTTTAACCACAAAAGAAAACGTTTTTTGTTTTATTTTAGAATCACCTCGGAGGAAAGGTAATATCTTTTCAATTTTTTCCAGTTTTATGGTTGCAGCATTTAATTATTTTTTATGCGTATATTTAAAATACAAATGAATATAATTCAATTTCGATCCCACACACACACACAAAAACAATCTATATTCCGCTCAACCAAGTGACTTGTTTTGATTTTTTTAAAATACGAAACTACAATTTTTTTAAATCTCCGAAAAATAATTTATTAAAATTAAGATTTGAGGAAAAATGTGTTCATTTAAGTATACGGTTACCTGTAAGGGATAGGGACCCAGATGATTTCGATACAAGTCAGTTCCGAGTATTGACGGATAATCCCGAGTCAGTCCCGAAAATGTCCGAAGCAGTTTACGGTTTGAAAACCGGGAAAAAAATGTAAAAAAAAAAGCAGACAACACTAAGCATACAACGGTTTGGGGTAGTGTTAAAGAAAATAAAATAAAGTAGAAAAACTGGTGCTTCTTGCTTAAAAGTCCGAAAAAAAGATTTCTTTGTCTTTTAATGTTTAAGAGGTAAATAAGGGGCAGTAACTCTTATTAACTGTTGTTATTACATGTAACGTAATTTACTGCCACATTCAATTAATTAGTAATAAATGAACAACAAAGTATACGTAAATGGAAAATTTAAGATTTTGAAAATTAATTAGTAATAAATGAACAACAAAGTATACATAAATGGAAAATTTAAGATTTTATTGAAAATTTACGCATTTATTTTGTTTATACTTGGGTTTTTTACTCGTGATGGCACAAGTCGCATGTTATGCCCACAATTACAGGTCTCTTCTCCAGAAATAAGTCCATGCGCTTGCAAAAAATCTATCTGTTTTGCTTTTTCTGAAGTAAAATATAGTACGTCTTCAAACTGGAACAATTTCAAATCCATGATTCCAGTTGAAGAGAATATCAGGCTTGATAGAAATTAACGATAAAGTCTGGCTCAAAATTACAATTAAGAGTTACTGCCCCTTATTTACCTCTTAAACATTAAAAGACAAAGAAATCTTTTTTTCGGACTTTTAAGCAAGAAGCACCGAAAAACTTCCTCCAAAAAAAGAAAACAAGTGGCTTTCAAATACTAAACCGCTTCGGTCGTTTCCGGTACTGACACTGGATTCGCGTTAATATTCGGACCTGGCTCTGTAGGTACTTAAATCCTCTGTGTGGCGATTAATTACAAGTACCAGTATCATTTATGATTTCTGGAAAACAATATTTCCTAACGTCGTAAAATCAACATGGAATGATTTAGTTGAAAGGCAGCTGAGAGATTAGCTGTAGTAGTATAATTAGAAATGGTCCACACATTCGAAATTGACGTGGAGTAGGGTAACGTGGTTGAACTCTGGTGTTGGTAGTTGAATACGAAATTCAAGTCTCATTGTCAAACTACCAGGGACCACGTGATTGGCGATTAAATAGCGCTTAGAACGTCATGTGTTCATTATTATTGTTACCGTCACCAGGTAAGGCTATTTCATTTAAGTAATCCTGCCCTCGTGTGGAGGCAAGAAAATAGGGATCATTACTTATAAGCAACTCTTTGCAATGTTACTATCAAATTATTTTTTAGCATTGTTTAAGTGACACCAACTCACTGATTTAAAATCTGGACATAGCTTCCTTGTATCCAAAACAGAACATGCAAGGTGACAAAATCAGGGTAGTTGAAAACTACGCAAGTACAAATGAACAGACAATGTGTTTTTCGTTGTGGTATATATATATATATATATATATATATATATATATAACGGGGAAAATGAAGTAATAAAATAAGGTGTCAATCAAATTTTATTAGAATTCAAAGTTCAAGCAAAGTATCCTTAAGTCCTTAGCTCATGAGTTTTCATATATATATATATATATATATATATATATATATACACACACATACAAACTAGAGGAATACTCGTCCCAGAACAAGTAAAATTAATTCTCCGGAAATAATAGTTTTGCACCAGTTTTATGTCCTCCTACGAAGATTAAAATCAAGTTAAAATGATACTAAACCTTATGGCTAGAATCCTTATTCCAATTTTGATTAAAATCCATTACATGATTTTGATTCTAGAAAATGTCTAAAATTTAAGGTTTAAGTTTAAATAAAGGGTTATAAAAAAATGATTGTCCCCCCCTTTCTCCTGAGTGGTTCTCTTCTTGTCCGCCACGACACCCCTCTTGTTCTGAAAATTCCCCTTTGATTGGCCAAGACGATTTTCCTTGATCAATCAACAAACCCTTAATTTTCCTCTTTCTGAATATGATCCCGTCCTGACAACAAGTAAGGAATAGTTCTCCTTATTTTGAATATGACTATTGGAACCTGAGAAATTCAGGGGAGGGGCGTCTAATTTTCTTGGACGTTAAAGCACTTTGATTTTTAGTTGGACTTCTTAAAGCCACAAACTCAATTAGTTTTGCAAGACTTTTCTGTATTGTTATTGAATTTAACAATATTGTACATACTTCCCTTTATCTCTGTCTTCTGTGTCTTCAATCTTTCTTTCAGCATTTTCCGACTTCAGCAAGCGAAACTGAACCACTCTCTTGCTAAAACACTATAGAGTTTGAAGAATAAATTAAATGCATGGAATTTTGCTTAATTTGTGTTTAATGACTATGGATCAAATTCAATGCTAATCTGAAATATTTGAATTTTCAAGTGGAAGCTTATATCCATATTATGCCTCCTAAAACCCCTTTAAAATACTCCCCAAAAACTGAAATTGGAGAATATTTATTAATTGATGTTTATTACTTATTGTTAAAATTTCTCAAAAATCGAAGGTATCTGAGTTTTACGAATGGCTTCCACCCCAACTAAATTAAATATAGCTCACATTACCCACCCGTACGTCTAGAAGCTGTGTTACAAAATGAATAATGATCGGTTAAATAGTTTAAGAGTTAATCCTATAGATAGAAATAGATAAAATTTGTCCATGTGACTCACCATGTTGCCGAGAATATACATTCCAAAATTTATAATGATTAGTTTAGGAGTTTATCCTGTACAACGAAATATATATATAAACATATACACATACTTAATTTTATATACATGCACCCCGTAAACGTTAAAATTTACCCCCCCCCCCCAAAAAAAAATATTTGCCCATGTTGCCTGGATTATATATTCCAAAATTGATAATCGTCCGTTCATCAGTCTAGGAGATTATCCAGTACATAGACATATATAAATATATACACATATTTAACTTTATATATAGAGAAAGATATATATTTGCTTTCTTCAAATTCTAAAATTAATGTGTTATTATTTTTTAATTCTTAACATTTAAAGCAAAAGTATATGTTTGTTTTTGTATAATTCATGAAACGCTACCTCGTTTACAAATGGTGTCTCCTATGATAATATTAGCAATTTCCAAAAAATGTATTAATAAATTCATTGAATGATATTAATCTAAGTTGCAAGAAACCAACGTTGTGGGAGGATAAAGGACAAAGAGGAAAGAGCTTAGAACTGTGAACAATTACAACACAGAAATACATAGAAGACAACTTAGGGTCTAAATTGGAGATGTCCATACAACATGAAAAACCATTGCAAACTAGAAGGTCGTTTTAGAGTTTATGTTAGAATAGGAGGAAGTGAGAGTTACAAAGCTGCCAAAAGTACATCTACTGTACACTTTTTACTCTACATATAGCTGTATATGTTGTGTAACTGTACAGCATGCTCTCCTTTTATAAAATCCGGTTTTAGTGACACGCTCAGACATCATAACTGATAGACAATGTGGAATACCAGTTTTACATTAGAGTTTCTGTCTCTTAGATGATTTAACAAGATCTACGGGTTTATCTTGCTGTATCTAGGTACTATACCAGGTATTTCTACTATCTAGGTACTATATCAAGTATTTCTACTATCTAGATACTATATCAAGTGTTTCTACTATCTAGGTACTATATCAAGTATTTCTACTATCTAGGTACTATATCAGATATTTCTACTATCTAGGTACTATATCAGATATTTCTACTATCTAGGTACTATATCAGATATTTCTACTATCTAGGTACTATATCAGGTATTTCTACTGCTTGGTTTATGTGAAAGTGCACAGATTAAGTTTCTACTTAGAATAAGTTTTCGTGTGTCTTCAAAAAAATTTGGAGATAGATCCCAAAACCATTTTTAAGAGAAATAATCTCTTTCCTACCCTTGGATCACCCACGTGATAAAATGCTAATCACTTTGTCTATATCTCTGCATGAAATTTGATTTTAAAATTTCAATTATAACAAAATTATTTTGTCATTACATTATCAATCAAATTAATTTAGCAAAAGTGTTTGGAATTAAAACATGTATTAAGGTTGGAACATGAAGTGCATTGTAATTGTTTCTCTATTTTTGTATTGTTTTGGTTTTAAGTCTTAATTATAATAATAGTTGGAATAACCATGATAATTGTGGCTAATATTTACAGCAGTAGAGTGTTCAGTAGCGCTCTTGCTTAAGATACCATTTACAACATGTTGGAGGAAAGCATTACAAACAACCAGATATTTTAAATACCAATCTTGCTCAACATTAGTGATTTGATGAGAACCACTGTTTTAATGTCATAGGTTGAACAATTACTAATAATACTTTGAATTTATAAATTAATCAACTAAAACTTTTATAAACATATAATTTCAGTTTTAATTTAAAAAAATAAAATTAAAAAAATAACATAACATAAACTGTAATGATAGGTAGTGCCGCATTTATAAGTTTAGTAGATTTATGTTTTTAAGTCTTTCATTTGTCTATGTCAAAAAGTTTAAGGAAGAAAAGTTAAATCGATTAAAATGTACAGATAAAAACAGCTGTAAAATATGACAAATATATTGAGACATTCCATATCAATCGAACCGAAATTTCATAAATTTAATAAAAATATGAAATTTCTTCACTAAAAAAAAATAAAAAGCAAACATTACATTTACTTTTTTCTGCAATTTTGAGAAGGTTTTTTTTCTAAAGTAACATTACATGAAGTCGGGATAAATTTTATATTTTTTTGATATTATTTAATTTCAGAAGCATTTCAAGTATTTAATAGCGGTAAAAAATAGCAGTTTCTGTGTACTATTGGTGGATTTGAATATCTAAAAAGCCATGAGATTTGAGCTGGAGAATTGTGACGAAGATAAGGAAGCAGTGGTTAGCGTGAAGGATCATAGCAAGAAGGATCATAGCAGACGTTCTGACTGTGTCTGCACAATGAAATTAGTCAAGAAGCTGCAAAAAAGGTGTGGCAAAATACAGCAAAGGCATTGTGTACCTTAGCAAGAAAGATGACTGTCGGAGTGACGACTATGAAGAAAGTGCTGAACAGGGATCTTTGGTACTCCTCATACAAGACCCAAGAGAACGACCTGATGAAAGCCACTCCTCAAAGATTCAGTTGAGCTGGGGATGCTCTGATGAGAAGAACCCCTAAGACCAGTTGCACAACGCACAATACAACAGGTAGATAGCCTACAGTCTGCACAAAGTCCTATGTGTCATAAAAACCAAGGTCCCTCAAATCTGATGGTCTTTCTGTGTTTTTCTAGTGAAGGCCACACTATGTTGCCTCCACATCATCAAAAATAGATTCAGACTCAATTATGATGGCTCTAAATAGCTGGTGTCCACTGTTATCAAGCACCGGGTGGAGAGGGAGGCTGCAGGAAGGTTCTATGTGTGGCAGAAGCACTCAGCTCTATGTTACCTGTAGAAAAACCAAAAAATATTTATCTGCAAATTTCCATAACTTCATCTGGCCCACAAACTCACATTAGGGCAACCCCATGGACTATTATGTGTGGGTGCAGTTAAGAAAGAGACCAACCATGACACCTCCAACATCAGGGACTAGCTAATTGCTAGGATCAAACTGGTGTTGAAGGACTCTGTGAAGGTCATATGCTCTAGGTTCAGGCCATCTACTTCAAGTGAACTGTATTAGGCAACAGAATCTTTAAGAGATGTACTTTGCATTTTGAGAATGGCCAAGATATGATGTTTTTTCTTTCCTTAAAAAAAATGTCAAATTTATCTTGAACATCTTGTATTTTCAGAAATTGAAGAATTTGTAATTAAAAAAAACATCATCCATTTATTTTTATAGAAATTATATTTAAAACCTATTTAAAACAGTGCTATAATTGATTAAATGAAAAAAATATTTTCTCATTTAAAATCTATTTCATAAATAAATTAATTCATAAATTTAAAAGTTAGCTTGAAAAGAGCTATAACTTTGAATATTTGAACCAAATTAAAAAGTCTAGAAAATTTGATTAAAAACTGACAGTGGATGTTAGATGGATTTTTAATTTAAGTCTTTACCAATTTCCACATGTTTTATTAGCAGCTGACGATAAATTTCATACTATTAAAAAAAAAAACAACATTCTGAATCGGCATAAAAATATCAGATTTGACTACAATTTCTTTTCTTTTATATAAGGCAAACGTTCTGACAATGAAATTATATTTTATATATGTTTTAAATGTTCTTTTTGTGTTACGTCTTTGCATGTCTCTAATGTAGATATTTAGGTTTGAGAAACATTTTTGTTTTATTTAAATAGAATTTATTTGATTTAAAAAAAATAAAACTTCTAACCTTAAAAAAAAATCAGATCGTTTAATTCGAAAATGAGCTAGCTGTTACCTTGCCTGTAGCTCAACAAAATATTTTAGTGGTTGCCAAATTGGCATAATTGAAAACTATATGAAAACAAACACATTTTAGATATCTCTAAAATGTGTTATAGGTTAACAATTTGAAATGAACAACATTTCTAGACTTTTTAAATCACAAAAATCTCAGAGAATTATCCAATTCCAATGAAATCTTCAGTACTTTTCATTAATTGATCGCACCATCCATGCCAGATGCAGCACTCTCAGCATCACAGAGACTCTTCTAAAATGAAAACTTTGCTGGTTTGGATGCATTCTTTGATGTCTTGAGGAGAGAATTCATCTGCATGTTCGTGACTCCAATCGCACCCACTGACTGAAGACATGGAATAATACGATGAAGAAACACATGGAGCTATGGTTATGCAGAATGTTTCTTCTTTAAACAAATGTTTATTTTTCAATCTAACTTTTAACTCAAACTGTCAAAATAATACCTGAATTCCGAAAGTGTGTTCAGAATTACCTTTTGTAACCCCAGCACTCTCGTCATCGTAATAGGTATTATGAATTATCCTTATTATTGTAATTATCATTATTAGTATCATTACTTTCTCTAACTCTCTAGAGGTAATTTTCTTACAAAGTTTTCTTAATCTCCTCTTATACATATTATGAATTATTATTATTATTATTATTATTATTATTATTATTATTATCATAATTAATATTACTTTCTATAATTCTCTTTACTGATTTCTTTTGAATTGAAAAATTACTATTGATTAAGAAACATTTTTAGCTTGTGAAACAAGTTGTTTTAATAATAATAAAAAAATAAAATTCTAATTCAGCAAATATGACATTCAAAAAGCATATAAAATCAAATTTATTTGGCAAAAATAACAAAATGCAACAAGCTATGTAAAGAGACAGTTGGAAACTATTTACATCGACATACAGTCTGAATGTTTGTCCTAGGCCGCTTTATACCTGAAGATGGTAGTCATCGTCATGACCTCTGGCAGGTTGTACCATGGAGCAGAAACACAGAGAATGTTAACTTTCTCCTATTGAGCTGAGAATGATGGTGGTACATTTTTGCAAGTGCCCGCAGAAACCACAACTTGGCACTGATGTGAAAACACCTCAATAAGTAAAGTTAAATTCCTGTTGATGAGTTTGTATATCAGAATCAAGTCTCCCTGCAGTCTCCTCTTCTCAAGTGATTTAGTCTTTTGAGCAGCTAGGTAAACGTAGAGAGTCTTGTCACTATCCTGCTTGCCAACCATTGAACATGCTCCAGGCATACAATATTTCAATTTGACTTATTTAGTGTTTAACATTATATCTACAAAACTATTAGTAGTAAAATGTTGTAAGTTAGGAGATAATTGGATAGAAATACTGTTGTAATGGATGTAAAATTTGTAGGTTAATAGATTTGGCTTTAAAATACGCATCAATGTTAGTTATAAAGGATGGAAAGTGTCTGTCATTAGATTGAGAAGTCTCTCATGATCAGGTAGACAACACAGAGAAGTTGGTTTCGATTGTTTTCAAATTCTCCATGCAATTTGGATTCATACTCAGTGCTGCAGTTAGGGAATACACCAACTTGCTTCACTACACATACCCTATCTGAAAGCATCTATTGTCTCTTGAATAAAAAGGTGATTTGTTATCTAGGCTTACAGATAGTTCGTCTGGAGTGAAATAACCTTGTGTCCTCATTGGAATCTTTTTAAGATATAGAAATTCTAACAAAAATGTTACAGTACTGGTCACCTTTAGTCTACAAGTGTTAAACTGTCAAGTTACTAAAAAGTGTATGTGGTTCTCTTACTAAAATCCTTTCATGAGCTCAAAAAAGTAATTGTATTCATGGTATGAATTGACATTTTACTGTGTATGATATCAGAGATATATGTCTGTTTCTTACGGTATTAGACCTTTTTACTTGAGATGCTACCCTCCCTACATAAATTTTCACAAAGAATCATATTTTCATAGAATTAACATTTTTCTAAGCCCATGAGTTCAGTCAGCTATATTTTAATATAGTTTTTTATATATCAATATGCTTGTTTTTTGTGAAGTAGCATAATTCCGCCACTAAAATTTATCTTATAATCTATAGAATCAAATAATTCAGCAAATGTTGAACATGCTAATGGAAGCTTTACTTAATAAAATAATAACTGTGTGTGTTAGTATATCTGCCTTGCCCTCTTTACTATCCTCACTCACAACGAAAACTCTATGCAAGAATCTAACCACTCATCTTTACAGTAAAATCGGTCTGAGGATGATGGACTTGGAATTAAGTTCCAGTTGAAATATGTAACTTCACAGTGTGTAATATTTATTTGGGGATTTGATTTCTTTCATCTATTAACGGTTCAAAGTACATTGTCATGAATCTGTCATGTGATATTTTTTTTTAGCTGGTATATATGTAAAAGATTATTTGTTATAAGAAAGCAAACGCTTGAAGTTATAAATTTAAACATAATTTCATTATACACCCTGAAAGATGAAGAGAAAAACTTAAGAATGTGATAACAAATTGCTCTAAGCCTTAAAGATTGAAGTTATTGCTACATGGTAATGCCAGGTAGTTTTATAATTGAAAGTTAATAATAATATGATTTAATAGTATAATAATATGTTAAAGCAATTTCCTGTTTGTATGTACCTTATCAACTTTCTTTAATTTATTACCAAAAATCTTTTGTAAATACAGTATTATATTTGAGCAGAATTACTTTCAAATATTTACTTGACTTTATAGGATAGTTAGAGCATTCATTTATCTTATATATGAAAACGTAGGATAACTTACCAAATATTTTTTGATTGAATAAATAGATAAAACTGATAGACTTTATAGGATAGTTAACGCATTCATTTATACTATGTGTGAAAATGTGGGTTGTTTATAAGGACTACTTACAAAAACATTTAAAAATAGATTAAACGTTATCCTTCCACTCCAGATTTTCACAGTATAGTGAAAACTGAGACATCAATGTTGCCAATGTAGATCAGACAGTAGGTGTAATATTTGGAAGACACATCAATCTTTATGACTAACTATAGATATCTCTGAAAATACAGATATTTCTTAAATATCGTTAATTATCCATCTGGTCTTTAAAAACGGACCATGGGTGCTAATGGGTTAAGTTCTTTCAACTCATGGCCTCTAAGTAGACATTGTTCTAGACTATCTCTTAACAAACTCGTTCATCCATTACGTTGTGTGCCCAGTACGACAATCTAGAGTAATAGCTTAATGTCTCTAATATAATTTCTTAATGTTACTTCTACTTAGAGATAGTTAAATGGAATATTAATAATGAATAAATTTAATGTAAATTGAAGTGTTAATAATTTTAATTTGATTTCTTTATTTTTATCTTTACAGATGTACCTGCTTAAAAACATTTGATGGATTAGAATGGATCATCAATTCCTTTGTTATTTATGATAAACAAAAGCCATTAATGAGAAAGAATTAAAAACATTTGATGGATTAGAATGGATCATCAATTCCTTTGTTATTTATGATAAACAAAAGCCATTAATGAGAAAGAATTAAAAACATTTTTTTTAATATGTTTGATGTACACCATCTTTTTCATTGAACATTTTAATGAATTTATAACTGAGTCATTCATTTATTGTTCTGTTATTTTAGCTAAATGGTGAAAAAATGCAAAAAGACACTGAAGATAATCCATATTCTTGCAAAGTGTGCTTCTTTTCTTTTACACATCAATCAACTTTGCAAGAACACCTGATAAAACACACAGGAGTGAATTCATCTATTTGTGAAAAGTGTGGCTTTTCAGGTTTAAATAAATCAAATCTATTAGCACACCTACGGACACACACTGAAGAAAATCCACATTTGTGTAAACAGGATGCCTCTTCTTTTTTACAAAAGTCAACTTTAGTTTCACATGTGTGTACACACACTGGAGTAAAGCCATCTTTTTGTAAAATATGTGATTTTTCATTTAATGGGAATACAAATATAAGAACACACACTGGCAAAAATCCATATTCTTGTAATATTTGTGAATATGCTTCAAATGAGGAATCAAGTTTAGTCGAACATATGCGAAAACACACTGAAGGAAAGTCATATTCTTGTGAGGTTTGTGGCTCATCCTTTACACTTCAATCAAATTTAGTCGAACATATGGAAACACACACAGGGGAAAAACCATATTCTTGTAATGTTTGTGGCTCATCCTTTACACTACAATCAAATTTAGTTGTACATATACGAACACACACCGGGGAAAAACCCTATTCTTGTAAAGTTTGTGGTACATCATTTTCACGGAAATCATATTTAGTTTCACATATTCGAATACATACTGGAGAAAAGCCTTATTCTTGTAAACTTTGTGACTCCTCTTTTACACAAAAGGCAAATTTAGTTATACATATGCGAACACACACTGGTGAAAAGCCTTATTCTTGTAAGGTTTGTGGCTTTTCCTTTTCAGTAAAATCAAGTTTAGTTGTACATATGCGTACTCATACTGGGGAAAAGCCGTATTCTTGTAAAATATGTGACTCAACTTTTTCATTAAAATTAAGTTTAGTTTTACATATGCGGACGCACACTGGAGAAAAACCATATTCTTGTAAAGTTTGTGACTCTACCTTTTCTCAGCAATCAAGTTTAATTAGACATAGCCATACACACTGGAAAGAAAGTATTTAATTCTTATAAATGTGGCTCTTTTTGTCTAAACTCAAACTTATCACAACACCATTCAGAATTACCTACTAGACACCATCCTCACATGTCTTCGTTCTCTGTACAAATTTTTGTCAGGACAACCTGACATGAGGATACTTCACCTTACAAGTAAACCCTGACCAAATATGTTAAATAACCTAGTATTCAAAGCTCAAATAAGATCCCCTCAACACGGCTTTGCACTGGCTCATATGAGGAATGGTGCACCTTCTCCAAGTAATATTACCTCAAGTAACAGCACCTAGCTGGATACTCAACCAGACAAGATTAATTCTTGTCCTGAAATCCGGTAAGACCAAGAAATCACATGAAAGATATACTACAACATGGATAACTACTTAATTAGGGAGAGGAAAATTAATGTTTGTAACCTCTTTACTAACTCAACGTTTGACAGGTAAAGAGAACTTTAATGGAATAATCTAATAGCTATGTATCTCATATAGAGATCAAATGTTAGCTCCAGGAAGGGGCCCCTTGATTTCTGAGAACTTGACTGAAGTAAAATGAAACAAAAAGAAGGAAAGGGGCAACTAGTCTAATGAAAAAACATCTAAAAAAATCCCTAGACAAAATCCCTAGAAGACCAAACTGTAGCGAAGTACAGAAAGAAACCCTAAAAGGGTCAATCTAAAATCTTTTTAAAAAGTCAACTCAAAGAAATCAAGTGTTAGCACAGGAAGGGGACCCTTGATCTCTTAAAACTAACTGAACTAAAACAATAAAAAAGAGAAGCCACTTGTGTTTGCCTCTTTTAGCACATCAATTGGGGTGGGCACATATGAACAGGCAAATAAATTCTTTGATATTTCTTGTTTGAGTCAATATAAGCCACATGTAATTGGACATTTTATTTACAAAAAGAAGAAAAAACAGAGTACCCCCAGCAAAAACTTTGAATATGCTTTGTGATATTTTTTTTCTTGTGGTTATCTAGGTCAATAATACTTTGACCTTTTTATGATGATCGTAATAAAACAATAAAAAATTAAAAAAGACAACATTTTTTTAATTCTTTCATCCAGTTTACCTTCATAACACAAAGAAAAGACAAATCCAGGCATTTACTATTTTAGTTATGAAAAAGATTTTCATCTGTTTACTTATCATTTGATAAACATTAAAGTAATTTACTGTTGTCAATTTTATTCGTACATTTTGTGAGACTGTCACGTGCTGTCTCTGCCACCTGTTATTCGACTCGTTCATGTATTTCTAAAAAGATATTACAAATATTGCTTATGAGTATTGAATTTTATCTCTCATTATTTTATCTTCACTGGAGATGTATTTCATATTCATTTAAGAGCTTTTAAAATTAAATTCTTTGGGATATGGAAACAAATCTATGTATGAATTCATTTAATATCTTTTGGTCTTCATATAAAAACACTCAATTTTAAAATATTTTATTAAACATTATTGTATGTTAACAAGAAATACCTCTCTGTAAATTACAAAAGAATCTGACAATTGTATATTTTAGATCTGTTGTATTCTATCTGTTAAGTTTGGATGTTCACTGAAGAATAGTCTGTGTTTACAAGTGTTAATAATGTTAGAAAACAGTTGGCTAAACTGTCATATTAGTTTGATTAGAAATGATGTCTGCCTTTACTTTTAATCTTAAATGCTTGTAAATCACCTAAAAGCTAACTTGATTAATTAGAATAAAAACCATTTACAATACAGCAATAATTTTATGCATTGCTTTAGCATAACTGATGATTTGTAAAACGATCAAACCTGCAGTCTCTGGATGACTATATTTTATATACGTTCCCCTGCAAGTGGATTACTCTGGCAGAGAAAAAGATTGATTCCACTTAGCATAATGCAATTTTTTCATGAAAGTAATTGAGTCCTTTCGGTTATCAGTATTATAAAATGTAAACAAATGAATAATTTCACTTAAAAACGATGACCAGCTAAATACTTAGAAAACAGCTTAACCTAGTGATATGAGACAAGAAGGAGAGGGTAGCCATTCTAGTTGAAGTCAGTGTCACTAATGATACTGGCTTGAGCTGGGAGGGAGAAGATAACGAAATACCAAAGTCTTATGTATGACACGAAAAGAAACTGGAATCTTACGAACATCTCCATGATTCCAGTAATCATAGGAGTTATTGGGCTCATGAAAAATAATTTTAAAAACTACCTGGCTAATATACTCCATGAACCAAGTGCAATAGAGATCCAAACAATTGCACTTAAAGAGATGGTTAGAATCCTAAAAAGCTCTCGATTCCGGTCTCTGTAATAGTAGGTGAATGTCTGGCATCCGGTAGGATGCCCTACTCCCAGCGAAAACAAAAGATAAAATAATTGAAAAAAAAAAAGAAACCATATTCTTTTGAAGCTTTTGGATCGTCATTTTCACAGAATTCTTCATTGAAAATTGACATGCGTGTACACATAGAGAAGAAACCATATTATTGTGGAACTGTGTTTTCACAGAATTAGGATCTTAAAACACAAATTATAACGCACACAGGGAGAGTTTGAATTACCTATTAGACACTATCCTCGAGTGTCTTTGGTCTCTGTACAAGGGTTTGTTAGGAAAACTTGAAAGGAAGATATTTCACCCTACAAGTAAACCCTGACGAAATATTCAAAATAACGGTATTCGAAGTCCACATAAGATCCTCTCAACGTGGCTGTACACTGGCTCATACGAGGAATGGTGCACCTTCTCCAAGTAATGTTTACTCAAGTAACAGCACTTAACTGGATACTCCACCAGACAAGATGTATTCTTGTGCTGGAATCCGGCAAGACTGAGAAACCAAAAAAAAGAAATATATAACATAGTTAACTGGTCAATTGGGGAAAATTAATATTCTTCGCTTTTTTACTAACTCAACATTTGACAGGTAAAGGAGAACTTTAATGAAATATCTATGTATCTCATATAGAGATCAAGTGTTAGCCCCAGATTTCTGATAACTTTGACTTAAGTAAAATAAAACAAAATGAGAGAAGCCACATTCTTGTGAAGTATATGGCTGTTCTCTAACTGCAAAATCTTATGTGTAATATAATAAAAAAAACAGCGTTTTATTTCTCTTTCCTATTTCCTTTCAGAAACAACACATGTTTGACACAATTCTGCCGAGGTCTTTTGGGACTGAAAGCCATCGACAGAAGCAACGAGAGACACACAAACTACTAAACATAGCGACAGCATATCCACTGCTAACTGAAATCATATACACAGTTTATACATAAACTCTTTCACTAACAAAACAGGCACTATAATATACACGTTAATCTATAAGGCCTATCCTATTTAAACATATTATTACATGTAAATGTGTGCGGCACCAGCCAAAATAGACATTTCTACTAAAATTCTCCTTACAGACAACAACTTCTCTTCACTTGAAAGGTTCTAACACTCTGAACTTTGGTATTTTTTCAAATCTGTATCTTTTGTTGTCTTAATGTTTTTGTATAGATATACTTTTGCATTCTTTCTTTTGATATTTCGTTTCCTTCTACAATCAAACGAGATGACTAGTTCTCCTTACAGTTTGTCTCAATCTGGCGCTACTAGAGATGAAGGAGTCACTAAAGTGTCTACATTCAGCCAATTACTCTTCAAAAAAGCATTTTGGCTTCTATTTATGAGGCTAAAAGTGTTTGGCTGCTATTTATAAGGCTCACTGTAAAAAAACAATTTTCATTGTCAAGAATCTTAAAGAGTCGTCTGTTGTCTCCTTGCAAACATGTATACATGAGTTTGGGCATATATGCAGCTTTGTAGGTTATTATCGAAGGGTTAAATGCCAAGGTCGCAATCTTAGCTGTAAATTGATCTACAAAACGTGAGGTTTATAAGTTTTTGTAGAGAGTGTAGAAAGACCTGCACATGTAATTTCAGTGTGATTTCATACACCATTTTTGCGATTAAACATTTAATGTAATCTTGTAGAACGAAGTTTCAGGTGAACTAATGGAAACTTTTCTAACAAATTTGACTGGTTTATAATATCTCTTTAAAATGACTTGAATGTATAATGGAATTGTTCCACGAAGCATTTCCTCCAAGGTGATATTAGGTGATCCTCTTTCAGTTTCATTGGCATAATAGGCATGACTCACATCGTCGATCTTTGTCTGATGATGTAAAAACAGAATATTTAACCAGAAATATTTTTTACTGTTTTATATACGGTGATGTCAAACATAGAAAAACTTCACATTAGTAGATGAAATCGTATAAACCTGTTAATAAATGCACCTGTCTCTGGAATATAGGGAGTAGTCCAATGATTTCCATATCTACATGTTATAAAAAGCGTATGGTAGCAAGGAAAACAGTCACAGGAATTTAGATTTAAACAATGTATTAATAATGAAAGGATACAAGATATAAAAATGTAGGGGTCCTGATCTGTGATATGGGTTCATTAGGATCGATGGTCCCTCATCGTTTGTGTGATGTCGTCGTTGGCCCTAGGCTGCTTGTCAGTCCAGTATCAGGTGTGACTGCAATGTGATCAATGGGAATTGGTGGTGAGCGAATGGCCGACGAGAAGGGTGCGAGTTATTGGCATTTACGGTGGTTGTGGATATGTCGCCCTTAAAAGGACAAGTTTGTGGTCGAGAAAACCAGTTGCAATTTACAGTAGTAGATGACTTCCCGCCTTTAATGGTTGATGGTTTGTCGGAGTAGCAAAGATGGATCGTCTTAATGTAATGGAGTCGTGTCGAACCAAGGTGACCTACCGCTGGCTGGTTTCTACTGTCTCCAGTTACAGAGTCCCGGTTTGATTGCTGCTCAACCTAGCTATTTAAAAGTAGCGTACGGACGTAGTTGCAGACATCCAGCACCCACCACGAGATAAGGACTAAAAATGGCCGTTAAATTCAGAAAACTGTGTTCCTTTTAATTTCTATGTTCGCCCCTCAATTTTGTAGTAACGCGCATGAGTATGTGATTAAGGAACAAATCTCAGTGTACCAAATTCCGCTTTTAAGCAGCTTGTAACCATAGAAATAAGGCACACTTGGACGCCATAATAACAACAATGAGATCTGAAAATCGTAACATGCATTAGGATGCAGCAAAGAGCTATGAAATGTGCAGGTATGTCGTCCGACTTTGATCTTTTTACATTGTACAGAATATTTTGCCCAACTTTGAATTTCAGACGTTAAACAAGAACAAACCTGTCAGTAGCAAAATGAATTGAAGTTTAACACCAGGGTTGGAAAAATCATGCAGATAACAGAATAATGTCCGCTACAATGGGTTTGTAATGTAAACACGTAATATTGTATCTTCAAAAATTCCTAAAATGGATCCTAATTTCTTAAATTCCTATGAAGTTCCTGGTCATTTTGCTGCTTTCCCCCAAATGATAGGTAATCTAAACATGAGTCCATCAGGAAAGCATATATACTGCTGTATATGGTGTCACTTACTGTAGTGAATGGGAAAACCTAAGTGAATTGTAACAAATAATTTAATGTCTGTCTTCACATGTATTTGTAAAAGTTTGTGGTTAGTAGTTTATGTAGAAAGTCTTCATTTGCGGAAATGGAGCACCGCTTTATAAGTCGAGTCAAGTTTGTTTTCAAAGTTGCTGTACCTGCTGGTCTCAATTGTGGAGGGCTTCTTGCAAAATAATGAAATCGGTTTCCAATTTTGCTATAAGACTTTGTAAAGAAATAGAAGTCCTGTTGTATGAAGGAAAGGTTTGCTGCATAGATATCCATCCTCTGGGTATGAAGAAAAGGGGTTACTATAGTTTGCTTATAAGAACACATTTCTATGATTTAAATCAATTTGATTTATATATTTTAATCAAGCGAACATACATGGTCGGGAAAAGTTACGTAGACGAGCATACAAAAATATGTAGAGTCAGTAGACATGTGTGTACCTTTTATAGGTGAGTTGAGTCTGAGTCTTTTATCTTGCCTAGAAACTGACTGATTAAAAAGAGAGGGAAAAGGTTTGGGTGGAATTACCTCCCATACAAAAAGTGTTCTTACCGAACATTGTATCAATCACTCCGAAACTGGGTTAAGTTCTTGTATATCATTTAAGACCTAACTGAGAATAGTTGTCTGCCGAGACCATCATTGTCGTTCGGTCGAAGTCGTCAGCTCATCTCATCGTCTGCTCGACCCGATCTAAATCTCTACCAAACTCTCAATGAACTCACTCCTCGCGTTTACCGCAATCTTATCTAAGCCATCTCCCATATTTATTCTTTTACTTTTGACCAGAAATCCTAGATATCTCTCAGTCATCCTCGGCTGGTCACTGGAACTGACTACATCCGTCTCTCTTCTCAGTCCACTTTCTCTATCGCCCTCTGACTACCCAAAAGCTAACACCTAATGGTCAGGGTGCCATCCAGTCTGAGAAGTTTAATAGATTCCTCGCCATCTCCTACTTCTTGATCACTTTACCGCGTTCTTGGCTGGGGGAGGCAGTCCATAGTAACACATACACGCAGGAATTCAGTTCATCTTCTCAGAAAAAAACGTTTTTAAGGACAAAATGGGAATATATGCGATAGAATTAGTTTGTAGCAGTTATACACGACGAACTACTTTCCTTTGTGCAAATCTACTCTTCCACACGGAGTGATTGATACATTATCCAATCATAACATTTTGTGGGAGCATTTCTGCCAAACTGTTTGTAAAGTTTTCCAGATTTTCAAAGTCTGATTTTTGACATGCAATGTTCCTATCTCAGCCGAGACAAGATGCAACACCCTATTCATTCGTCAGATGTATGAGATGTATTTATTGTTATTTAAACTCGTTCATGGTCTCTTGATGTTTGTTTGTGAAGTGATGTATGAATAAACTGATTTAAAATGTGGAGGAAGAGTTTGTCTTTATCTCCGAGCAAACGGCAACCCCTACTAACAGAAACACAACGGTAACCCCTATTTTCTTCTCACAAAACGAGGCCCCAAAATGTACACATGGTTCTCCTTACAAGTTTCCAAACCTCAATAAGAGTGAGGTGTTCCAGTACTTCTATTTTAGTTAACGAGAATGACTGAAGGTTTTGCTCTATTTTCAATTTGGAAAGATAATTTACCTATTGGAGGTACCACATATCCGGACTATTCATCAAGCCTTGTCAGAGGTAACGGTGGTTAAGTGGAAAACGACACGGACTGACAACCTGGGCGTGCCAAGTTCGAATCCAGTCGATTCCATAATACCACTTTCACTTAGGGGTGTTGGCAACCATTACATGGTCACTCCTGTAAGAATGCCGACAACAGAATCAAACTGGTCGACAAAGTTTTACCATTCAGATTCATATGAATTTACTTTTTATCAAGCTTTGTGAATATGTGATTGCATAATTACTGTAAATCTGAAAGATGGTTACTTCCCTCTTCCTACACGGTTTCTACGAGTACAGTCAATGTTATGCAGGTAATTTTCAAACAGATTTTCGACTATTGCATGATATACAACGGCGTTAGCAGCTATTCTCAAATATTTACACGAAACTATAAATTCAGAGAACCTTTTATCGAATCAGATTAAAGGATTTTGTTATTCGAATGTTTCAGTTAGACAGCTTCCCCTTAATGGGGACTTACCACTGTTCTAATGGCAGTCACTAAACTTTGGTTAGAAGCAGCAGCTTTTTTTTATTACATATCTACTCTCAATTAGACCAAAATGAACAGTTTCTTTTAACCAATTACAGCACAAGAAACAAGTGCCAATTTCATATATTCACTGTAGAGCTGCTCATTAAAGTGTAACAAAATTGTTAACATTAGAAATTAATAACGAATAACCTTTCAGTGATTCTTTATAAGATTTTTCAAATAAGAACACTCTAAGTTTGGAAGAAAGTGTAGTATATGTTAGAATTCTACACTTCATTTTTTGTCAGTGAAAGAGAAATTCTTCTAGACTGAGGTAATTTTTATTTTTGGTCTCAATCCAGATTTTTCCAACATTAAAAAATCGGCCTTGTATATAACTGTGTCTTCGTGGAATAGGAACATTCTAACTTACATTTTTTGAAGATATCTATTTTTAATAGAAAATTACTTTTTGAAAGCTGGCTCACAAAATTATTTTTTTCGAATGTCAACGTCATGCTCTTTTGAAACCCAGATTTTATTAGGCTTTGAATGAGAATGAAAATTCAAATAGCGGCTCGAAGAAAAACTAACAATAATAAAAAGGTTTTCAGCAAGTCAAAGTCAAGAGAATAGAAAAAAAGATTTTTATTGCCGGGAATTTCTTGGGGCCACTAATTTACATCTATAAATATAAATATTGCAATTGGCAAGATTTCGCTATTGAGAGAATTTTGCACATACAATCTGCAGTCAACATAAAGGAGTTAGGGATCAGTAACAATCGTTATAAAGAAACTTAATTGTAAACAAAAACAGTAAACAATATTTTATTTGTGAAATAGTACTACATTACACAGTCATGTATTTTTACCTTAACATAAAATTTTAATAAATTTATGATTAACTATTTTTTGATATGAAAATCGTACCATAACTAATAATATATTCCCTTTTATGGTTGACCAGAAAAAAGAAATTAAATTGTATATTGTAAAAGTAAATTAATATTTATTTCATACGAATATATTATATACTCCAGAGAAAGAATGAAAGGGCTGAACTATTAAACATTTGAAAGAATAATTATTAAAATTCGAAACAAATATTAGCTTGTAAGTTTTAGCCGTCCAAAGAGAAAAAATATTTGGTATGAAATAAAGAATAAATGAGTCTGAAACTGAAGTTTGTAGCTTAACTGCATTTAATTCTGTGGTGTTTGCAAGCTTACAATCTCATGGACGATCGATTGTGATAAAATGCTATATATAGCGATACAGATCAGCAGTTTACTGCCAAGTTGGTCCAAGATGGAGATCGAACGAAGCTCATTTTCTTGCTAAGTACAACAACCAATAAAATACTAATTTCGAAATAATTGAGAATCTATGTGGGGATATATTTCTTAGCCTGTATTAAATAGATCTTCCTAAACGGTGGAAAGAAACTTAAACTGATAATAAATGAGTCTGGAACTGAAGTTAACAGTTTAACTTCATCTAATGTTGTTATCATGAGTGTTTGCAAGCTTGCAATCTTATGGACGACCGAATGTGACAAAATGCCATGTATATAGTATTGCAGTTCAGCAGTTTATTGTCCAGTAGGTTCAAAACTTGTTAGTAGCTGGAGATCAAACCAGGCTCATCTCCTTTCTGAGTACAATTATATATTATGAAAGATAGGTTTGATCACTATGAATAAGCTGTGTGTAAATTTTTCAAACACTCAACATAAACATAGAATTGATGCATACCCACTACCATGAAATGAAACCCTAGTAAAAAAAGTTAACATTTATTGCATTTTCTCTACATTCTGCTTATAATTATGTGTGACAATGTTGAGCGAACCTACAGAAGAGGGAGCCAAAATACACACTAGTGTGAATTAGGAATGGACCTAAGAAGGTCAGCAATCAGAGTATCGCGCTAGTGTGAATTAACCGGGAAAGGCATAGATATCTTCATTAAAACCAAAAAACGTAGACAGTGGCGTCGGGCTGTCTAGGATTTCAGCTTAGATTGCCGCAGTGTATCGAGGTAACAACCAATGCATAGAGCAGATGTTATTCGAGAGAAATAAGATTTGATAGATGAACACAAACATTGTGGAGTCGGACGTCACTGTGTCTGAGCTTGGTTAGAAAGAATGTCACTCTCCATGGCTAGACGAAAGACAGATGTGATATTCACCCAAGCTACCTGCCAATGAGTAGATTTCGGTGGCCGTAGGTTAAGAGAACTTACGGCCATGGGTGGAATTACATTTTCTCGGTTATCAGTGAGCGATGGGGGGGGGGGGGGGGCGATTGTGAATCCAAATTATCCAAGGGAAGGGAATAGTGAGAAAGGGGAAACCATTTCTTTTCTTTGTTCACTGACGGAATTCCTTTAAAGGAAGAGAGGGGCAACGCACAACTAATCTAAATATCAGACAACGCGTAACAGGCTTCATAGACTCGCTTTTGCTCGCCACCAGTGTCCACCGAATCTGAGACGGACCCCCCCCCCCGGATTTAGACAAGCTCACCTAACTAAAAATCGTCCATTAACAATTAGAGCGTCGGTCCAAAAACACAGAGTTCTTGTCTTGAAATTATACAAGTTTTCTTTTGTTTACAATTCTCTTTACCAAATAATTATTCTTCTAAAAAAAACAACATACGAGTTGTTTAAGACTTTATTTTCTTTCTATTATTTCACTTGTTCTGCTTGAAATGCCCCTTTGCTTCGCAGCGATACTAAAGTACTGACACAATCTGGATAATTACCCATTGATCAATCAATCACAATGTGGGAGTGTGGTAATCGCTGGACCAGACCTTTCGACATCTGCAGCTTCATCAGAGCTGCAACTTTTCCCAAACAGTACCGGGTGACCAACAATACTCAGGAATGGCCAAATTAGTGACGTCACCGCCGATGCAGTGAGCGACTGGGGTTACATATGTACCACTTAGCAAATATAACAAACCGTTTACTGCTTTTCATGTCAATTACGTGAGAATAAAGAATCATAAGGTTAATGGAAAATACATTTCTTTTACTCAAGGAACCAACACTGTTATTGCATCTTTTTCTTGTGGTATTTGCCGGATTTCAGAAACCGAATTGGCTTGAGCTGGTGGAGTTTCCTTCTTAGTTTTGTTACTTATGGTAGAATCACAAGAATGTCTACCATAAAATTCCTTGTATAACTTTGTGCATCTCCATGATGCAGGGACCTTATTCTTAGTAACATCCTGCCAGTTTCTATATTTTTTATTTGAATTTTGGTCAGGGCGTACCTCTAAGAAGTAACTTCATGTCAGGGTGTTTTGACAAACACATGTACAGAAAACAAAGACATTTTAGGCTGGTGTCTAGTAGGAATTTAAACTCTCTGTTTTTTCAATTTTCTTTTGTTTTTGCTTGGGATGAGGCATCCTATCGGATGCTAAACATTCATCCACTATTTCAGACACTCCAGCCGAGAGATCTTTTTAAGATTACAATCGTCTCTTTATGTGCAATTGTTTTAATCTCTCTTGCACTTGGTTCACCGTGTATTTTCGTCAGGTAGTTTTTGACATTCTTTTTCAGAGTGGTTGCTCCTATAATTACTGTAATGATGGCGATCTTCCTGAGATTTCAGTTTCTGTTCATGTCGTACATAAGAACTTGTTATTTTGTTATCTTTTCCCTTTTAACTCTGTTTAAGCCAGCACTATTAGGGATACTGACTTCAACTGGGGTTGCTACTCTCTCCTTTTTTCCCATATTACTATGTAAAGTTAAACAGCTCCATTTTCTAGATATGTAGCTGTAGGGATTGCATAGTAATAGTAGATGGTGTATGGGTTATTTCCAACTGTTTTTCATGGTATATGTTCCCAGGACTTGCTGCTACACTGGATATTCAACTTTTTACAGATGGTACAGTGAAGATATTTGCACACTCCGCTGTGTTGCATTGTATAGTAGCCATCCATCAGCAGAACCTTACAACTGGATGTCAGGTGGCTCACACTCTCTACTTCTGTGTGGCAGAACCTGCACTTGTGGTTGCTGAGATCACCCATCTTTTTTAAGACATTAATCATCAAGCCTTGATCTTGGGCAGCCATTATCATTTTCTCCTGATTATAGTGCAGCGATTCTCTTTTCAGCCAGCCTACAGAGCCTTCCTTATCTATATATTCCTGGGATAGTTGATCCAGAAAATATTTAGCACGCTGTTGGTTGACCCATTCTTCTAGTTTTCTGGAATTAAGGTCTTGGTGTTTTCCGTGTTTGCCTCATTTGTAAGACAGTTCTGTCCAAAATGTTTGTCCAGTTTTGTGATAGATGTTCTTCTACTGGCTCTGTCTTCTTAATGTTGACGTGCCATCATAAGGTTTGGGTTTGGAGAGCTCATCAGATATTTGTTAGTGCTCACAGTAGTGGTGTTCATAGTCAATTTCTGAGAGACCAATACCTCCTGCTCTTTTACCAGATACAACCTGTACATTACTCTGTACAGTGTTAAAATTTTCCCCGTTTTAGTGTCTAGTCTGTTAATGTCCTTTTGTGGCTAATCAATAATGCCAAAGCTGTATGTTATCACTAGCATAGCTAGTTGGTTAATGCCAGTTACTTTGTCTTGTTTGTGAGCTGTGTTTTGAAAATTTTTCTAACACGGCGTACATATTCTCTGCCAATATTTTCTCCCATCTTAACATGTTGAATTCAGTCGTTTTCTTCTATGACAAGGTATTTGTCTTCCTGCTCTTCAAGGTCTTTTATGTCAGTATCTTCATCAAGTTGTATGTTTTCTGTTTGGATCTTTTTCCCAGCTCTGAGGAAGCACTTGGCAGATTTGTACAGAAGGTATGGACAACCTGTAAGAGTCGCCTTAAGTCAGCATCTGAAGTGGCATACAGCTTGAGGTCATTCATGAAGAGCAGATGGTTGACTTTTGTTTGGGTCTTGTTGGCGACCCTGGCTCAGGTTGTAGGCACTCCAGCTTCTGTTCAGTAATTTACTTAGCAGATCTATTGTCAGGCAAAAGAGTAGAGGAGATAAGCTATCTCCTTAGAAGATTCTTCTTTGAATCTTGACATCAGGGATTGTTATTGTTCCATTAGTGTGGCTTAATGCCATGGTTGTTTGCCACATTTTTATATGTACAGACATGGTTTTCTTGATGACTGAATAGATCTTATATAATTAAACGCAGCACAGAAGCCATGTGTGGGGCACGCTATCATATGTCTTTTGGTAATCGATCCAAGCTTTGCTTAGGTTTCTCTGCCTCTTCCTACAGTTTTCAAGGATGGTCTTATTGATCAACAACTGGTCCTTGGTGCCTAAACTCTTCCTTCTGCACCCTGCTTGTTCTTTTTCTAGGTACACTCTAGAAGAGAGTTGTGTGTAGATGCTATCTGCAACCAGGCCAGTGAAGAGTTTGTAGGTTGTAGTGAGATAGCAGATCGGTCTGTATTTATTAGGGTGTTGTGTCTCACTCGTTTTGGGTATGGGGATTGTATCACTTTTTAATAGCCATTCTGGTGTGGTTTCTTCACTCCTCAACAGTCTGGTGAAGCAACTACTATAATAGCTATGAAGTGCTGTTAGTTGCTTCAACCAGAAATTGGATATGTTGACTATGCCAGTTTTTTTGTGATTCTGAAATTAATCCAACTTTCATTCTATCATTTCAGACGTTATCTCTGGCTCTGGCATTTCTGGCTTGCTTTCATTACTTCAAGCTATATTTGGCCTCTTCATTGCATTGTTACTTCATTCTCCAGTAGTCTTCTAGCTTTTTCGCCGTGATTTTCTCTCTTATTAAGTTTCTGTAAAACAGTCTTGCATTCTTTTTAAACTGTTTGTTTTCCATTTTTGCCCTATTTTTGTCATCTTTTGTTTGGATTCTTTTGGCAAGTGCTGGAATCTGGCCTTCAAGTTCCTTCGTTATGTTTTCAATTTCCTCTAGATTTTTCTTATATTTAAAACTGAGCCTGCAGATAGTATTCTTCAGCCATCCTTGCACTTTAGGGGTGGCAAGAAATTGTTTGATCTGAGACAATTCCTTTCTGCAAAGGTTTAATTGTTTTTGAAGCTTCAGTTTCCAATGTAGTGTTGTGTTTTGTGCTCTGGACACCTATTGCTTTTGGAATTGAGGAAGTGTCTTCTTGACAATGTAAAGTCCTGCAGCATATGTTATCTGATTAAGCTCCGTGAGAGATATGTCAGAAAAAACAAGTCTTTGGAGAGCAATGTTTGCAGTTTTTATTACTGCCTTGGTAGCTCTTGAAGCTTGGATTTTTTGTAGTTGAGGTATTTCCTCAAATCTCATCATCTGGACTTCCTCAATGGTGTTTACAAGTTCTTCCTGTAAGGCTAATTGTTCATCATCTGGCTCCGGTAATGGTGGAGGTTCAGATATTGGTTGTGGTCTGGGCGATAGTGGTGAGGAAGAACTAAGGTTCAGTGAGGGCTATATTGTAATTGTAAATAGACAGCTGATGGTAGTGAGATACTATTCTGGGAGCCACTTGATAAAGGAGATTCTGGTGTTCAAGTGGTCGTATGGTGGGTTGTCATGGGCCAAGACTGTTCGGCTTAATCTATGGGTGTTGGTAATATGGTCTGGCTGTACTTGTGGTGTGTTTATCGATGATGGGAATTGTGACAAGGCTTTCAAGTGGACATTTTTTAGTTCTTATGAGGGCTGCTATTTCTGATTTCATATAGACCATTATGTGTTCTTTCGTGTTTTCTTAAATTTGAACTGTTGGTAAATACAGATTCAGACTTTACAAGGATATGGTTTATCTCCTGTGTGTATGTACATATGCGTTTTCAAACGAGCATTACTAGAAAATGTATGCCCACAAACTTCACAAGAATATGGTTTCTCTCCTGTGTGTGTTCGTATATGAGCTTTGAGATCAGAATTCTGTGAAAATGCAGATCCACAAAGTTCACAAGGATATGGTTTCTGTCCAGTGTGTATGCGCATGTGAGTTTTTAAATTGGAATTATTAGTAAATGCAGTGTAACAAAGTTTACAAGAATATGGTTTCTCTCCGGTGTGTATGCGGGTGTGTATCTTCAAACTCGAATTATGAGAAAAGGCAGTTCCACAAACTTTACAAGAATATGGTTTATCGCCTGTGTGCGTTCGCATGTGGGTTTTCAGGTCAGAATTAAGTAAAAATGCAGATCCACAAATTTTGCAAGAATAAGGTTTCTCTCCTGTGTGTATGCGGATGTGATTTTTTAAATTAGAATTATTAGCAAATGCAGATCCACAAACTTCACAAGAAAATGGCTTTGTTCCTGTGTGCGTTAGTATGTGGGTTTTCAGAGCAGAATTTTGTGAAAATAAAGATCCACATATTTTACATGAATATGGTTTCTCTCCTGTGTGTATGCGCATATGAGTTATTAGAGTGGAATTTTTAGAAAATGCAATTCCACAACATTTACAAGAGTATGGTTTCTCTCCTGTGTGTATGCGCATATGAGTTATTAGAGTGGAATTATGAGAAAATGAATATCCACAAACTTCACAAGAATATGGTTTCTCCCCTGTGTGTGTTCGCATGTGGGTTTTCAGATAAGAATTCTGTGAGAATGCAGACCCACACACTTTACAAGGATACAATTTCTTTCCTGTGTGTACATACAAGTGCCTTTTAAGAGCGGAATTATCTGAAAATGCAGATCCACAAAATTCACATGAATATGGTTTCTCTCCAGTATGTTTTCGCATGTGATTTTTTAAACTGGAATTTATAGAAAATGCAATACCACAAAATTTGCAAGAATATGGTTTCTCTCCTCTGTGTATGCGGCTATGATATTTCAAACTAGAAATTTGAGAAAATGAAGATCCACAAATTTTACAAGAATATGGCTTTTCTCCTGTGTGCGTTCGCATGTGAGTTTTAAGATCAACATGCTGTGAAAATGCAGTTCCACAAACTTCACAAGAATATGGTTTCTCTCCCGTGTGCGTTCGCATGTGGCTTTTTAAATTTGAATTCTGTGAAAATGCAGATCCACAAACTTTACAAGAGTATAGCTTCTCTCCAGTATGTATGTACATATGCCTTTTCAAATTAGAATTTACAGCAAATTCAGATCCACATAATTGACAAGAATATGGTTTCTCTCCTGTGTGTCTTCGCTTATGCTCTTTTAATCTAGAACTAGTTGAAAACGCAGATCCACAAATTTCACAGGAATATGGTTTCTCCCCTGTATGCTTTCGCATGTGAATTTTTAGGTCAGAACTCTGTATGAATGCAGATCCACAAATTTTACAATAGTATGGTTTCTCCCCAGTGTGCGTTCGCATGTGCCTTTTTAACTTGTTTTTCATTGCAAATGTAGATCCACAAATGTTACAAAAATGTGGCTTCTCTTCGTTGTGTATTCGCATATGTTTCTTTACAGAAGATTGCTGAGAAAATGTAGATTTCCCTAATTCACAAAAAAAAGATACCTCCCCATCAGGCCTTTGCATGTTTTCTTAAAATACTGATCAATATGCAGCAATTATCTAAAGCACACAAGACTTTCGTTTTTCTTGGTGTTGTCGAATTGGAAAATCATAGATCTGTAAATAAAAAAGAGATCATATCAACAGAAATGCAAGGAGGTTATATTATTTGGTCTCAATTTAACTTTCGATAAACTACATTATTTGGTGTGATTCATGTTTAATGATAAAGTAAAACGTGGTATATCGATAGCAACAATGTAATATTAGATATTTTTCAAATTTTAAATGAATGATAAAGAAATACAAAAACTTGTGATTTCTAGGGAACAGATTAAAATCAACTAATACATATAGTTACACGGCAATTAAGTGATTAATATTTATTTAAAAAAAAAGAAAAATGTTTTCCTTTTGTAAAATATTGGTTTTATTCGAAATAAGTCAACAACTAATCTGTAACTAAGTAATTATTTAAATAGAAAATCTACTCCATTAGCCATAGTCACTAAAATGGAGAAAAACAACATTTAAGTACTAATTTACACAACTACATAATTTCCAATATTATTAAAATTTCAATTCATGACACACAGCGATCGACATAACTTGAATACCTACTAGACACGATCCTCGAATGTCTTAAGTCTCTCTGTACAAGGGTTTGTCAGAACAACCTGATACATGAGGATACTTCACCCTACGAGTAAATCCTGACTAAATATCCAAAATAACATAGTATTCGAAGCCCGGATAAGATCCACTCGGTATGGCTACCTCACATTCGCTTATACTAGGAATGGTGCATCTTCTTCAAGTGATGTTGCCTTTAGTAAAATCACTAAGCTGAATACTCCACCAAACTAGATGGATTCTTGTATATACTCAGCACTAAACTGGATATTCTACCAGACTAGGCGAATTCTTGTCCTAGAATCCGGTAAGCCCAAGAGACCACAAGAAAGATATACTATAACATAGTTAACTGGTCAGTTGAGGAGAGGAAAATTAATATTCTAACTTCTTTACTTACTCAATGATTAAGAAATAAAGGAGAACTTAAATAGAATATTCGAATATCTATGTATCTCATATAGAGATCAAGTGTTAGTCACAGGAAAGGAGCCCTTTGATTTCTGAGAACTTCGATTGAATTAAAATGAAAACAAATTGGAATTACTACCGTAAACATATCCAAAATATGGAGTTTGCAAAAAGTTGACATGGAACCCTGAGCTTTTATCATTTATTTATATTTTAGTAAAAACAGAACTCGTTTAATATTTGATTTTTAATTTGGACACTTGGTGATCGGACTTTGCGATAATGACCTGATATTGTAAAGAAGTAATTTGTGATGGTAATTTACCTTGTTATTCTAAATTCTCAGATCAATGAATGTGGCACAACTGGACACCGGACTAGTGTACTTATTTAAAACGAAAGTCTCTATTGCTATTAGTCATGCAATGGTTATGTTTAGTATTGATGATCGCCCCAAAGTTTAGGATTTTCTATTATTCCTGTTTTGATAAATAACCACACTGCTTTAGCATTAATTACTTCGGCCAGTTCTGGTCGCCATATAAAGTACAGATTATTAATGTGTATCCAGATTATGTAAGCTGGATTCACGTTATACTTTAGATATCTTTCAAACTTACTCCAATTAATGGGTATTGCATGTCAATATGACTTTAATACATATACTTATGTACCACTGAGCCAACATGAAAACCTATTTAGGGATTTTCATGTCAATGACTCATCAGTTATCTCAAATGGTATTCAAATAAACTAAATGAGTCACAACTTTCCAAATGGTCATTGAAAAATATATTCGCATAGCTTGATATTACCATTTCCAGGAGATAACGGGATCATGATGAATAATTTAATATGATCATGAATGTGTAAAGATCTTCCTTGAAGCGGCTCAAGCTGACTTTACCTTTAATTATGCTTTTTGAGGATACGTACTAGGCAATCAGTCAGGCAGAATTTGGGTCTTTTGACCTTTTTCTATCGAGCTGAGATATTTTTCTGTGCACTTCTAATATGTCTACCCTTTGAGAAGGGGTTAGTTTATTACTAATTGTCTGAGACACTCTTACTGGGGAATGCCGACGATGCTGTGGCAATTGTGCTCTTCCTCTTGGGTGCTGGCTTTTTAATCCCAACACTCCGACCTTGTGTCACATCTTTCTGTGGTGGGAGGGAGATAAATACTAACTCATACTGAATGAATCCATTTTCCACAATATGAAATTTGGAATGGACGAGTTCTAAATAATCTAAACTCGACCTGGAAATACGCATTAAAGGGAATCTGAGGAATGCTTGTATATTATTCAAACTGGAATCCTCATTTTTGTACACAGCCCCTAATTAAAGGGAATAATTTTCCACTGGATAATCCTTTAAAGCAGGTGTTCATATATCAAGTCATATGTAAGAGAATGGCATGCCTTATTACCAGATATCCAACCAAAAATCAGTATAGCCGATATGTTTAATCCATCTCTAAAAACATGAATCAACATCATTACAAAGTTATTTAGAAAGGGAGAACTCTAATTAGCAATACACATGAAAAAATTTAAATTGCTTAAAATATCTCAATAATGACATAAAAACAGCTTGATGATCTAAGAAAGAATCTTAATTTTTTTTTTTAATCTGACTAAAAATAAGGAAGTTATGACTATTTTTGTGCTTCATACGATTGGATATTTTCCCTCTTTAAGACCATATGTGTTTTGTAGCATCTGCTACACTAATTTTGCAGTAAAGCTGTTATATCTTTGTTAAAACACAACATTAAACCATTACATTTGCTATATAAGTGTATTTTGTGCATATAATCACAATATTCCACTGAAAATCTCCAGAATTGAATGGTTTTCAAGTGATCCGCAGTAAATGCACATAAATTCGCTGCAATACCTTAAAAATACCATGTATACATTTAAAAAAAGTTAGAGAACTCAAAGTTGAATTGTAATACATTTTATGTATGAGAAACTGAAATCTAATACTAGGACTGTTGAAAAATGAATATATTGCAATATTTCTTTGGTATTATTGTAGATTAACACCTGCTAAATCGCCCCCTTGCCTCCCCAAAATATGAGATTCTACCTTTTTTAGGCAATTACATGTGAACACCCTGAAAAACTTCGGAGAAAGCAAAAAAAAAAACAGAAACAATTATTTTAGAATGTAAAGTGGGGATTAGTTTTACATATACATTTAATGTAAAATAATCCCACATTTTAGGGCTATTCTAGAATTTTAGGGCATTTAACTAACTTTTTCTATGAAAGATAAATCCTGTGCGTTTTTCTTGTTTTTTGGGGAGGGGAGTCTGCTTTATTTCCTTTTTTTCTAGACGATTCTGTGTCTTTTTAAGAAGGTCTTTGTAGGAGGAGGGGGGGTTCTTGCCACTCAGACTTCAGGTTAGTTGTAGAACTAGGGACAATTAGTTCACATACATTTGATATAAAATAATTCACCATTTCCGCGCCATTCTAGCGTTTTAGGGCAGTTAATCAATTTTTTTCTATTGGAGATAAATCCTGTGTGTTTTTCTTTATGGGGGTCTTTTTTTGCCTTTTTAGACAATTATGTGCGGTTTTAATGGGCTTTTTGTAGGATTTTAGCTTGCCACTCGGACTTAGTGTTAGGGTTAAAGGAGTTTTTAGGGGGTGGCTTGTCAATTTGTAACTTTCATAATGCAGAGATTGTTAGTTTCAAAATTGACTTACTCTAATGTGGCATCTCATTAGTTGCTACACACAAAATATGTCTAAAGTAAGGAATAGTCTGTGAGAACTCTGTTTTCTACATAGCAGCATTTAAGACTCATGATTGAAGGGTCAGTGATATTGTTTTTCAGATTATTCCATCAGTTTTATAAGCTGTCAAGCTAGTTACACTGTGCTCGTGTAGGAATGTTAATTCTTTGAACATGAACGACTGGCCCCTATCCTAATGCATATATACCAACAATTTGTATTAACAATTACTGGCAGATTGGAATATTATGTCGCTAGATAAAAACATAAATGGAAATCTGTTGTATTCTTCAATTACAATCAACTTGTAAGAGTTTTTATAAGATATTGTCATTGGGCCTTCAAAATCAATATCTTGTCTCTTAAAATGTGTTTCTTTGTCGTCTGTTCTGGAAAAAGTTTTATTTCTGCACATACAGAGTAGATCGTTGTAATTATTCACTTTCCTCCATTGAATAAGGTAAACTATTAGTATGCACTAAATAGGCCATACACATTATTATCAGGTGACATAAAGAACTATGAAATTCAGCTAATTTCTTTGAGCAGTAGATTTTGGATACTGTTCTGAATGATAAATGATATCGTAGAAATGTCCATCTTGCAATCTTCTCATTTTCTGATTTTTATGGCGTTCTCATGAAGAAATAAAAAAAAAGAAAAAAAAAGAAGATGGAAATATGGTCTCTGCTGATGGAAACAATGTGCTTGCCATTGGAATTTTGTTATGTAGTATACTTTTCTTTGACAACACCGACGTGTTTTCCACTGGATCTTTATCACATAATAGATTTTTTCCAACATCATATTTGATGTAACAACAGACTTAAATTGCGTAGTAGACTTTTATCCAACAAAACCTTTTTCAATATTGATCTTTTTTCTCTCAACTATCTTAGCCCTGTGAATGCTAATACACCTTCTCTTGACTTCCATTAAGTCTGTCTTTTATGGATGGCAAAGCATGGCCGGTCCCACATGGTCCATACGTATGAACACTCTAGTTCTAGCATATACTTGTTCTTTCTCACATCAAGGTTCTACATGCTGCATAAAGACAGGCTCTTTTATGGTGGCGGTAAGCTAAGTCAAAACTATTTCCACCACTCGATTCAGGTTTTAACCTATTATGTCCACCGGATCTTAATATCAAATGTACAAGAGACATATTTTTATCAGCAATCAATTGAAAAGTATTTATCTAATGGTTTCATTTATACAGACTCAATGATTGCATACACCACCTTTTCAACTGAGTACATTGCAAGTTGAGCATTTTAAAAGGGATCTTGTGGACAATGGAAATATTGCTATTCCTCATCATGTAATGGATTCTCATTTTTGCTTTGTATGTCGATAATAGGTGCATTACTGAAGAAAGACTTCCATGGGAAATAGAATTTTGCCAAAAGTGACATGTATGTCAGATTGTAGCTGTAAACTATCATGTCGACATACTGTCCATCTAATACAATGTTGGACATTTTGGTATTTGACATACTGAATGACAATGACAAAGAAATGAAAATTGTAGATTAGTAACTGCCATTAAAACGATCTCATGAGAAGGCAAAATTTAGAAATTTTGCAATGTGGTCTGTTTATGTCTTGGGGTTTGGCGAATGGAATATTTTTGACAAGTAGCTGCCGTTAAAATGATATCATGGGAAGACAAGCTTTTCTAAGTAGGAATTTTACGTCAGGAAATAATTCATTGAATTGTCTGCAGTGTGCATGAACACCTATTCAGAAAATTATGACAACTTAATACCAAGTTATATTTTGTATGTATGAATGTTTATAAGCATAGG
The DNA here is from genome assembly GCA_963556195.1 of Sepiola atlantica. Lineage (NCBI taxonomy): Eukaryota > Metazoa > Mollusca > Cephalopoda > Sepiida > Sepiolidae > Sepiola > Sepiola atlantica. Next base: position 72,820,581 of record OY744527.1, on the reverse strand, counting down.
TGCAAAATAAAAAGCTGCAACATTTATCATAACCATAGTGACCAGTTGAACTGCTACTGTGTGGTATGAACAAGAGCAAATATGGCAAACTCATCAACATGTGAAAACGAATGAAGGAATATATTCTGTTATGCCGAGAATGTAAAAAGCTATCGTCTGTATTGATTGAAAGTGCTACATTTTACCTTTATTCTTAATAAAGCTAGAAAAAGTAAAATGAACAATTAAATGTACAAGGCATGGACCAGGAATCAATGTTTTGTTACAGAATGTACATCGTTCGAAAAGTATTATTTAGAATCTAGTATAATAACAAAAATAGAAATTATGAATGTTTGTGTAAGCATAATGTAAATGACCATTCTTAAATAATTGTGTTGTTGACTCCTAAGGCGGTTCAGTGTTCTAAATATCTGATCCTACTAAGCTGCTGACCTGTTAATTGGGTATGCTGAGAATGTGAAATCTATGCATTTGGAATGAAAGTAGAATCTTTCATCTCGATATTCGTAAGTCTTTAAATATCAGTACTGTAAGAGAAAAAAGAAAGTTAAATAGCTTAATGAGTTTTTGCACCAATATGTGACAATGGACGAAACATAGATCCACCATATAACTCTGCAGTCAAATCGGCAGTAAGCTGAGTGGACAGCAGCAGGTAAAAGCCGTTCAAAGTGACCAAAGACACAAAACTGTTATATTATATCTTAGAAGACACCATCCATTCCCTTATTCCACCCCAATCTGTTTTATTTTTCACATCCCACTTAGCCACCGACCTACTTGTTTTCGGAGAACCCGGAAAACAGTGGGCAGCCTAACACTTAGCAGAGGGTTGGGAAGGCCCTACTAACCTACATTTTTTCTTTCTTCTTTGAATATTTGTAAATGTCGATCCACTACCCAGAATGAATTTTTTGTAAATAAAATCTTTTTAAAAACAATTGGGGATCATCTAAGTAAAATCAAGCCACAGAGTGAATGTGGTATTTTGGTGAGAGTTTCTAGCACAGGGTAAGCCTAAATGTTTTTGAAAAAATTGGATGACCATCGACCCTCCACCCCTCTCCCCCAAAACGATTCGGGCTTAATGCCTAAGGCAAAGGATGAACTTTACGATTATTGCTTTTGTTTAAAAAAAAACCTTGTTGTGAATGTATATTTTTTGCTTAAATAAAATGACTTACAAGTGCCTCCAATCGCGTTGTTTTTTCGCGAGGCCTGATAACAATTTTGACATCATAAAAAAGTAGTTTGGTTGTTAGATGTTAGGCCATATGACGTAACAACCTAATTACTAACCCTAACTGATTTGAAGGGGGAGTGATTCTATAAAAACACAATTATTGTTTTACTACTGCATTCGAAGTTGTTCCAAACCCCATTTCACTCTAAATCAATTACGCGATTGAAATAGGAATTTTTCAACATTGTGTTCGTAGAAAAGTAAAAAAATACTTAAATTTTAAAAAAAATATAGTTCACCCCAAACAAGGCAGGACGCCACTGTAGACGTAAGGGCTACTGAGAAAAAAGGGAGAAGGTTTGGGAGGTCAACCTAAATTGGGAGCTGCACAGCGAGATGTCTGGTTACATTAGTTCTAAATTTCTGCATGTCAGTACCGTCGGGAAAACAGAGAGCAGGGAGGGAGTTCCAGAGGCCAGCAGCACGAGGAAAGAAACTATTGGATCTACTCCCTCCACATTGAATGGATGGGATTTAGCTGATTATCGAGTTGGTCTAGTGAATTTACGTCGAGGGGGGCACCAGAGTAGCCAGTTCATCGGAGCAAAATCCATTGAAGTATTTGTAAAACAAGCACAAGGATGCTACATTGCGACGATGGAACAGGGCATTACAGCCAATTAGTTTTTGCATTAAAAAGAATATTTTGCAAATGTTAATCTTTTCTTTTTTTCTTTTTTTTTAAAAATTAACTTGGCCATTTTAGTCTGTATTCACCGATCGGTCAGAATTAAATAATTTGGGGGCATCCTATTTTACGTTCGTAACATCAAAAGGTCATTTTTTTATTAGCATCGAAGAGGGAGAGAGATTAGTGTATTTTAATTCTTTCTTTATCCCCCTCCCCTTCTTTATTTCTCTCACTATTTTAATCCTCGTTTATCTCCCTATTTTTAATTTTTCTCGCCTATTTTAATTATTTTTTTGGGCATCTTTTACGAGACTCAGCAGAGTAAAAACGCTAAAAAAACAAATATACAACAAATAAAAGTAACTGTAAGCTGTAAAAGTTAGTTTCAAACTTGCATGTGCTATTTGTTTGTATTTTAAACCCGTTTGAAGTGCTATTTATTAGAAATCAATAGTTTTGTCACCGCAACTTGGGGGAAAAATGGCCGATTTGGGGGGGGTTACTAACGAATGCACTAGGAGCGGCCATATTGATTTTTGTGAAAACGGTGGGAAAAAAAACAAGAATTTTTTTTTTTTTTACATCTAATGAAAACCCATTTATAATACGTAAAAATAAAAACAAATTACATAGGTAAGTAGAAAAATATCTATTCTCGTCGTAGGTCAACTTCACTTGTTGCAAATTTATGTTTTTAAACCCTTTCTCGTTCTTTTTTTGGACCCCGTTTGCGCCTCTGCTGAGCGTCGTAACATATACCCATTTTTTGTTTATCCCGACGCTCTCTTTATTCGTTCCACTCTTTCATTCCCCTCTTTTTATTGTTAGCCTTTCTTCGATCAGAACATCATTTCACATTGTTTTGATTTTACTGACGTAAAATAAGAGATTACTATGATTCGTAAAAGTTTTAGAGCAAACAAAAAGGGAGGATTTCTTTTAAAGTGATAATAATATTTAAAGAGTCTTATTTGTGTATTAAAAATGTCAATGTGTATTTCACACGTGGGGAAACAGGACGTACGAGGAAGTTTTAACTTTTAAGATGTACAAAACTGGTTGTTTTTTTCTCACAAATATTGAAACACTTACTGCCAATAGAAGGACTGCAAAATTTGGAGGGAAAAAATAAGATATTACCTACCAGCGATCAGTTCTCAGAGGATTCTTTTTAGACACAACACCGGAAGTAATTACGTGAAGCCATGTTTCTTCAACTGGATAAACAGTGGCACTGGCAACCCGTTCAAAGGGAAGCAACCCTTTCTGAATTATTTAATAACAGACATCTCATTTTTTTCGCGTACTATTCGCCAAACGTTGGATAAAAATTCATCTTGACCTGAAATAGTACATTTATACTAAACTAAAATGGTTATCTGCCTTTCTTTAATTCATGTTGCTGAAAATGGGGACAATTTATTTCGATTTTATGCTTGTATTTTGAAACAATTGATTCCATTAGAAAAAACAAACAGAATCGATTGTCAATTTTTATTTACAAAACCAAGACTTTTTTCTTTAGATTTTAACAATTGATATTAACAAAGATTAAGAACCCCCCCCCCAAAAAAAAGACGATTAAGAAATAATAAAACAACAATTTAAAAAATGTAAAAAAAACAATAATAAAACAGAAACGCAAACAATATTAACAATATCAAACCAGAGAAAAATATCATTATTTGGTAAGATTGACGACATGAACAGTTTGTTCAAAAAATTGAATAAAATTAGTTTATAGGCGATAATATATATATATATATATATATATATATATATATATATATATATATATCTTAAAACGATTATGACATTAAGAACGTTTTGAAATTAAAATTAATTTATTATTACGTAGTAATAGGAGGAAAAGATGTTTTAATAATTTTTTTGTCTTTAGCGATTTTTGTTAAAATATCGATTATTGTTTTCTTGTCGAAGTCGAACCTAGGGCCAAAGTCCCGGGAAGATGTCTGTTGCGTTCCCAGGGTGGGGGAGTGTGTTTGGCCGTGCCAAAGAAGGACAGAGAAAGAAGAGGCTTATCGTACCACAGAATAAAAAGAGGAAGAGCGGATGGCGCTCAAATGTTTATATAGGTATGCTAGCCATCTGAGATTAGCCTAAGAATAGGCCACTGATTGGTCAAGCCAAGGAGGAAGTAAAATGCTTGAACCAATCAGTGGGCAACTAAGAAGTCATCGATATTTAAAAAATATGGCGGCGTGTAGGAAACTGCTACATCTCCACGTTCTCTTCTATTGAAAATAAAATAAAGGTAAACAACCTTTTCAATTTTAAATAAAGGTCTATGGTCACACGAAAAGAGGGAAATACGAAAATTATTAGAGACCCAACAGGACGTTTCATTTACATTTGATCGAATTCATGTGCAGACGATGAGAAAAGGGCCAAATATTTCCTCATATCGTTATCTGTATTAGCAATATTAATATTGCTTTTCAGGGTAAATTTAATCACAATATTTTGCGAAAACTGTGCACAAAACAGGCGACTTGTTTGGAGAGGACAACTAAAAAACAAAACAAAAAACGTGTCCAAAACGCGTACTTTTTAAATAAGAGAAAAAAATCTCTTCTACAAAAAAAAAACAAAAACTAATAACACTCGTTCTTTTTAAAGATCAGAGCGAAATATATCTCATCGTAAAAACAAAAGAACACGTAAATTGTTTCGCAAAAAACACGGATTTCATCCTTCACCACTTTTGAAAAAGCTATATATATATATATATATATATATATATATATATCCCTAGAGATGAAAGATAGAGAATAAAAAATTGTAAAGATACAATGTTCTAATAAATATTGTATCTTTACAAATTTTTTATTCTTATCTTTAATTTCTAGAATTGTTTGCTCTATTCAGTATATTGAGCTTTATATTATCACAATAGATTATTATTAAACGATAATTCAATTATCTTTAATTTAATTCAACATTTATATATATATATATATATATATATATATATATATATATATATATATATATATATAATGTATATATAACTTCCTTTGTAAGATAGAAGAAAACATCCCATCAGAGTGCTCGATTAATTGAGAAAATTAAAATTAAGAGCGTAATATTTATTTATTATTTTGTGCAGAAAACCAGTACAACATCAGTACCATTGGTTTCCAACTCAGAAGGTGTTTACCTCCCGGTTATCTTCAGCTTTGTTGTCACCTGGTAAAGAAAATGGATTGTCTCGTATGACTCACGTTTGGATACGTTATTTGCTTTGAAGTGTTAAATAAGAATCTTCTAAATTTAGTGTTAGGGAAAGATATGTGAGGTTAAAAAGCTTAATAAAGTCCCAAAGAAAGGGGGATAAAATATGAAAGTTAAAATTAAAATTAAATAATACTTTTATAAATCCCGTGAGTCAGTATTTGTTAACAGCGTTTTTATCTGGGCGTTATTTGGTTTGAAGGGTTAAATTAGTTTCGTCTAAATTATATGTTAAGGATAGAAATGTGAGTTTAAGAATTAAATTTTAAAAAATCAGAAATCCAGAAATGACATTTAAAATTTAAATTCAAAAATTAAATCTAAAGACTTTAATGTGTTTTATCACATAAAAATAATAATTTAAAAATAATTTAAAATCTCGTAAGCGAGTTATCGCTAACAATAAGCCAGTCTAAGGGAAGTAACTCTACAAATCCTTAATTGATTCTATATTAAATGTTTAATACTTATATGTAAGGTACAATTTGAAATATAAATTTATAATAGAGTATAAATTTATTATGAAAATAATATTTACTCATGTGGGTGATTAAGCCTGTTTTAGAGATAAGAACAAGATTTAGGCAGTGAATCAATTCTGTTTAGGAGGTTTTTAAACCTGCTGTTTTAGTATCTTGAAAAAGGGGTATTTCTCTTTTAACAACCGGAAAATGATTTTCATATTTTCGTGGAATAATTTACTAGTTCTAAGTATTGGTATAGAGATGGACCATATTAAAATATTAATGGGTGGTGATAATTGGAAGAAGACTTTCAGGGGTAGAAGGCGCGAATATAAGAGCGGATCTGGTATTGTATGAAGCTATGTGATTTTGGTGAGGAAGGAGAATTAGAAAGTGTGTTTTTAAGTGGAGATTGTGCCATAGAGTATTTTGGTGTGGAATACTTGGTTGTAGGTATATTGCTGTGGATGTATTGATGTAGTTGTGAACATATTGATGTGTTTGTGGATGTATTGTTAATGTTTTTGGGTGTATTGTTGATATGATAGGTTTTAAAATAAGGTTATATTATTGTTTGTTATCGGAGCTGCAGCTTTTGTTCTCATAGAGTCAAGCTCTGCTGAACTGAAGTCTCGTTGTTGACAATTGCACCTTTGTGAGTTTAGTGTCTTGGAAGGGAGTTTTTGTTTTGCTAGGTGGAAATGTAAGATTTCTATCTATGATTTAAAGATTCCATTCTTCTTCCTATATTTGGCTTCAGTAGTTGCTTTCTTAGTAAAAGTAGAACTACATTTATTACAGGAATATGTCTTCTCTCCAGTGTTTGTTTTAATGTTTCGTAGTTTCATGTATTTGAACAAGAATATTTCACAAGTATACAAATTGTCATTCGCTCTTTTTTTTCTTTTTTCTTTTCATTCATTTGCTGGGGACGGGCCATTCTTCCAAATGTCATACGATCACCCGCTATTTACAGACTCCAACCGAGAGCTCATTTCAGGATTCTGGCTGTTCCCTTGAGTGCAGTTGTTTGGATTTCTCTTGCACTTGGTTCACCAGGTATACTTGCCAAATACTTTTTCAATTTCTTCTTCGTGAGTTCAGTGGCTCTTATGATAACTGGAATGATGGAGATCTCTTTAAAGTTCCAGTTTCTTTTCATATCATACATTAGACCCCCCCTCTCTCTCTCTCTCTTTCTCTCTCTCTTGTTCCATATGGCAATGTCAGGTTTGACAGCCGCGTTTTCCAGATAGGTAGCTGTGGGGATTTCATGGTCATAATGGATGGTGTATGTCTCATTCCCCACAGTTCTCTCAGGTAGATGTTCCCAGTGCCTGCTGCTACACCTGATATTCAGTTTCTTACAGATGGCCCAGTGGAGGTACCTGCACACTCCATTATGTCGTTAGTGTGGTTTCACATGTGCTGTACTCAAGTTTACTTAAGATAGTAAATGAAGAGTTACAATTGTACAAAGCATTACATGACATTATGTGATCTTGCATTCCTTTGTTTTGTTTGGAGGTACTTGAAAATCATGAACCACACTTGTCATAAGAATATTGTATCTTTCCACTATAAGCGTGGAAACTTTTTCTTACAGCTTAAAATCTGACTTCTTCGTTGTATCTTAATATGATTAGAGATGCATGATTCACATTCACTCGTTCATAAATATATTCAAATAAAATTTCATTCTCGACTGTGATTGCATATATCATTTTAAATTTAGCATTCCTGAAAGCAAGAGCCAGACAAAATTTAGTCTAAAATCTACTTTGTTGACAATACACTAAAATTCACATGAAATTGTTTTGTAATTATCATTTTTTAACATAAAAATGATAAGTTTGAAACCTTCAAAAGTTATTAACATCGAAAATTATGATACGTTTAAAAATATGTGGTGGTTCCAGGTCGT
>OY744527.1:72778061-72805561 GCA_963556195.1 Sepiola atlantica | reverse complement strand
TAAAAGTAAAAAGCAATAAAAATAGTAAATATGATGTGTTTTTTAAAACTCTTTCGCTTTATATAACAGTAACATTTCGATCGATCAGAATATATTTTGTTCAGATTTCATAAAATGGATCACGTAGACATTTTTTTTCCGAATATATTTACAAATAAAAGCATATTAAAGATAAATTAGTCCAATAATGCATACGTATCGAAAATTTCGTTAAAATCTGACCATTTCTTGATTTTTACTAGATTTATTAAACACACGGGTGTCAGTGCATGAAGATTGGTCACTACATAGGAACGTTGTTTTAAGGCGTAAATAAAGTACACACGGTTTTAGTTTCTCATTTTCATTATTTTCGTACCCTGAAAAAGATTTACAAAACACATCATCAGTTTATTGCATGTTTCTTCTTTTGAATGGTAAAAAGTTATGATGATAATGTAAACTTATATTAAAGTTACACCGTGTTACATATTGGGGGTAAATTCTATGGTTAGCTTTGAAGCTCCCTAATGAGTTTTAAAGATAATTCCATAAATCATGGTTTAATTACTCGCTACTGACTCGATTGTATTACGAACGACCAGAAATTTAGATTACCCTGTTGAGAACTAGTGACGGAATTTTCGGGGTCGTCACCGAAATTCGTCGGTTGTTACCGAGAAAAAAAGAGGGAATAAAATAGACAAAAAAGGGAACAAATAAAAAACATACCCAGAGATGTAATTCAATATGGTTTATTAGTAACAAAAAAGGACTCGTTCCTGCTTTTGTTTCCCAAAGCAGGGTTAAAACAAGTTAACCCAAGGTAACAATTAAATAAAAATAAAAATACAATGAAATAAGGAAAAAAATGGAGTCTCTTCAAAAGACTATTCCCCAAAAGGGGCTTGCCGTTTCAGACGATAATAGGAGAAAAAACAAGTTACTCCAATAAATATTATCGTCCCAAACGACGCCAAAAATACCAGGGTAGATCGAAAGATCTGTACAAAAAGATTATTGCCTTTGGCAACAATAAATACCGGCGATAAAAAATAAGGTCTCGCCTTAACAACATACATAAAAAGAGAAGAAGACGTCTTACTTGAAAAGGGGTTGAAAAGAAATCATACAAATATAACAAAAATTGTCTTTAGAAGGAAATCAAAGGTTCCTATTTTTCCAGTCCCCTTCCTTCTTTCAAATAAGGCCCACAAAGGGTAACAGTCTTGGGATTTCTTCGCCCGAAATCTGCGAATACGATATCCGTTCAAGTATATCGTAGCCGTCTTCCTCTTTGATTTTAAACCCTCAAAGGATTAAAAAGTTCTTGTTGGGTACTTTAGCCCAAATCCACAATAAAAATTATCCTTTTCTAAAGGATAATTGTCTCAAAAAAGGGGTCCTTCTTCAAAGGGGCTTTCTTCCATATAAAAATAGCCTCTGGCCTTCCCAAAGGGGTTTCTTTCAAAATAAAGTATTCTTCCAGAGAACGGTCCTGTAAAAATTTAACGTCGTATTATCCGACGGAGACGAACTCCAAACACAACCACCTCGGAAGCTGTTCTAGCTGGTACTCTCTTCACTAACGGTTCAATCAAATAAAGCCCCAGGCTTTAATGCCACAAAAAGGGGTTCTTCCTGAGAACGGTACTTTAAAAGTTTAACGTCGTACGACGGAGAGCGAGCCCGAAACACGTCCACCTCAGACTCTGTTCTAGGTTGCTACTGATTCAAAAAACGCGCGAAAGGGTGGGCTCGAAGAAAAGGGGAAATGGCCTTGACCTTCGGGTTTCTCGGTACACTCAGTGCAGGTCATTCCCCCTCCTCCTGTCGTCCTGTCGTCGGACTACTAACACCAATGCCAACCCCGAGGCAAGGGGGAAGGGCAGGAGTCACACATGACAACGATGCTGAATATGTCAAGCTGGAGGCCGGAGAGCGGCTGGGCAGGAAAGGACGAAGCTCTCGGAGAGGCAACAAGATTAGTACAAAAAAGGAAGGGCTGACCTCACCCCACTACCCAAATGGCCAAGCAGATACAGAGGTGGGAAGAGCAGACCCCCTCTCACTCACTGCCAAAATGACTAAGAATTAAAATTTCCAAAGTAGCTAAGGGATAACCTCACAAAATATATGTAGGCACGAAGTTTAAAACTTCGCTGACCGTACTAAAGTGGACATATTGTAAGCTCTAGAGAAATATGCTACCCGAATCGCGAATAAGACGTACGAGGCGTTTACTTTCTATTAGAAGAAAACAGATTAAAGATGAAAAGTCCTATAAAAACGCAATGTTTCACTTCTATGAGACCAAATTGCGCAAACGCCTTTGCGACGACAACACGGAGCCAGATCTGTTGAAAATACAGAACGGTGAATTTCAATCTTGAATTGAAAAATAGTCAGGGGACGACTAAATATACTTTTACAAAAAGATGCAATATTTTACAATTTACCCCCCTGAAAAATAAAAGTTTATATACTGGTACAATTAGGATGTAATATTATACAATTTACAAAAATAGAAATAATAGTTTACATAATATTAAATATTTAAAAAAATACTTAAAACACTGATCATATTTAACATACTTTTTGTTCTAAAAATATTTAATATTGTACAATTTTCCAAAAAGAGATAATAGTTTGCATATGTTAAAAAGAGGTAATATTTAAAAATTTCCTAAAAAAGAGATAATAGTTTGCATATGTTAAAAAGAGGTAATATTTAAAAAATTACTAAAAAAGAGATAATAGTTTGCATATGTTAAAAAGAGGTAATATTTAAAAATTTACTAAAAAAGAGATAATAGTTTGCATATGTTAAAAAGAGGTAATATTTAAAAATTTACTAAAAAAAAGATAATAGCTTGCATATGTTAAAAAGAGGTAATATTTAAAAATTTACTAAAAAAGAGATAATAGTTTGCATATGTTAAAAAGAGGTAATATTTAAAAATTTACTAAAAAAGAGATAATAGTTTGCATATGTTAAAAAGAGGTAATATTTAAAAAATTACTAAAAATAGATAATAGTTTGCATATGTTAAAAAGAGGTAATATTTAAAAATTTACTAAAAAAGAGATAATAGTTTGCATATGTTAAAAAGAGGTAATATTTAAAAATTTACTAAAAAAGAGATAATAGTTTGCATATGTTAAAAAGAGGTAATATTTAAACATTTACTAAAAAAGAGATAATAGTTTGCATATGTTAAAAAGAGGTAATATTTAAACATTTACTAAAAAGAGATAATAGTTTGCATATGTTAAAAAGAGGTAATATTTAAAAATTTACTAAAAAAGAGATAATAGCTTGCATATGTTAAAAAGAGGTAATATTTAAAAATTTACGAAAAAAGAGATAATAGTTTGCATATGTTTAAAAGAGGTAATATTTAAAAATTTACTAAAAAAGAGATAATAGTTTGCATATGTTTAAAAGAGGTAATATTTAAAAATTTACTAAAAAAGAGATAATAGTTTGAAGACTGTTACAAAAGAGGTATTATTGTTCAATTACAAAAAAAAAAAATTCATAGTTTATATACTTTCCAAAAAGAGTTATTATTTTACATTTTATCAAAAAGTTATAATAGTTAACATACTGTTTACATAATAATAGGCAACAAAAGTTAGTTACGAAAGGTAAGATAAGTTACTCTTCTACTAACCTGTATAAGTTATAGTTTCGATAATCGCTCAAAAAAGAAAAAATAAGCAAAATACCAGTAGATCGTTACATTTTCCGACGATTGGTGACATTTATAGGATGTTATTTTTTAACACTATTTTGTTTATTTTCGATTTTTCACAGTTTATCAACGGCCCCCATACACAGCAATTTGCTTTTGGTTCTAACTGAACAGGTAGATACCAGGTTTGTCTTGAACAAAAACACGCTTTAAAATAAGTTAATCCACAAATAAACTTATCTAGCTTAGTAAAAAGATAACTTATCTTGTCTTTCGTAACATTTATTTGTTTCCTATTTGTTTTTTGACTCCTCTTTCTTTCTGTTTGCTGTTTTAAAAAATAACTAATGTTCTTTTAAAATAATGCGTTTGAAAAAAAAAACGTCGTGTGCTTGTGTTTGTTCATCAGAGAGAGAGAGAGAAAGAGAGAAAAGGAGGGAGAGAGGGAAGGGAGAAAGAAATAAGTACATTACTTTGTTAACTTTCTTGCAATTTCAGAACGGTAGCTCAGATTGTAAGAAGAGAGAGACAAGGTTGAGGTTTCGATTCCCAGTCTCGGCGCAAATTTATTTATTCTTTATTTATGTATTATTTAGTGGTTAATATGTGCCCTGATGTATTTTTACGTTTACAAAAATTCTCACCGGCGGACAGAAATCGTAACAGAGAAAGTCTACATTATATTAATAGTAGATCTAATGATTTACAATTTACCAAAGAGAAATAATAGTTTACATACTGTTCGAAAAGGATGTAGTATAATACAATTTATGAAAAACAGGAAATAATTTACATACTGCTAGGTAAAAGAAATATATTTAACAATTTTCCGAAGGTAATATTTTCATACTTTTCCATATTGCTTAAAAAATAAGGGTGCTTGTGTCTTAAAAGTCATAAAAAAGTTTTCTTTGTTTTTTACTGTTTGAGAGGTAAATAAGGAGCAGTAACTCTTAATTATAATTTTGAGCCAGATTTTCTCTTTAATTTCTATCAAGCCTGACTTTTTCGTTAACCCTAACCCTAACCCTAACCCTAAACACAATAAATTCTTGAATTTTCCATTGTTGTATACTTTGTTGTTCATTTATTACTAATTAATTTTCTGTAAATTACGTTAGATGTAATAACAACAGTTGATAAGATTTACTGCCCCTTATTTACCTCTCAAACAGTCAAAGACAAAGAAAACTTTTTTTCGGACTTTTAAGACACAAGCACCAAAATGAGTATTATTTTTCAATCTACCAAAAGAGATAATAGTTTACATACTGTTCCCCAAAGAGATAATATTCAAAATGTTACCAAAAAGAATTAATAGTTTACACACCCTTCCCCAAAAAGGATAATAGTTTACACACTGTTACAGCAAAGACATAATATTTTACACTTTACTATAAACAATAAACTATAATCTACTAAAAATACGAAATAATTTGCATACAAAGAGAAAATATTTTACAATTTACCAAAATGGTGTAATAATTTACATACTGCCACAAAAACGATGTTATATTTTACATTGAAAACAAGGGAGATCAATTTACATACTGTTCTAAAATGAGGTATTATTTTACAAGTTACAAAAAACACGTGATATATTACATACTGTTCCAATAAGAAGTAATATCTTACAATCTAGCAAGACAAACTTATAATTTACATACTCTTTCCAAAAGATGCAATATTTTAAAATTTGCTAAAAACTGGTAATAGTTATACTGTTCCAAAATGAGGCAATATTTTACAATTTAGTAAACAGAGGTAATAGTTTATGTAATCCTCCAAAAAGAGGTAATGTTTTACAATTTAGTAAACAGAAGTAATAGTTTACGTAATCCCTACAAAAGACGTAATATTTTACAATTTAGTAAACAGAGGAAATAGTTTACGTAATCCTTCAAAAAGAGACAATGTTTTACAATTTAGTAAACAGAGGTAATAGTTTAAGTAATCCCTAGAAAAGACGTAATATTTTACAATTTAGTAAACAGAGGGAATAATTTACATAATCTTCCCAAAAGAGACAATGTTTTACATTTAATAAACAGAGGGAATAGTTTACGTAACTCTCCTAAATGAGGTACTATTTTACAATTTAATAAACAGAGGTAATAGTTTACGTAACTCTCCAAAACAGATGTAATATTTTACAATTTAGTAAACAGAGGTAATAGTTTACGTAAGCCTCCAAATAGAGGTAATTTTTTACAATTTACTACAGAGAGATAATAGTTTACATTCTGTTCCCAAAAGAGATAAAATCTTGCAATTTAATAAAAAAAGACGTACTCGTTTTTAAGATATATCTGACTCTTATTTAGGTAAGGGATTGCTTCAGGAGTCAAGTACTTTCTGATGCAGTGAGATTTTATTACCAGTTTACCAGCGACTTTAGCAACATATATGCTGTAAGACTTCCATTTCAGGTATATTGTGAAAGTCAGTCATAGAGCCATATTATTTAACTGAGGCCAAACGAGGTTGCGAGCGTTACTGGTGAAAAGAGGGGAAACTTAGTTTTTAGAAGTTTAAAGTAAAAGTTACTTTTCCCCCATTGCATTAATTGATCCAGTACAAAGTAGTGAGAATCAACAAGATTTTACTCATCAATGCATCTCAAAGTGCTGCCATCAACAGTTGTGTCGTTTGCATAGCTGTCGACGACGAATCTCTGAATATGATTTTGGAGATCATTAATGAAAGTCAGGAAGAGTGTTGAACCCAGAATAGATCATTTGAAGCACTTTGTTTGTCACGTTTAAATTTCAAATCACATGTATGTGTGCCTGTCACCGTTAAGTTTCAAATCACATGTATGTGTGTCTGTAACGTTTAAATTTCAAATCACATGTATGTGTGTCTGTCACCTTTAAATTTCAAATCACATGTATGTGTGTCTGTCACGTTTAAATTTCAAATCACATGTATGTGAGTCTGTCACGTTTAAATTTTAAATCACATGTATGTGAGTCTGTCACGTTTAAATTTCAAATCACATGTATGTGTGTCTGTCACGTTTAAATTTCAAATCACATGTATGTGAATCTGTCACGTTTAAATTTCAAATCACATGTATGTGTGTCTGTCACGTTTAAATTTCAAATCACATGTATGTGTGTCTGTCACGTTTAAATTTCAAATCACATGTATGTGAGTCTGTCACGTTTAAATTTCAAATCACATGTATGTGTGTCTGTCACGTTTAAATTTCAAATCACATGTATGTGTGTCTGTCACGTTTAAATTTCAAATCACATGTATGTGTGTCTGTCACCTTTAAATTTCAAATCACATGTATGTGTGTCTGTCACGTTTAAATTTCAAATCACATGTATGTGAGTCTGTCACGTTTAAATTTCAAATCACATGTATGTGTGTCTGTCACGTTTAAATTTCAAATCACATGTATGTGAGTCTGTCACGTTTAAATTTCAAATCACATGTATGTGTGTCTGTCACGTTTAAATTTCAAATCACATGTATGTGTGTCTGTCACGTTTAAATTTCAAATCACATGTATGTGAGTCTGTCACGTTTAAATTTCAAATCACATGTATGTGAGTCTGTCACGTTTAAATTTTAAATCACATGTACGTGTGTCTGTCACGTTTAAATTTCAAATCACATGTATGTAAGTCTGTCACGTTTAAATTTCAAATCACATGTATGTGTGTCTGTCACGTTTAAATTTCAAATCACATGTATGTGTGTCTGTCACGTTTAAATTTCAAATCACATGTATGTGAGTCTGTCACGTTTAAATTTTAAATCACATGTATGTGAGTCTGTCACGTTTAAATTTCAAATCACATGTATGTGTGTCTGTCACGTTTAAATTTCAAATCACATGTATGTGCGTCTGTCACGTTTAAATTTCAAATCACATGTATGTGAGTCTGTCACGTTTAAATTTCAAATCACATGTATGTGTGTCTGTCACGTTTAAATTTCAAATCACATGTACGTGAGTCTGTCACGTTTAAATTTCAAATCACATGTATGTGTGTCTGTCACGTTTAAATTTCAAATCACATGTGTGTGTGTCTCTGTCACCGTTAAGTTTCAAATCTCCGTCTGTCTTACATTTACATTTGAAACAACATTTTTATTGCTAAACGCGCTCATTAAATGAATGCATCTAAAGACTTTCTGTTCTTCTGTTAATAATTAGAAATGAAATTCCATTGTCGTTTTGATTGTATTTGATGTATGTAGCTTGACCGTCACAAAAGAACTCGATTTCCTTGGTGACAAATCAACTTAAAATTAAACCTGTAGTTTTGAACAATAGCATAATGTCATGAATACAGCTGAATGCAAAGACAAAAAAGTCATTTATAAAAAATATTGTTTAGCGTTTATTCATAAGGAGAGAGACAACTTTTAATTCTTTGCAAGATTTTACTTTCTTTCAGAAATATTTCCAACAATTTACAAGAATTCCATGGAATTATCAGAAAAATGAATAATTAAGAAATCGAGATATTCATTTTCTTTACTATTGGTTCACCACTTTTCAGAGTAAAAAAACATTCGAGACATGGTTAATAAGACGGAAATGATTGCCAGCCAAAACATGAGGAACACTATTGGTGTACTATCATTGATCAATGGTATAAAATGCGTTTGCTTACTTATAGGGTTGTTTATGACAGAAATTTGTTGACACTGGATTTGAAGACGACCGAGATGTACTCAGCAGGGAAACAGATCCGCAGTTATGTGTTACACAGACGGAAAGCCTTTGCAAAAAAACACTCTCCATGGAAATGACGCTAGGCACATGGAGGGAGAAAAGAAAGTAATTCTTCGTTGTGGTAAGAAAACGAGTTCTTATTATGAATATCTGACAAAGAGGAACAAAAAATAAGCGTAACTGCTACCATATATATATATATATATATATATATATATATATATATATATATATATATATATATATATATATATATATATATAAAGATAAATGAAAGAAGAGGGATAAACATGCACGAATGACAAATTTATTTCAACTTCGATTGTTCAATGCAAGGTGTACTCGGTAAAACATCTTTATTATTATTTCCTTAAGCCAAAGCTTTTCAAAGATTACAATCTCATCATCAGAGGAATTACATAGATAGATAAGGCTTAAGGAAATAATGATAAAGATGTTTGTACCGAGTACACCTTGCATTGAACAATCGGAGTTGAAATAAATTTGTCATTCGTACATGTGTACCCCTCTTCTTTTATCTATCTTTATAATAGCTCTATCTCGTATATTGAGCTTAAACCATTTCACTATAGGTTCTATCTACTAAAAGTATACTTTTAGTTTCATATTATATATATATATATATATATATATTACTATTTCATTCGTCTCTCTAAAATATTAGCAGCATTTACTACTTTTGTTTTGCTTGACATATATAAAAATGAGAACAGAAATATCAACATTTATAGATTTCTCGAAATCTATCGCATGTAAAATATTAAAAATGATCGCATTGAATCCTTTGAGCAAAATAATCCTGATTTGAATGATATTATTTTCCAATACTTTCTCAAAGTGTTTAGTTCAACCTTCCATTTCAGTATATGCAAGCAGGATCCATATCTAGCGTTGTTCGGCATTTAAAGAAGTTGGAACGAGAATTTTAGACACTATGGCGTTTAAATAACTGAATAGGTAAGCAGTCATGTTTATTAAAAATAGAATAAAAACTGTTTTATTTTCCCCTTATTTTATATTTTATTTCAACAATGGATTGAGAGTAAATAAAAATAATGAATTAATGAGTATTTATCAAGATTATATAAATGTTATGTTATGTTTATGATAGCGAGGAGAAAAAGACAAACACAGAATTAGATTTAAACGGATTAAAGTAGTCAAAATTACAGTGATTAATAAACGGGCGTGCATAATTCCTTAAAGGAGAGATGTTTTTATATGTTTTGTATGCGTGTTTCGTTGTGTTAGTATTGTTATATTATAGGACGCCTTATTTGTGAAAGGTGTACTTCAGCTAGTACGGATTGTTACCGAGGTCAGAATTATCTAGCTGGGTGCATGTCAGATTGACACAAACTTATGGGGAAATAAATCTGTTCCCCACGTATGAGTAACAGACAGGTGACCTTAAGATCAAAAGAACAAAAGATGGTGGTCAATAAAGGTAAGAAACGGAAACCGACAGTTCGAGTAGCGATGACGTAACCGTTGCTGTTCATACACAAACAAACGATAGTTTCGGCAGTCTTTGGAATGGAACCTGCAGCGAGCAGACGTGCCACGATGAGCTGAAACAGTTTAGTTAAGTCTCTGATGAGACGTAGAAGGCAAATCCCCCAGTCCGTCTGTCATAGTATAAAACTGTCCTCCCCTTTAATAAGTAGCAAGTTAATAAGTTAAGAGATTAAGATGTCGCAGAAGTATAATATCCAATGGTCTCTCTCTATTTAATGTTAATGCGTTACTTTTGTTCGTATGACGAGAATTTCTCTAAAAAAGAAAGACTCAGTTTAAACTTTCTGTCGGTCTCGCCTTTTCCTTTCAGTGCATGGGAAGATCTTGATTACAAACACGGCTATGATGATGATGACGACGGCGAAATGCAGCCCATTAGACGATGATTATGATGATCACGGTGAAATGAAGTCCACTAGACGATGGTGATGATGACGGTGACGATATCGCGTCAGTATATAAAAAAGATAAGACTATTGTGAACATTTTGTAGTAAGTGATTTTGATTAGACAATGTGTTTTAATAAACCCATATCATAACAGTATGAGGGGTTATGTAAGACACTGAGTTCAATAGTAAAACGTTCGCCGGTAGAAATATGTGTGCGTATATGTTTTATACACTTTATAATGACAAATAAAGAGCGTGCTAATTATATTGGTTGTAATAGTAATCATAGTGGCTTACCTCTTTTCACCATCTTTCTCTGCATCTCTTTAGACAATAAAGAAAAACAAACACTAATTTCCTTCCCCTCTTTCTTCTTTTATCACTTTCTCTCTCTAGACGTTGTATAGAACAGTCGCATCGATTCGTCAAACGACACAAATATTATTTTTATTATCCAATGAAAACGCATCATACAAGTAAAATGTGTCTGGAGTGGAACGTTTCTTTTTCTGTACGAAAAATACATTATTTATGATTGAAACATGAAATAATAATGACGGTGATACATAATCTTGTGTCTTATAAAAGGTCTTCCCGGCGTAAATACGTGACAGTGATAGTAGCTATGTGTGTAAGAATGAAAAATCACCCGACTGTTTTTATGTATGATTATTTAAAAAATAGAAAGCAGGATTGATTATTAAATTGGAAGAGAGCAGTCAAGTTTCTTTTCTTTTCTAACAACAAAGACCAAACGCGACAAAGTAACTAATTGAAAATATTTATGCATGTGTTTTTGTTACCGAAGCTATTGAGCAGCCGTGTTTGAGAGACTGATTTTACTTTATATTTTAGATATATGAATTATCCTGTTTCTAGTTAGGGTGCGTTTCGTTAGGTTTTAAAAATATGATAATTTTGTTTCTATGTGAATCAGGAATTTAGTTCAGCACAATGCCCTATTTAAAAAATTTTTTTTCTCACTTGACCTTGTGTCAAACTCAGGTGCATTTAACAAAATGTCTCCATGTTTTTCCATCACTATGAAGAAATAAAACCCTTAAACCTAATATTATGGTTTCCGATTATTGAATACTCTCTAGACATGACGACGTCTCTCCCCCTTTTAAAGAATGTCCTTGTTACTTAGGATCAACTGGGCTTACTTTGGAATTTGTTTATATGCTTGGAATTATCTTTAATGAGTGAATCGATTTTTTACCAAGTTGTATTGGTTGCAGTACCATTTGTAGGGCGGCGAGGGGTGAGCTAACCAACTATCGATTGTTTGATTGCCGTGCACCGTAGGAATGTACTGATTTTCAGGTTGAATCAGCCTGGCGTGTGCGTTTTCTTTTCAAAGAAAACAAAAGGATTAAATAAACAAAGACTTTACTCTTTTTGTTGTATGGCACTGGCACTGGCACGGTCAGAGAACAAGTCGTGTAGGGACAACCTCATCTTCTACTATTTGTTCTTGATGTTGTTCTTATTTTTCTTGTTGTTCTTCTAATAACAAAGTATAACCAGCCATGTAAAGGGACAGTTGAAAGATGTGTACGTCTATATACTGTCTGTATTTTTGTCTATGGTACATCGTTTGCTGGGTCCGGTGAACACAACAACTTGATGATTGGGTGAACAACTCCTCAAAAAGTATATTTAATTCCCGTTGACGATGTTTTAAGCCCAAATCGCGTTCCCTGGATCCTGCTGCTTGAGTGATGAGTAATTATCCAAAAAATTCAGCAACCATAATGCATCGAGCGCCACCTTGATCTGTTTGGTCGTCTGCAGGCTGACTACGGCTTCTGGTAGTCTGTTCTAACCTAAAAAGACGTCTTCCTACAATAAAGCCAAATTGTTTTCTGAATTTCCACGAAGCCTTCTCTGCAAAGCTGGTGTGAAGAATATGTCACAACGCACATTGTAAGATAAAAAAGAACCACTTCAAACAATAGAAGGTACAACTAAGTGTATGAGTGAACTTGACACACACATTGACTATAAATATCTGGGTATTCTGGAAGCAGACGCCATCAAATAAAAAAAATAAAAGTGATGATTAAAAAGGAATACACGAGAAGAATAAGAAAGTTCATTGAATCTAAATTATTTAGTAGAAAGCTCATAAAAAAACAAACAATTAGAGAGTATCCATATTAAAATATTTTGGGCAGTTAATAAACTGCACAAAGTAAGGACTAAGCAACCGAGAACTAGAAAACCAATGATTATGCACCACTCACTGTAACCGAAGAATAATATTAACTGACTCCATATAAAAAGAAAAGGAGAATAAAGAGGACTGATAAGTATTGACGATTGTGTAGACGTTGCAATAAATGTACTATAGAAATAAATGACGGAAGAATATAGAGAGGCTGATTACTGACATACAAAAGCAACGCTAAGGTTAACAAAAACGGAGAGCAGCGAAACGGGGACAAAGCGAGAAAAGAAAAATAGTGAGATAAGCAGCTACATAGACTATTCATAAAACTAACTAAATAAATCAAACGCAGGAAAACATATACATAACTGTCGAAATGAAACTTCAAAAGAGAAATAGAATCGCTACTGACAGACACACAAAACAACGTTATTAATACGATCTACCTAAAAGCCAAAATCGACAAGACAAAGTAAACAGTAAATGTTGACTCTGTGGACAAATATACCAAACGGTAAAACAACATAAGTGAATGGTAGCTGAAAAGAAATTCAAAATAGACACAACTAGTTTCGGAAGGCAGTCCACCGGGAACTGTGCAAACGACTGCAATTTGAACATGTAGGTAAATGGTACAGGCCCAAAGTGGAGCAATTATTAAAATTCGAAAGATATGTAACTCCTGTGATATGCACATACAAACAGAAAAACTCATCCAAGCAAGAAGACTGGACATGATAATAATCAACAAGAAAAACCTGACAAATAGTAGATTTCGCCGTCCCAGTCGTCCACAAGGTGAAACTAAAGAAAGTAGAAAAAACAAAACAAGTACACAGAGCTTGCTAAACAGTTGAAGAGGAATATAGAACATTGAGAAAACTACCGCAATAATAGGATAAAAATTGTTTTATTTCCCCTTATTTTATTTAATTACAGCACAATCGATTAACAGTAAATAAAAATAATAAGTCAATGTGTATTCATCAAAATTACTTATAGACAGGAGACAAACAGACAGACCCACGATATACATGTCATATTATGCTTATGGTAGCAAAGAAAAAGGATACAAACTAAATTGAAGGTACATTATGAGTAGTTCCTAAAAAACAATGAATAACAATTGAAATTAAAAGGGTGGATTGATATCCATTGCACAGATAGAAACAGGCGACATATCAAGCAAAATCATATGGTTGAGAAATCAACTAACATAGCCAGATTACAGTGACTAACTACAGATAATCTAAATGAAATAAACTTAGAAATATAGCTTGAACGTATGCGAAAGTTAGTTGCAAATTGTGGTCTTCAGAAACGGACAGTAGCGTAAATCTTTGGAACCTTGTATATTATTGTCACTGACTGATGACTGATTACTATTTTTGTCAGTGACTTATGCAATAACCTTTCGTGAGAAAGAGATGATGATGATGATGATGATGATGATGATGATGATGATGCTGATGATGATGATACATTATGGAAATGTTATGTTCGTATGTACGTTATCACCCTCCATAGATTTTTAAAAGATGGGATCTTCGGATCGCCAGAGACGCAATGCAAATAAAGTATTATTTTATTTTATCTGATTACGCTGTTGTGTCGAACGTGAAACTCGAACAAAAATACACTCTCTTGGTTTCCAGGATATGATGAAAGTATAGTATCTGTTCTGCCCAAAATGGTACAATAATATATTTGAGTCTTCGTTCGCGTCGGACGTCAATAAAACGACGATAGAAATTAAATATACGGCAGCAATATGCGACAGATGAGGGATACAACTGTGGAATTTTCATGGGTCCCGATAATAATAATAATAATAATAATAATAATAATAATAATAATAATAATAATAATAATAATAATAAACGTAATAATAGTAATAATAATAAATTATAACATCGAGAATTTGAAAACAAAATCAAAGCTAAGCAAGAAATATTTTCCATAACATCGGATAATTTCAATTAAACGGTTGCGTCGAGGATTTGAAAACAAAATCAAAGCTAAGCAAAGAAATATTTTCTTTAACATCAGATGATTTTAATTCAAATAGTCACGTCGAGGATTTGAAAACAAAATTCAAAAACAAAAATAAAAACAAAAATATTGTTTCATAATATCGCTGGATCTCGCACGAAACAGACGCATTCGTTGTTTTGAAGGAAAAACAAAAGACAATACCCCAAAAATAATGTTTATAACATTGGTGGACCTGGCCTTCATAAGAATAATTATATTAACAATAATAGTAATAAAAATGATGGTGACAAATGGAATGTAATGATAGTTGTAGTAGCAATAATGTTAATCATAGTAAGGGTAATAATGATAATGAAAATAATGACAATAATCTCAGCCATGGGTCAATGGTGTAGAGAAGCTCTAATAAGCCACGGCGAACGCAACATCTCTAAGGATAGCAAATACTTGATGGAATACAACGGCAGTTGTAAATACCAGGTTATAATATGGCTTAACTGCATTTCATGACCAGGATCCGATCTTATGCTTTGGTTAGCAACTCTCCTAGAGATGGTATCTCAATAAAAATACTAGGGAAGGATAACTTTACATGAATTATTCCTTGTATTATTCCAATATAAGTGTTAAAAATTATCAAACCGAAAACGACGTAAATTGGTCCGAAATGTCATGTACAGGTCCCACGCCCGGTAGGGGAACAAACAATGAGTTCCAGGTAATCATCCAGCAAAACCCCCTAAACACTAACACTAAATCTAGAATTAATTAGACTAAGGCCTTAAATAGAATCTTGATGAAGTGTTATTTGAAGAATGATCCTCTTAAGAGACGATATAGACAACGAATGCACCGAATCTGGAATAAGCTAGACCGGTTTGAATTATCAGAACAAAAACTTGCAGGACAAGCCCGTCTGATTAGAACAAATAGATGGTTATCTGCTGTTGAAATTAAAGTGCTAAACATAGAAATTGAGAGAGAAGACTTAGATGAGCTTATGGAGATAAATAAATTTGATGTAGTTGAAGGAAAGTCTAGGGTAGAAGCTACAACTAACTCTGAGAACGAAAATATTGTAACTAATGGTAATCAGTTTGTTTCCATAGATGCAATCGTAAAACGTATGATTGAACATGGGATAAATGAGGATATTGATATTTTCAGATTGTTAGACGAGAAGATAAAAGCTGGCAATTTAAAATAGCCGCCGAACATGCGACTTGTCAATAGGAAAAGACTTAAAACTGTCACTACCAAAGTGAATGAAGTGTTGCCATTTTTATTAGTAAATAATTTTGACTAGTGTAATAAATTTATTAAAGATGCTGCCAATATTGTGTCGAAGCTACTCGGAATAGAAAAAGGGAAAAAAGAATTAAAGGAAGAGCCTTGGTAATGGAAACGTTTAAATGGATAGATAAAACCACTTAAAATGATTTAAGTAAAGTGCAAGCTGCCGGTAATGGCAAACTCAAAAGTCATAGTGCTTGTGAAAGTCTAACCCGTAAGTTTGATGTACACCAGAAAGGTTTCAAGTGCGTAATTGAAGAACTAGAACAGCGTGTCATACCTAAAACTGCCAAAGTTAAACGTTACAGCGACAGAATTGAGCAATATCGGCAAAACAGACTGTTTCAGACAACCAGAAACCCATTTTTGAACAACTAGAAGGAATTGAAAAAGGGAATGACGTTATACTTGATGCTGACAAATCTCGTTCATTCTGAAAAGGAATTTGGAAAAATAAAGTAAAACATCAAAATGATGCAGAATGGATTAAACATATTGAATGGGAGGTGTCTTCTAGAGTAGAACGACAAACGAATATAACATTTACCGTTGAGATTTTTAAGGAGATTGTTAAAAAGCTTTAAAATTGGAAAGCACCCGGATCTGACCGAATCCAGAGATACTGGTTTAAAACCCTTCCAGCTCTTCACTCACTTCTTGCAGCAATGATAAATGGCAGTTTGACGACAGATGGCTTACTTTAGTGGCTGACGAAAGGCACTACAGTCTTGATCATAAAAGATAAGACAAAAGGGGGTGAAGTGACAAACTTTAGACCAATCACTTGCTTCTCAGTTATGTGGAAACTTTTCACTAGCAGCTTCTGATCGATAAAATGATCTTGAGAAAATGCAAACGAAGAACTACTAACCTTGCCATGTGGTGGGTAGATTATAAGAAAGCATGTTGCATTAGGTAAAGTGAAAATCAGGAGAGGGATTTTCCAGGACGATAGTTTTCCCCTTTGTTTTTGTCATTAGCTTGATCCAAATTACACTTTTTATGTAATGTGAAGGCAGGATATGAATCTAGGAAAGGAATTTCCACAGTCAACCACCCATTGTTAAGGGATGACCTTAACGGTTTCGGAAATAATGAAAACCAACTTTATACCCTAATAAATACGGTTAGATTATTTAGTGTCGACATACGAATAGAATTTGGCATCACCAAATGTGCTATTCTTGTTATAAAAAGAGGTAAACTTGTCTACTCAGATGGCTTTTAGCTCCAAACAACAGATCTGATAAAGAATGTTAATGAGGCTGCAAATAATTAAGAATATTGGATGCAGATAAGATTAAAAACAAGGAAATAAAAAACCAGGTCACAGCGGAGTAAAACAGAAGAGTAAGGGTTATCTTAAATCGCACCTCCACAGTCAAAATACAATCTATGCTATCAATTCCAGAGCAATAGCTATCATGCGATATATTGCTGGTATACTTGACTGGAATGTATATGAATTAAAATGTTTGGACACCAAAACACGGAAAATGCTTACAATTTATGGAGCATCTGTAAAGAAAGGATATGCTAATCGATTGTATCTACTTAGAAAGGAAGGTGGTTGAGGTTTACTTAGTGTTGAAGATGTCGCGAATATAGAAGGTTATTTATATAAATGTATTTCTGAAAGTAATGGGATTCTTTTCGTGAAGTGAAAAGAGAGGAAATACTAAGAACTGGGGTGAAAAAGAATCAAACGTTGCAAGAGATACGGCTAAAATTATTTAGAAATAAACTATACGACGTATTCATTAAGAATACTGCATTTAGAGATGATCACAGCTGGAATTGGTTGATCAGGGCTGATCTCAAAAGATCTACTGAGAACACCTTAATGACATCCCAGAAAGAAGCCATTCGCACTAGGTCCATCAAACATTACATTAACAAAACTGCAGAATCACCGATGTACAGATTGTGTAATGAAAGGAGAGACACCTTAGCACATATTGTATCTGAGTGTTTTATGCTAGCAGAACATCAACATCGCTTAGGCACTACACTGGCATATATGCAAACGTTATGAATTGAACCACGATGAGAAGTGGTGTGAGCATAAGCTAGAAGTGGTACAGGAGAACGACAATGTCAAACTTCTTTGGGACATGTGCATACAAACTGATAAGGTTCTTAAACATTCCAAACCCGACTTTATATTTCTAAACAAAAACAAGAGAACTTGCTTAATCATTGATATAGCATACCCTTCGATACCAGAATGTAGAAGAAAGATCACGAAAAAATCAATAAACATCAAGATCTCAATTGGGAATTAGTTAGACTATGGAAATGTAAACGAGTCAAGGTGATTCCCGTTGTAATTGGAACACTTGGAACCATAACGAAAATCCACCATAAATAGCTTAAACAGATTGACAAGACAATTTCTTTTCCAATTCTGCAAAAAGCTTGCCTGTTATGAACGGCGAAAGTGATAAGGTACAGCTTGAATGTCTAAAGTCAAGGGAATTGACTTGATATTCAAAAACAAAAATCAAACTAAAAAAATCCAAAAGTTAGGATTACTATCAAATAATAATAATAATAATAATAATAATAAATTGAATCATCACTGATAACCGCTCAAAACAACAGAATCAGACAAAAACACCGCATCAAAGCTAAGATGGACAGCACCAAGGAAAACAGTAAATGTATACTCTGTGAACAAAAAGACCAAACAGTAAATCACATCATAAGTGAATTCAGCAAACAACTCCAAAGCGTATATAAAACAGCTATGATTGTGTCGAGATGATAGTCCATTGAGAACTGTGCAAACTACAGCACTTTCAACATGCAAATACATTATAGAGAAATCAATCCGGAGGAAAAAGTATTCGAAAAAGAAACGTACAACATCTTTTGTTACCTGGAAATACACACCGACACAATCCGTGCGGGAAGTCACAAGTTATCTGTTGTCAGATCGGCCACTATCTATCTGAGTGGAGTGTTTATCTGCGGCGCGTGCTATTCACAAAACCCCCACCCAACTAGGAACCATGCAAACGCAACATTGCTTAATGCTATTTGAGTATGTCAATGATTATGAATTACCACCTTAATACAAAATCTTATCAACATGCATTACGAATTGAAAATTACTACAAGGTAAAGTGGTCGATCATAGTCAGGGGCGACTTGAAGGCTCCCTTTTCGTTAGCTACTACAGGATTATTAAACTTACCCTGGATGTTCACCTTTTTATACTGAGTGTTTAGCAAGTGGGTATAAAGTATTATCCTTTGAGTCTTTGGTATGACTCGACCGAAGATTGAACCCTCGTCCACCGGCTCATTAGCGAACACCTTAACCACTATGCCAAACTAGACATAATACCAGCATGTATTTAGTATTATTAAATCTTATACAAGAAATATACATATAATCACGCTGACACACCGTTTCCCATTAGATCACCAACGTTAAGTTACATTGAGCCTAGTCAATACTTAGATAAGTGACCATTTGGCGATATAAGCTGCTGTCTGCAACACCACTGAACACAGCACACGTTTGTTGTTATATACGCCGACGATGACAGATCGAATCGATTGAGTAGTACTAGTATTATAAGGGCAAGAGAGGAAAATAAAATAATATAAAAATGTATCCGGTATGAACGCATCGCCGGAATACACAGAAAGCCGAGACAAGACTAAGTGTCATTCAAAATTTCCGAACATTAAGAGTTGTGGAAAAGGGGGGAGTGGGGATACCAGATCGAAGAAACCTGAATTGTCTCTTCATTTTATTGTTCTTATCTTTTTTTTCTGCTTCAGTGGAAATAGTAAATGTTACGAAAAGAATTTACTGTCTTGAGAGTAATTTATTTGGAAACTTTTCCTGCGCGTTTACCAAGAAAGTAGAGCGAAATGACCGGAATTGAAGAACAAAACCAAAACCAGATCCATTCTGAAAATGTCTCCATTCAATCTGGGCGTTTAGCGATGAAACTGCTGTTTCAAAATTAAACTTGGCAGAAAAATATGAAACGCTATTTTAAACTTAAACGGACAGAACAAAAACGTCATTTTAAAATTAATCGTGACAGACAGACGAACATTATATTTTAAACTTAATCGTAACAGACAGGCGTACATGCTTAGGTGTGACAGACAAAAATACTATCTAAATTTAGCGCAACAATCCCCCAAAATTCTGTTTCAAAATTAAGAGTGCAGACCAAAACTGTTATATTAAACTTAAGCGTGACAGACCAAATAAAATGTTATTTCAAAATTAATTGTAATCGAGTAATGAATTTAAAGCAACTTTTACATCTCAATATCACTAGCACTGTTCACTCTCTGCTGTCACTAACCCAACTGATATCTTCCCAATACGCTCCTTCGTAAAGCAGTTGCTCTCATCATATGCAAATGAATGCCACCTATAAACAATCTACCATGAACACAAGTTCTTTTTTCCGCTGAAATTCGAGCGCGCTCTATACGAAACAGTTCACACACTTCAAAGCTGGTAACTCTTCATTTTTAAAATTTCATTTACTGTAGGCAACATTTCAAGTTATATCCCTCCTTTCGCAGCTATTGCTTTTACCGTCCTATGATGTCGATCCACTATTTCATTCACTCAGGCCTATAGGCTGCCCTGTAATATCTTCTTATCTTCCATTTTTTAGCATAGTCTGGAGAAGTTATGGGCAAAAAACGGTGTCATTGTCCATTATCACTTCCATTACTAGACCTCGTTCAAGCAATCGTTTTCACTAATTCCTCTGCAACCCCAGACTCTTCATGTAACTCCATCCATATTGCTAGTCTCTCATGTCCACAGTCAATAATTGACAAGTATGCGCTCACACGATAGTGTGTTATATCAATAGCTAATCTTGTTCAATTGTTTGCAGTCCCAATTCCACAAGGGTTATGTATATTCGAGACATGATCGATTGATTGACATCGAACACAATTCTTGACCACCTTCTGACCTTTCACCTGTTTTATAAATGGATCAACCATTCGTACCAATGTTATATCCACTCCCATGTGATGCATGCCATGCAACTCTTCCAGTTCTCCGATTCTTAGACAGTATACCGGGACTTCCTTCTTCTCAACTAATCACTGTTTTTTTAAATTCGGGTTAGTGCATCTGCCTTGTTTCTCTCTGAAGGCACAATCACTGCCTTTAGTCGCATTCCAAATTCGGATATTAACTCTCCAAGTATTCTTAATCGTTGTTTCACAATCATCTCTCCATCACCTTTGGTTCGTATTCTTCTGCTCTCCTCCACTGTAGAGTTTACCCAACTTTGTACTATGGCTGAATCACTCATTATTTCGATTTCTCTCAATCCCCATTTTATAGCTAAATTGATACATTTCAGAACAGCATCTAATTCGGCTACGTTAATTTGATTATAGTCATTTTTCTTTTTAGCCCACCTACATCTTCCGACACCAAACCACCAATCTCACCAACCATGCAATACTGATTGCATCACACCACACCTATTTTTGTTTCAAGTATGTACCAAGCTCAAGTAACAAGGCCCTCTTTTGCTATATCAGCTAGTATCCCCTGCATTACTTTGACAGTTTTACCATTAACTCTACTGTCCCAGTCTACACCACTTGCTCTTCTTTTCGAATAACTGATAGCAAGTCGCGCCTATGCAGCAACTTGATGTGCCCCAACAATTTGTTGTAGATAGAGAACAACTGAGACATGGTATGAGCATAAGCTAGATCTTGTTGCCCGATTTGCACATCAGCTCAACCATATATCCTTTCATCAGTTTAAGGCCCAGTGCCACCCCTCTGCCCAGAGATTCTGGCGACTTTTCTACTAGCCCAAATCCCTTAAGATGTTCCACAACGTCCTTTGTCAATACTTTTTGTCATATCTACTATTATGTCATAAATGTATGAATCAGTAGCCTTATTTGGTTTATTTCCTTTCATTAACACAGTTTTTAAAACAGCTGCTATGATCCTTGGTGCAACATTAAGTTCAAATCCTAACTGTGTCAGGCTGTAAGTTTTTCCTTTATAAAAGACCACATGGTAATGCTATAGTTCCTTTGTCACATGTAGCTGCAAGTAGGCAAACTTAAGGCCCACAATTGCAGTTCCTCCTGCCAACCACCTCCATTTTCTCACCTTTTCATCATACACATCTATTAGGTCGCTCTCCGTATAACACGCTACAAAACGGTTCAATTTCAGAAAGTCTGGCCTGACTTTACCTTTTGTGGCCTGGAACACTGCTATCAATGGTAACACACCTTTTCCTTCACACTTTAATGATAAAAGAATACCATTCGCTATCCACCTTTCCACTCTGAGTTTTTCTAAATTTCCAGGGAATACTTTACTTTGTTCTGTAACACTGGAGGCTCTCCCATCAATTTCCATCTCACTATCACCCTTTCTATCAAAATCTACCTCAAAGTTTTTGTCTTCGTTTTGGAAAACTTTCGGCTGATGGACGGCTACGGCACAGTGTATATCTCTAAACTTAACCTCAGTTTTTCATAGTCCCCCCCCCCCATCTCATTCATTATACTATTCCAATTATGACGTCGATGCCCGCAATCATGTGAACCATTATAATGACGTCTACTTACATCTGTATTCCACATACTTTTATTTCCTCTTATCGAGCTCCCTTATATTTTATGTCTCTTCCACACCCATTCACAAGTTTAGAATTGAGTAAAGTGGTGGTGCATCTGGCATCGACAAGTGCCGTCATTACAGTATTATTCACTGCTACTTGTATCATTGGAAGAGGACCGTACTGCGCCTTCATTATAATGCCAGGGTAGCTACTGGCGCAGAAGCTCCCCATTGCTCGTTTCTCATAGCCTCGCAATGTGCCCAAATTTTCCACACTCATAGCACCTTACGATAGCTCTAAGTGACTCCGTGCAATCTTTAATTAAATGGTCCACACATTCAAAGCTGCTAAATATTCAGTTTTTAATTCCATTTTTACCATAGACAACATTTATTTTGTATCTTAAATCACAGAATGGCATAACATTAAAATGAATAACACTTTTTTAAATTACAAAAC
Source organism: Sepiola atlantica (assembly GCA_963556195.1). NCBI lineage: Eukaryota > Metazoa > Mollusca > Cephalopoda > Sepiida > Sepiolidae > Sepiola > Sepiola atlantica. Next base: position 72,782,735 of record OY744527.1, on the reverse strand, counting down.
CCTTGAATCAATATCATCGAAATATTATGCCCATATTAAGGAGAATTGTAATAATGGAGATCTGTATCAAAGTTAAATAAATGCCAGTTCAGAATTAAACCCGGCGCAACAAATAAAATACTATTTTAAACGTAAACGTGCAAACCAAAATGTAATTTAAAACTTGATCGTAACAGACCAACGAGTTTATTATCAAAGACTTAAGCGTGATAGGCCAAACAAAATCTTATTTCAAAATTAAGCGTAAACGACCCTCTCCTCCAATGCTATTTCACATTAAAGCATGCAGACTAAACATCTTATATTAAACTTAAGTGTGACAGAACGACGAATATTTATTTTTAAACCTAAGCATCACAGACCGAATAAAATGTTATTTTAAGATTTAAGCATGGCATAACGTGAACATTAAAATCGCCTTTTAATTAAAAAAGCCCTTAATTAGTCACATTCAAATTTTATGACTATATTCTGAGGAAATATTACAATCGAGACATCAAAAGCTTAACGCAGTTTGTAATTTCAGATTTACCGAAAACAGACAAAGTGACAGACTAAAGTGAAGCATGAAAGAATAATGATGGTGCTACAGCATTTTGTGTCTGACAAAATTTCTTTCCGGTGTTCACCGGTAATAGTGGTAGTAGATATTAGCGTAACAATTAAAACATACACATTGACAGACTGATTTGAGAGATTAATTTTACAAATATTTATCAGGTGCAAATGTTATGTATCAGCACTAACTGTCAATTTGGTTGTTGTTGAGTTCGAATTCTGTAAGGACTGTTGCATTCATTTTCACTAATGAAATAAATATGTATTCATTCTCTTTTCTGATGAACTATGTATCAAACTGGAAAAATACCCGTCCCAGGACGGTAAAATAAATTCTCCGAACAGAACAGTAATGCAATACTTTTATGATGCCTTACGAAGATTGAAATCAAGATATAATGATACTAAATCTTATGTCTAGAATCATTATTCAAATTTTGATCGAAATCCATTACATGATTTTTTTTCTAAAAAGTTTTAAATTAAGATTAAAGCTTAAACGGACTTAAGAAGAAATTGAAATTCAGGGAATATTGTTGAATTGGTGTCTATGGATCAGATTTAATGCACATCTGAAATATTTAAATTTTCAAATTGGAGCCTGTGTCCATATTATTCTCGCTAAAATTCCTGTAAAATGCTCCAAATAAACTGACATTTGATTTGGAGAATATTTCTTAATTGTTAATACTTATTGCTAAAATTTCACAAAGATCGGAGGTATCTGAATTTTCAAAAAGGGCTTCCACACCTTCTCCACAACCTTCGCATGAAACTAAATTTAACTAAATATAGCTCATTTGATCCACATTTAATCTATCAGCTGTGTTTCAAAATCAATAATGATCGGTTAAATGTTTTAGGAATGAATTCTACACATAGACATACATAAAATATACATAAACTTAAATTTACATAAATAGAAATAGTATTTAATGTCACACGAAAGATTAAATGCTGGTTATCACTTGAAGTAAGACGTTGTAGAAAAGATCAAATATATTAAAGAAGTTAGGAACTATTTAAGCAATTTTCATAAAAGAAAGTGTATACATCTATGTGTATTTTAATGTATGAATCTCGAACGTAAAATAGTATGGCGCGTTTAACATTTTAAATAATGAAATACATTAACCGACATTTTAAATATCAAAAGGTGACAAAGAACATTAGATTTGACAGTTTTTAATCAAAATCCCAACCGTCTCGTCTAAAAATGATGCACATCTCTTGGGATAATTGTATATTTATTAAAGACAAATACGTTGCTAACAACTTTGATTTGCTGCACCTATCTCAAGAAAACTAAATAATGAAAGACATGTTGATATGCTGTAAAATAGAGACACGTTATTAATTTACATGTATTTTTTATCATTAAGTATATATATATATATATATTCATCTGATATCTTTTCATATACCTGTTTACGGATAAGCGCTTATTGTAACAAAACAAGGATGTTTACTTCTCAATAGCTTCGGCACGTGTGGCATAGATATACACGATTTTGTCTCTGTGTGCAGCACCTGCCCCGGTTCGCTGCTGACCAAACAGGTGTCATCGACACAACAGCTATCAGCCGTAGCTAAGAAATCAGTATAAACCAGAGGCGTTTAAGGTTCGCCCTCCTGTTGCAATCAAGCAAGATGGCTGCCCCGCTAGCAGCCTTTGCCTCCAAAATCTTTGCTGGACGAAACGGCGATTCACTACAACTACAACCACGATCGACCAGTAACATCCATTAACTGATATTTCCATCATTATCACACTACTACAGCAACTCTGACACCAGTTGCTTTTAGAGCTGTCTCAAACCTTATGCTAACAATGACAATGACAATAGAGATATTAGCAGTAGCTAGACGATCTGATGTCATCACTGAGGCGAATAATATAGCACCAACACAATTGTGCTCGCATCGTCATCATTGGGTGTCTAGAACTAGTAGCATCTCTTTATCATACGACAACAATGAGAGCTACCACAGCAATGATAGCAGTAACCTGGCTATTTTCCAATACTGTCAAAACCAACATGACGACGATCATCACTACGGCGACCCTCACCATCACTGGTTATACAGCAGTTCTGTTCCTTCTACTACTAACAGCCGTTGTTTCTAGAACCAAAGCTAATAACCGTTGCTACTTTCAAACACAACCACATTCATTATCCTCTGTCTGCCCCTCTCCACAACTAACAGCAGTGACCGTCCCTTCTACACCAAGCAGCAGTGTCCGACCCCGCCTCAAAACATCGTGGTACACTAAACGACTTACCATCTTATACATTTGCCCTCGCTCTCACTACAATTTAGCCAGAATCATCTCATGAGATAAACGATGTTTAACATACAGCACATAGTCTAATGGAAAAATTAGTACATGGAGATTATTTCGTACTTTTATTTCCAAAAGTTCGGGATCTTGGAAGTAACCTGGAAAAACTGCTTTCAAAATCATTATTATTACCTGAGTTCAAACTCTATCTGCTGTCATTGTCATCATTACCAAAAATCGTACTTTACAACCAATTATTCATGACAACAGATGATTTTCGTTTTACTTACGGAATAACCTATGATTATGTACGTTTATCCAGTTCTACTGGGCACATAATAATCAACCTACAGTGACAATGGCATATACGTCTACTTTAAATATCTTGTTCTAGTCTTTTTCACATGTTCCTTTTCTTGATGCTTCGCTTTGTTATTTTCAGCACTTACTGTCTCTTCACATTGTTTATTCATCTAACGCATTTACGGACATCGGTCTTAGCGTCACATATTCGAATTATTATTTTATTTTCTACACCTATATTATAACTTTAACTACTCGTTTCGTATTGTAAAACTGAGATAGACATTAGGAGAGATGGTGAAACACTTACACATTATTTGAGTTATTTGTAACTATAAAAGTCGGAATTTCATAAATAAATACTTATAAGAGTAACAACAATAAATCTCTTGTATGACTGGACTTCATGAAGGTGTTGGCGTTCGTTTCTCCAGTTATTCACAAGAGGAACCACGTGAAGGTTGATAACATCCCATAGTGATAGCTGCGGTATAGCTGGAACACCCCGCGGCGGTAACCACTTTACTAACGCTACTTGTATAGGGAAATAATATAATTATGAAGTAAACAACGCTTTATTAATAGTCAGAATTGTTTTGTTTTGTTGCTGGTAGACTCGTGCCAAATTGTCGCTAATATCAACTGCTTTCGAGTCGAGTTTTCTATAGTTCGCCTCGTTAGGAATCTGACAATTAGTTGGTCACTGGTATCATCGATTTGGCCTGAAGTTTAATACATTGGCAAGATGACCAAGGAAAACCCATATTTCGTCGACGCAGAGTTAATTAAGTAATGGTTACTATTTGGAGCCAAGAGATACTTTCGGGACAGAAATAAAGGAAACATTTGATTAATTCGTGGATTACGAAGAAGAATGGCGTCTATTCTGATTTCCTTCGGGCAGTGAAGAATCGAACAAAGGATTCTTCGCGGGAAATCTTTTCTTTCATTATTCAAAACTCTGTGAAGAGAAACTGTCAAAGTGTAAATAGATGCGCATTAGATTTCAACCAAAGTTCCTAACATTCGGTTGTTCACACGACTGGGAATCTCTTTAAAGAGAACTTGATTCTATTGTGAATGTGTACTGACTACAATGGGTTGAGTGCAGACAAGGGATAATAGAAGAACAAGAAAGGGTTTAGTAAGGAAACGTGAATTCGGATAAAGAAAACACCTCGTATGGGATACCCGTATGTGTGTGTGTGTGTGTGTGTGTGTGTGCGAATGTCCGTATCTGTTAATTATTTTTAAGCTATTAGACCCATGGATGAGTGATTCGCCTTCTATATGCGCGTTCAGATGAAGAAAATACATATTTTATGGAAAATAATAAAAACTAAAAAAAAAACAACTCCCGAACTCTTAACAATATGAAACACGTGCGTGTGTCTTTCCGCTAATTATATATATATATATATATATATATATATATATATATATATATATATTTAAAAACTTTTGTTCACTCCAAGCAATGCATATTTTCACTTAAACTTAAAGGGCTACTGTTATGAAGGTAATATTTA
>OY744527.1:72768061-72773061 GCA_963556195.1 Sepiola atlantica | reverse complement strand
GAACGGGATGAAAACCGGCACTATCAGAGGAAGATGGCGGAACATGCGTACTACAATCAGAAGTCAACAGTCGATTGAATAATTAAATTGTCAAAATGAAGGACGAATGGAGCTCTTATGTAAACTAATCCAGCCAACACTGCAATATTTTTGCTGACGTATTTTCCTAAATCTACAGAAATGACGATAACCGAGACGCCCCACCGTTCTTTAGAGAAACTCAAACGCTGGATAATTTTTTATTTATTTCACAAGACAACGTTAAGCGGGGGTTCTCGATCGTATAATGGCCCATAGGTCTTTATCCGACTATGACTAAACACAAGGTACTACTTCTGCTTATAATATCTCTATGCTTTACAAAGCTATATTTTTAGCAAAACTTAAATATATAATATTTAAAATGAGAAAAAAATCTGTCTTGATTTTTATTATTGTATTCTGCATTCTCTGTTATTTTAGGCGTATGCCTATATTTTATGCTATATATATATATATATATATATATAAATAAATATATATATATATATATAAGAGGTTTATGTAGTTTGCTTGAAGCATTGTTTATTGGTATATAGAAATGTGATGTTTAGAAGGCAATACAATGCAGAGGTGTGACGGATAGACACAAGTTGGAGCAAATAAGACATATAATGGTGGAACAAATGAATTAGTTTCAACCTTAATACAATGTGTACATACACACATATATATATTTATTTATTATTATTATTTATTTGTTGTTTTTTTCCCTTTCACAACACATATCTATCTGTCTATCTACACAATGTTACAATGTTATGTAATACCTGTATCAAGATGGTCTGGTGGAAATTCCGTGTGATATAATTTTTTTTTTCATTTTCGGGAATTCTTCCCTCCTTCAGAACCGTGTTCAACTCAAGTTCAAGCGTGCATATGAAGGAAGCCGTAAGATTTCTATATACCAATAAACAATGCTTCAAGCAAACTACATAAACCTCTTATCACTTAGTCTGAGCCAGACAGAGTTTGTCACAACTAAAAAACTGTTTAAACTCTCGGAAAATCGTGCAAAGGTCGGCTTCCAGATTAACTTCCTCAAACGCTGCCTTAAATACAACATCATGCCCAACACCATCAAAAACATGCATCTACCCACATGCTTCCGCCTACCTAATGTGAATACTTCCCGTGACTTCATACACAGGTTCTTCATAAAAAACTCCTCCAACACTTGCACCACATATTACATCAGCATATCAATAACATGACTACTGCCAAAGCCGAACTTAACATACCAGACGAGCACAAACGCCTTGAGACAACCACAGCAATAGAGCGATGCTATCACTGCACTGTTTATACCGAAAAAACAAGACTCAAAAACAAATTCACATGGCTCCTCTACCGTAACAACCATACACACACTCAAAAACTCAGAAACAACCTACCCCATAACGACAACAAACAACATACAATATCCCACCTCGTCACAGACTTAACGGACTCCCTATCACGAGAAGAAAAAGAGCTTCTGAGCCTTAGACCCAAATTCATCACCACTCAAAGAATCAACAACAACACCAAGCTCAACATAGAGGCACAATTTGGCAGGACAGCTTACCACCTCAAGTGACTGGCCACCATCAACAACACTGCACATGACAATAACACCGCCACATTTCCTGTATATCAACTTGATCACCCACTACATCCACCACCTAACAACTGCGAGCTAGACATCAAACTCACACGCCTAAAACGTAACATACTCTCTATCATACAACAAGAACAGACAAACATACCTAATTTTACAAGAACACAACGAACCACACTTTAAAACCTAAGAGATAAAGACCTTGTCCTCCTACCCTCTAACAAAGGGAAGGAATTCTGTGTTATCTCACGTGACACTTACGACACACTAGCATTCGCCCACCTTAGCAATGACACACTCTACACACCTGCTTCCAACATTACCACCCAACAAATTGAGAACAAGATTAATACAGCCTGGACCAACATTTGCAAAAAAAGAAACATCCCTAATAGCTACAGACACAACCTAATTACAAGAAACAGTAAACTTCCTACTTTCTATCACCTCATCAAGACCCACAAGACCGGCACCACCACACAAATCAGACCCATAGTATCCAGCATTGAAGGACCACTATATAAGGTCTCCTGGCTCATCTCCCATCTACTTAAACCCCTACTCCAAACCTTCCTCGGACATGTCAGCTGCTCGGATGAAGTCATCCAGAGGTTACATCTACTACCTCCAGAACAGCGTAAACTGAACCGATATGTCTCCAGCCTTGACGTCGTCGCCCTTTACACATCTGTACCCGCATACCCAGCAGTAGACATAATTACTGACTTTATCTCATCCAGCGACCTCTATTGCTTCGGCCTCACCTCCACTGACATACATGAACTCCTAAATATAATAATAGACAACACATACTTTACATACAAACAAAACACATATAAACAAATAACAGGACTGCCTATGGGTTCCAGCCTCTCGGGACTGCTCGCCATTGCTTTTATGGACAAATTAGAACGCCATGCACTCAACTCCTGTCACTCCCCCACATTCTTCACACGATACGTGGACGACATTCTTATCCTTTCATCGTCCCAAGAAGAGGCTAACACAATCTTCGACACATTCAACAACACTGACTCACACACAAGATTTACAATAGAACACCCTGAAAACTCTGGATTATTAGCACTTTTAGATTTCAGCTTCAACATCTCTGAAGAAGGAGCCTTAACCACTAAATTCTACAAGAAGCCCGCATGTAGAGACATATTCATAAATTACAGATCAGCACTCCCCCATAAGGCTAAAATAGGCTATGCTAGGAATGAGCTAACTCGCATCCGTAAGAACTGCAACATTGAGGCTGACAAAACCACCTACAGCGAGAAATTTCAACAGGTACTAGAGACCAATGGATACCCTACATCTATCATTGAACACTTTAGGAAACCCCGGAAACCCCGAAGACGGACGTAACACGCTCTTTTCAACACCTGCTTCCTGAAGTTGCCGCATTTCAACGACAGGATCACCACAGCTATCCGCAAAGCTATAAGGAAGAAAAAACTCGATATTCAACTAACACACACCGGTCCTTCTCTACGACAACAATTGACAACACGGAACACCAATTACAACAATACTCCCTGCACCCTGGCGAACTGCCCCATAAACACCACAGACAAATGCCATCGTACTTACACCGTATACCGTTTACAGTGCACCACATGCAACAAAATATACATTGGTATTACGGTGAGACCCCTACATATTATAATCAAAGAACACCTAGAAACACGCACCTCTTCCTTCTACAAGCACATCCACGCATGTGGCAACACCAGCAAATCATTCAAGATTGATATCCTAGCTACGGAGAGAAACGTTGGCAACCTTCGAATAAAAGAATCGATACTAATAGCAAAATTATCTCCGCAAATAAATCACCGACTCGAATTAGGATCTTCATTTCTAGTCTGATATAGTTTTACATCTCACTCTTGTTGTATTGATTTTATCTTAATTTAACCCTTAAATGAATACTAAAAACTAATAATCTAACAAAAACATCACCTTATAATAATAACAAATAATATAACAACATAGGTCAAACACTCACTTAACAAATAATAATAATAATAATAATAATAATAATAATAATAATAATAATAATAATAATAATAATTATAATAATAATAATGATAATTGAATAAATAAATAAACAAACCGGGGGAAAAAATAAATAATAAAATAAATAAATAGATAAACATAAATGAATAAATAAATAATAATAATTAAAAAAAAAAGATAAATAAATGGTTAAATACAATAAATAAATAGATAAATAATGAATAATTAAAAAATTAATAGAAAAAATAAGAAAAAAATATAAATAAATAAATAATAAATTGAAGAAATATTAAAGTCTATGAACTAATAATAGTAATAACTTAACCTAACAAAAAGATTAACTATAATAATATAATAATAGTAACAATAATAACAATAGCAACAACGACAACAACAACAATAACAATAATAATAATAATAATGGATGAAATACCGGAACTGTTATATTATGACGGACCCTGTATTTTAAACGGGTAGATTAACTAGTATCAAATAGCTAATTTTGTTATCGAAAAATAGGTTTTGTTTCTGGACTCACAAATGAGTCAGAGAAGTGTTTGATCCAGGAGTAGTCATAATAAATTTAGACCTGACGTGACCTTGAGTCAGAGATCAGAGTGAGACGTTTTTGTCCCCATATTGTGCGTGGGAACGATGATTACGTCACCACAGAAAACAATAACTTAGTTTTTAGAATCAGTCTGGGCCTAGAGGCGATACCGCTCAGACCGGCTGCGAGCATGTAGCCGGTAAAAACGCAAGGCCCCGCTGTGGGGGGCAGAAGATATCCCAGAAAGGAAAGAAAATAGCCCGAGTATGAGAGAGCCGAAGCCGGAATCCCCCTGACGGCAACCGAACCAAGAAGTAAGAAAATTGTGCGAGAATAAATAAATTTGTGTGAAATATCCCTTCAAGAAAATTCGTGTCTCGTGTGTTCATTTTGTCTGAGACAGACTTCTTCCTTCGATCAAGACGACACAGCCAGTGAAGACTAGACGAATCACAGGCCAAAGAAGAGAACAGAAGATAAGACGACACAGCCAGCGAAGACTAGACGAATCACAGGCCAAGGAAGAGAACAGAAGTTAAGGTAAACTTTGAGATTTATTTGAGATTTATTTGAGAACTTTTTAGAGACGTTAAGATACGTGTAATTTTGAGAGGCCGTAATGAAAGAGGCCTGGGATGCCGTGAACAGATTATTGGTTTTAAAAAGGCTGAGATGCCGTGAACGGTCGTGGTTTTAAAGAGGCCGTAATTGAAAAAGGCCTGAGATGCCGTGAAAAGATTCGTGGTTTTAAAAAGGCCTGAGATACCGTAGATTGATACGTGA
>OY744527.1:72748061-72763061 GCA_963556195.1 Sepiola atlantica | reverse complement strand
AGATAAAGAGAGAGAGAGAGATAGAGAGAGAGAGAGAGAGAGAGAGCTTATAACAAATAATACAGGAAGGCTGCTAGCAGAAACAGCTTTGTACATAACAAATCGAACCTTCCTCTAAGGGCGTAAAATAGGGTATGCGGTGAATGAAATAGGCCGCATCCGGGACACGTGCAGTGTAATAGCACAAAAAACGCCTGGACTAGGCAATTCCATCAGGTGCTTGAATTGAATTGATACCCCAACATTACCACCAGGCACCTCGAGAATCCTAAAAAGATGACACGGTTTACATCATACACCTGCTTGTCTCAATTACGACAAGAGTTCGCAAGGCTATTAGAAAAGAGGGCTTCAATATGCAGCTTGCACATTCAGATCCATCACTAAAACAGCAGCAAGCCATACTCAAACACCAACACAGACCGACCTCGTCCACTGTGGCTAACTATCCATGAATACTACGGATATTTGGCAGTGCAAATATACTGTTTACAGATTAGAATGCACCATTTACAACAAATTTTATGTAGGTAGTACCATGAGACCTCTACATATCAGGATAAAGGAACATGCACAAACACAAGCATCATCATATTTCAAACACCTTAATGCTTGCAGCAATACTAACAGATTTAACAAAGCTATCATCTTGGCCACGGAGAAGAACATTTTATCATCTTGGCCACGGAGATAAAGCTTTATTTATTTCTAGATTACGCCTTGAACTTAATAGCAGACTTGAACTTGGTTAATCATTGATAATATAGTATATATCATATTTAAGTTCAGCCCACCCACATTACAATAATGACATTTCAAAGCACATTTGAATAAGTTAAAAATAAATAAATAAATAAATAAAATAAGTAAATAAAAGAGTACAAACAATTATTAATAGAATAACATACTTAGTATATGGATTTACAATTACCCGGCATAGCCTCGCCATTCACTCATTATTAAAGAAAACATCCAAATTAGATGTATCACTCTCCGACTATTGATCAAATAAAAGCTTTGTTGTGCTCCAACTCTATTTACAGCAACTGATTTTATCCAAACATTCAGCTTAGCCGTCCATGCGACCAATCGTGGTATCGGTTTTGTTTTGTTGCAGACGGATAATGATGGTATCAAACATTCTATAAGTTATTTGTCTAGAAAGTTTACCATTAACCGGATAACTTATTCCACTGTAAAAAAGGAGACATTTATGAAGAAATCCCCTGCTACTCCAACTTCGGAAGACTGTTCGATAGCTCAACTACTACCCCTAAAAAGCACAGACCGGAGATACTGAGTACATTATGTGTAAACCCCGTTACGTCGAACACAAGTATTAGCATTGTGCCTCCCATCAACAATTCCACCTTCAACTGTCGCAACATATGCGCAGTGCCCAAACTATCCCTACGAATCTTACTGACTACTATACTGCTCAATGCACTCAAGAAGTTGTGCAGCACCGACACCAACGCTCCTGAGTACAAATTAACCCACTTATTTAAACAATTTAAACCTGCCATAGTCAAACCAGATATGGCAATATTTTCTTTTCGTTGTAAAAACAGCATATTGTTCCTACCCCAAATCCAGACCACTGTATAAGGATATCTCTAAAGGCAACCGAACACTGTTGCCTCGCAAAAGATTAGCCGGTCGAAGAAATAAGAAAAAGAAAATGCAAAGGGATTATAGAAATAGAGTGAGATATAAAGAAATTAAAATGAAAAAAGTTTAACTTTCTTTTTCATTTTAAGTTCAGAACTCAATTTTTAGCAAAGCAATACATTACGGAAAAAAAATTAATCTTAGAAAAATGGCGTCTACGTCATTTTTCTTTTGTTTTTTGGTAGGGATGTGATATGTATCCCTCCACCTCTGTACGACCTTATTCTTTTTGAAAAGAACATCTACTCGTGACAATTATCAAAAATCACTTTTTCCTTTATCTTTCCTTTTTTGTTTACACTTCTTCATTATAAAAAAGGTTAATCTTGGAGCTGATTTCAGAGTGACGCAGCACTGCCGAGAGAGAGAGAGAGAGAGAGAGAGAGAGAGAGAGAGAGAGAGATGCACTGCAGATGGATCGCTAATTCGTTAGCTTTGTTAAGGTGGACCTACAATGAAGTCTGACATGTGAGATTTACGGAAAATTAAAGGTAGAAGAAAATGCCTTTTTAGATATCAGTAATACCTACAAGTAGATATATACGCCTGCTTCTTCTTTCGTGCGAACCAGATGATTCCGGCGTTGGCATTAGTTTCCCGATGTTTTTCTAGTTAGAAATCTTTCTGGAAAGACATCGGGTACTTACGAAGGACCACGAGAAGGTTGCCTAAGTGAAAGTGGTACTGTGGAACCGACTGGATCCGAACTTGGAACACCCAGATCTTCAGTCCGTGTCGTTATCCACTTAACCATCGTCACGCCTGCTGGGATGAATAAATACACTGTCTTTTTTAGTAAGATGACGATATTGCGAAAATACCTAAAAGAAAGAATGACGTCATAAACTTGCCTTTTTCAGTGAGATGACGAAATTGCGAAAATACAAAAAAAAAGAATGACATTATAAACTTGACTTTTTTGAGTAGGAGGTATATATTACGAATTTAACAAAAATAGACTGACCTTATGAACCTGCCTTTTTGAGTGAGAAGACGACATTATGGACTGTAATTGAGACGAATTCAACAAGAAAAGCCGTCACCTCGAATAAACATTATTTTCTAGAACCTTTATGTAATTGTGAATAAAGCTAAGTATATCTTCTTTAGATTATTGTCACGTTTTCCTTATATCTATTTTTTTTATTCAGCTGTATCTTATTTTATTTTATATCCATATATTATCTTAGATTTGAGAATAAATATTTATTTTAAAGTTAATTCTGTCTTGTGTTTATTTTTCGTCTATCCTCTTATGCCTCTGATCTCTGAGTTAACTTTGAGAACGGATTCATATTTTTCTTTTTTGATTATATTGTCTTTAACCCGTGGTCATTTATATGTCACATAAGTCCTGACATATAACACTATATATTACTATTTCATGTACATACACATATAATAGTATAAGGTGATATAATATATTGCGTATATATTTTTAATATTTACTTCAACAATGCTCAATACATGAGTAAAGCTTATCATTTGTTTATGTTTGAATGAGAAGCTATAAATTTATATTATAAATAAATTAAAAGTGTAGCTTCCGGGAAAGTGGTGGTACTACCAGTTATGCACGCTATGTCCCCATCTCTTTCTAAACCTGACACGGTAAAGAACAATGTATGAAATATAATAAAAAAAACTATGCATTATGTACGAATGTCTCTACGTATTTCTATATAAGGACGACTCTGCTATGAAGTAGATCTTCATCAACGAAAAATTCCGACCAGACAAGAAAATCATGCGGCACGCACCTTAAGCGGCTTGATGCGACTTCCTCCTTCGGAGAGAAGTTTCTAGGAAACATTAAATTAACAAACGGTCGCCAGTGACATGTGTATCCCGCTCATTTAGTTTTTGTAGTTTTTCGTAGGGAGGTGTCGCCGTTCTCTCACATACAACGTCTAGGTTTTTTTTACCCCGCCTAATAAACCGGTATCGTCCGGGCCTTTGGGTCTGGATTTACGCCGGTCTATTGGGGGTTGTCGGTCCTGTGCAGTTCTAGGAGGTGCACCCTCCCATGCTTTGCCTCCCCTCTTTGGGGAGGAGTAAGTTTATTTCTTACTGCCCGAGGCGCCCCTACCGGGGAATGCAGACGGTACTGCCCAGACAATTTTTAAATAGCTAGAGTGTTCAAATTCTCAAGCGCTGGTTCTTTCCCACTTTCCCGACCTTGTGTCACATCTTACCTTGTGGGAGGAAGATAAATAGAAACGTCTGATATTACTAAATGGTCACCAATCTGGTACTGATCAGGCTTAACGTTTCTTAACTTCGCTGATCTAACGAGACCCGGTGTGTGAACATGATTATGCGACCAATAGCAGAACTTAACCAAAATAGTCTCCACCTTCTTTAGATCTGCATATCATTATTTCTGTACATAATTTCATTGCCTTAAGGAAAGTAAAGCGTCATTATTGAAACAGAATGGCGCTGACAAAGCATTATTTTGGCGGTAATAGTAACTCAAGAGAATGTAATTTGGTTTGAATTGGTAATTCCTGTTTCTCTAATTGAATATCTGTTTGAGACAGCACAGAGACAACAGATGATTAGTTCACAACAAGAACAAAACAAACGAAACAAATTAAAGTGGAAGTACTTACTATCAACATGGCGACACAATAAACTTAACCATGAACGACTTTAAAAATGTTATTTACAACTTAAGCCCGACAGACCAAAGAACGATTATTTTTAACGTAAGTGTGACAGACCAAAAAAATATTTTTTCAAACTTAAGTCGGACAGACGAAAGGAGTTGTTATTTCATACATAAGTGTCACAGACCAAAGAAAAATTAATTTCAAAATTAAAAAGATATAGAAAGACCGACCAAAATACTATTGAAACCCGACAGACCAAGCCTATTAGAGAGATGCTGGGACGCATTTAAATCAAGATTAGTCTATTCAATTTGTGCGTTTAGCTATGAAAATGATGTTTCAAACTTAAGCGTGTCAGACTATCGTCTAATAGGAAAAGCGTCTTATACATATACGTGATGAATAAACTCGCACAAACTGGTTTAAGAGAAACTAGCGGGACCCGTGGAAATTCCAAGGTTTCTGTCTTCATCTACCTGCAAAATCCACTGTTAATGATATTTCGTTTGAAACAATACATTTATATAAAGTTTAATAAGAAATTGAAAGAACAAATGAAAATTATGGTTATGCATTGATTGTTCCTATGGTCATTGGAATGCAACTATAAAAGATATATATATATATATATATACATATATATATATATATATATATATATATATATATATATATATATATATATATATATATATATATGTTGTAACATTTTATTCTAGGACAAGAAATCCAATTTCAAACCAACAATAAATAAACAATCATGGCTGCCATTGTAAAGACAAACCAAAACAAGTCCAATTATTTATAAAACAATAATGTGAGAGAAAGAGAAGCAAAGAAACAGATACAGACATAGGTAGATAGAGAGGGGGAGAGAAAGAAAAAGAGAGTCAACAGATGACGATTAGAACGGAAGTGACGCCGCCGTTACTGACATAGCGTTGCCACGAACGATAGCCAGGGAGATGCGTTGGAAGTTAATTATATTAAACAAAAATTGTCTCTTTCCTCTCCCGTAACAACTAATCGCCATTGTCAGTTAAATATTCTTTAAATAAATAAAATGAATATCTCTTCTTTATTTACTGAAAATTGTAATAATTTATATCTTTTTAAAACAATAGCTATTCTATTTCGTCTTACAGTAAAAATTAATTGTAACCTAAACATTTTCTTTTAAATAAATAATACAAAAGTTTAGGTTTATTTAATTAATTTATTTTTAACATTTAAAACGTTTGAAAATAAATACTCTCTTTATTTTAAAAGTAAAAAATAATTTTCCGGTAAATATTCTTTAAATTAATACGTCTTTACCGATTTGGCGATCCGATTTAAAATAACGGGTGGCGAGTGATAACATACGTACGAAAATGAAATTGCCTTAGCGTATTATTATATCTAAAAGAAATGGAATATATTACAAATATTTATCACAAAGTTTTGAATTCGTGGATGAAAACAAAAACAGAAGTCGGTAAGTTTTATAACCTCGTAATTTAGGTTATAATAAATAATAACTTGTAAATAAAATGGATGAACTATCAAGATAAACGTTTAACAGATTTATTAAAACTGAACACAGAATGAAATAATGAATTATTTTACCGCTGGACGCGATTTTGATATTAACAGTCTGAGATCGTGATCTTTGTTTATCTTCTCTCTGGGCAGGACTCCATTTCCAAGGGCGATAACTCTTAACTCCCGAATTGGTTCATGGGACGTAATTTGTTTTCGTTAGTTGTCCTAACAGTAAGTTTAACTGATCGCAACTCAAGTTTAGCTAAAATCAACGATTGTGTCTTAACGGGATATGAAAAGTCAGCATGACAATCTTTTACAAGACAACAGTAAATAAAGCCAACATGCAAGCAAACATGCAACTATTAAGTTTCAGAATTCATGAGATGAGGATCTATGTAATAATACGCTATGGACATTTCATGTTATCACCCTCCAAGCGTTTTTAAAAGGATGCGATCACCCGATCGCCGAAGGTGCAATGCAAATAAAGTATTTTAAAAAAATTCATCCGATGATGTCGCTCTTGTGTCGAACGTAGAACTCGAAGCAAAATACACTTTCATTGCCTATGATCAATATGTAGTATCTGTTCTGTGCAAAGATGGCATAATAATATCGTAGGGTCTGCGTTCACGCCGGAGGTCCATATAATCGAACTATGTCATAAACACCTACAAGTGTTTTGGAAATAGACCTAATATATTCTGAAACTACACTATCCAGAATAGGTAGATAAGTAAATTACAGTTTGAATAAAGTGGTAGACTAATATCGTAGACTAATAATAATAATAATAATAATGATGATGATGATGATGATGATGATGATGATGATGATGATGATGATGATGATGATGAGGTCCATATAATCGAACTATGTCATAAACACCTACAAGTGTTTTGGAAATAGACCTAATATATTCTGAAACTACACTATCCAGAATAGGTAGATAAGTAAATTACAGTTTGAATAAAGTGGTAGACTAATATCGTAGACTAATAATAATAATAATAATAATAATGATGATGATGATGATGATGATGATGATGATGATGATGATGATGATGATGATGATGATGATGATGATTGGTAATGTTCCATCTGCTTTCTTATGGTTTTCCAATAAATTTCTGGCTTTGTGTTGTCGAGAACGACTATCATACAATAGACGATCCGGAGTGTATATAATGATATACGGGTAAGTCAATGTATCAGAATTCAGAAAACGAGTACTACTTGTTTTATGTAAATACCTGTTCCTGTTACATCATAGATGGCTCTATGTCGGATAGCGATTACATCAGCTCGTGTTAATCGTGAAAAGGAAATGATCGGAGTCCATTCGGCAGCGGCAACGGCGAAGCAACGAAGAGATTACGCAATCAGTCAGCAATAAAGAAGAAGAGAGACGGTGAGAAACAGGTATTTCATCAACTATAGTTAATATGAAAGTTTCAGGCTGCTGCGCCATGATCACTGGCGTAGCTAGGGGGGGGGCGAGGGGGGCGGGCCGCCCCGGGCGGCACACCTGAGGGGGCGGCATTTTGAGAGGGTAAAAATAGAAAGTAGAGAAAAAAATTTAAAAAAACAAAAGTTAACAAAAAATATGAAATTTTATACTATAATTTTATATAATAATAAATTTAAATGAGAACATTTGAAAACCTGAAAATGTTATGAAATGATAAAATCATTTTTATTTACTTTTTTGTCGTTGTTGTTAAAGTCCGAATTTTCGCCAAATAACATGGATGTATCAAGGAGAGAATAGTCCGATGTAGTTTTCTTTTCTTTGTCTTCATAATGTTATTATTAAGAGGGCGAGCCCTCCGAAGAGAAAAAACGTCTTGTACTGGTGCTTTTTTAAATCCGTGTGTGTAATCGCTCGGTTTTCAGAAATTTGTTGTTGTTAATAACGTTTCAACTCTTTTAAAAATAGTTTTAATATATTTTAAACAAATGTATTTATGAATGACAAATAAGGCTATAAATTTATTTTTTGTGAGAGAACTGTCGCAAGGCATCAAGTCGGTTGAAAATTTACAAACAGATTTTTCGCGCCTTTTTTTCGGCAAAGTTTCAATGACTCTATCAAAATTCACTTCCTCGACAAGTTCCCTCTCTATTGAGAGGATTGCCAAGTCTGTAAGTCTTGTCTGGCTCATTGCTGATCTAAGGTAGTTTTTTATGACCTTCAGTTTTGAGAAAGAGCGCTCACAGCTAGCAACGCTAATAGCTCTGGTGAGGAAAATTCGGCTCTCATTAGGCTCAACATTATGGGAGCATTATAATAAATACGTATTTATTTTATAACTATATATGTGCATATATACATATATATGTGCATATACACATATATTTATACATACATATACATATATACATACATACGTGCATATATACATATATACATATATACACACACATACACATATATAAATACGCATATATACATACATATATATGTATATATATATATATATATATATATATATATATATATATATATATAACTGGTTTTAATTCTTGAACAAAATTTCCATTAATTGAGAATAAATTGCTTTAATTCATTTCAATCACTAAGTTTAAAAAATGCAAGCATTAATTATTTCTGGAGATATACTCAGTGACCGGCTGACCTAACAGGATAGGGCCAAGCCTAGGCTTCGGCCAAGCACCAAAAAAACAAAATGACCTCAGAAAGATTTCATACTTAAAGGGGAACTTTCATATAAATTTTTATCGAATAGGTGCGAAAAGAAAGTTGGATATTTGGGTGTATATACACCGACATCAAAGAGGAAATAACATTAGATGCGAAAGTTTGAATTCATTAATTTTATTACTGTCCAAACGTTTGTTTTTGTAGCATACTTTTTATAACTCCTTGTAAACTTTACAATTGCTAGCTGGGGGATCGGACAAAATCACCCCGGGCAACCCCCACCATCTACTTAAAACAAAAGGAAAACAGATAAAATCTCAAATGAATAAAAAATATTAAAAATCAGTTTTCATATTTTAATTTTAATTTAATTGAATTTAGGAAAATTAGATACCGTAGAACTAATTTTCGCAAGGTATGAAAATTAAGAATAATGTTAACTTAATAATAATGGACCAGTTTTCCTACCTAGCAAAAAATTTTCCATGGACGAATTATCCATGGGCGAATTATCCATGGACGAATTTTCCGGGCACCCAAATGCCGGGGGGGGGGGGCGGCAAATTTTACTACCGCCCCGGGCGGCAAAAGGTCTAGCTACGCCACTGGCCATGATGCAAAAGGAAAAGAGAAACTAACGAATTAAGTTATGCCCCTCCACAGAGTTTATAATGAACATTTGGGTTTGTCGCTTGATTAGTATAAAAAGAAGTAGAGGACAAAGGAACTAATGTACATAAAAGGCGCGTAGAAAAGAAGTGAGAAGAAATACCCGCGTATAAAGAATTTTTTAGAAACGAAAACATTACATATGTCGATTTGACTCTGTTTTAGATGTTTACCCTTCTTCAAGGTGCCACATCACAGCCGGGGTGCCACGGAGATAACGTGAGTCCAAACGAAGAGAAAATAAGATAGGCGACGTCGTGGAAGACAGGGAGGTAAGAAGAATTACAGCGACCGAGAGAAAAGAGAGAAAGAGAGGGAGAGAAAGAGATGTATTATTTGATGCGACTTCCTCCTTCGGAGAGAAGTTTCTAGAAAATATTAAATTAACAAACGATCATCATCATCATCATCATCATCATCATCATCATCATCATCATCATCATCATTGTTATTATTATTATTTACTCACCAGGAGTTCTCACACAGGTCATCAGTGATTGCTCACCGACAACCCGTGGTATTCCCTGGAGTCTTAGTGACAACAAGTCTCCCCAGATTTCCAGTACCCTCCACCTCCCTTCGATAGCCACCGCAAATAAATTTGCAATATCACAACAGCCGTTTACCATCGATTTCTCGCTGGTAAGGACCATTGGTCTTCTCTGGGGTTTGGGTGGCACTAAGCCTCCCCGAGGTCCCAGCAGTCTCTGCACTTCCAGTGGAGGCCTGGTTTGTGCTGTCCCTCCTCGGTATTCTCATCCTCCTTGACCCTATGCAAATATTTTGTGTGGTGTCAGCCTAGGCTGGTACCATGTTTTCTTTTTTCTTTTTTTTTTTTTAAATATTTTTTATTTATTTATTTTTTTGGGGGGGGGGAGCTGATTACTTTTATTTATCTATTTATTTATTTTTTTTGGGTGGGAGCTGATTATATATCATTTATTTATTTATTTATTTTTGAGGGGAGCTGATTATTTTTTATTTATTTATTTATTTATTTTTTGTGGGATGGGGGTGGGGGTGAGCTTATGGTGTTTTATTATTATTATTATTATTATTATTATTATTATTATTATTATTACTATTATTATTACTATTATTATTACTATTACTATTATTATTATTATTATTACTATTACTATTATTATATTGATAGAGAGAGAGAGAGAGAGAGAGAAAGACAGAAAAGACGTAGAAAGAGAGAGAGAGAGAGAGACGACAACAAAGATTGCATGTATCTTTTTCAGTTTTATAAATTGTTAATTGTTATAATTTAGAAAGACAATTATAAATGTACTGTTTAAGTAAAACAAAGATAAAACGGAAAGTAAAAGAAAAGAGAACGAAAATAGTTGTTAACTGATATGAACATAGTTTAGAGAGAGAGAGAGAGAGAGAGAGAGAGAGAGAGAGAGTAAAATAACAATCATCAAAAGTTCATAGTATTTTTGTGCTTCATATGCTAATCATTTTAAATAGCTAAGTGAAGTGACTTATGAATCACCCTATATATATATTTTTTATTTATTTTATACGTGCATAAAAGTAATGGATTACTTACACGTGTTTCTGGCTCACAGCCGTCATTAGCATGGCTAACTTACACACAGATCGAACCTTCGATATTTTTTATTGGTGATTGCAGCGTTCGTGTCTTTTTGTTTACTATTATTTCGATTGTCTCAAAAAAAATATATTAACGAAAAATACGTCCTATGAAGTTAAGGGCGACTAATAATGCAATTTTCTGCATCTTAATAACTTAGGAAGTGAGACAATCGAAATAATAGTAAGCAAAAAAACAACGAATGCTGCACTCACCAATAAAAATAGTTACATAAAAATACATTAAATATTTAGGTGATAAAAATCGTACATATTTCTAGACAGAGCGTCTTGGTCCGATGGTAAAACGCTGGACTATAGACATAAATATCGAAGGTTCGATCTCTGTGTAAGTTAGCCATGCTGATGACGTTATGAGCCAGAAACACGTGTCCATGGATTACTTTTATGTACGTATAAAATAAATAAAAATATATATATTAACGAAAAATACGTCCTATGAAGTTAAGGGCGACTAATAATGCAATTTTCTGCATCTTAATCACTTAGGAAGTGAGACAATCGAAATAATAGTAAGCAAAAAAACAACGAACGCTGCAATCACCAATAAAAATAATTACATAAAAATACATTATATATATATATATATATATATATATATATATATATATAGAGAGAGAGAGAGAGAGAGAGAAATATATAGTAAGATCGCTGTGTGATATATTTAAAACATATTTTCTTTTTTACATATGGAAGAGCTGGAGGGAGATGTGTGATCAATTTTAAAAGGCTTGCTTGGGAGTGTGAATCAACATTCAACATTGTGAGGGATAAAAAGAAATTTAAAAAAGTTGTACGTTGAACATTGAAGCTTTACAAATGTGTGATTCAGAAATTTTGTGGAATGGAAAAATAGAAAAGTTTTGTTGAACTTTGAAAGTTTTATAATTTTTGTAATGTTTTTGCGGATTCAAAATGTGGTTAGTCATGTCCAATAGTGCAATTATGTCTGTATTTTGTCGTATCTTGTCGTATTTTGTTCCAGAGAGAGAGAGAGAGAGAGAGAGAGAGAGAGAGAGAGAGAGAGAGAGAGAGAGTACCATTTTAAAATTCGTTCTTTGTGTTTGAATGATTATTTAAGAAGAGAAAAACAGTAACTAAGGTTCGTTGGATATTTAAATTAGTGGTCGGTCGAGTAGAAATACAGGGTGAGAGGTGTCGCGTGTGAATGCGATCTTATATGTTCTGTGCGGTAGTTTTCATTTTTCGAAATCAGATGAAATTGTTTTGAATTCAAATTTGGATTTGTGGAAACCCAAACGCAGGGGTAATTCTTTCGATAAAATCTCGTTGTCTATATTATGGGCAAGCTCGCTGAAGCTAAAAGGGATATTCAAAGTTCGCAGTATTAAACCTTTGGGTGTTCTTTAGAAGATAGTGACTTCCGGTTGGAACAATAGTTCTCTCCACATGCGATAAAAGCGAAACGGATGTGTGATGACGAAAGGATCATTGCTAATTAGTGGATCAGTGGGACCTCTGTAATACTGCAGTTACATAATCGATCTGTTATGAGAGAGAGAGAGAGAGAGCGAGAGAGAGAGAGAGAGAGAAAGATATATATAGGGTGATTCATAAGTAACTTAGCTATTTATTTTTGAAATTCTAAAGTTAAAAACTACGGTAATACAAAACAGAAAGTTTATTCAACAAATCCATTTATGGGAGTTTAAAATTACAGCAAATTTTCAAGATTTCCACCTTCGTTCTGCATGCATAGCTCCATTCTGTTTTGCAAGGAATTTACGACTCTTTGTAGCATATTTGATTGATTATGAAATAAATATATATAGAAACAAATATATAAACGAACAAATTTAAAATAACAAATAGCAGTAATTAGAGAGTAAGATAACAATTATCAAAAGTTCATAGGATGTTTGTGCTCACTATGGTAATCATTTTAAATAGCTAAGTGAAATGACTTATGAATCACCCTGCATATATATATTTTTATTTATTTTATATGTGCATAAAACTAATCCATGGGTGTTTTTTAGAAGGTAGTGACTTCCGTCTGGAACAATAGTTCTCTTCACATGCGGTAAAAGCGAAACGGATGTGTGATGACGAAAGGATCATTGCTATTTAGTGGATCAGTGGGACCTCTGTAATACTGCAGTTACATAATCGATCTGTTATGAATCACTTACAATTCAGTTGTGAAATGTGATCTCATCTTCGGATTTTGGATGCTGTCTGACTTGTGTGCTGGGCACGATTCTCCACACCTCATCGTGTAGATAGAACCATGGGCAGGGTACGATTAGACAATATATAAAATGGGTTTTGGAGTTAACTACAGTACTACGTCATAAGCCAATGGGAGTCATGAATAGGGTCGAATTAAAAGAAGGTGCTGTATTTAAGTAACTTTAGACAGTATGAGAGAAAGAGGTGGACCTGGTTTGGTGATCTCATGTATTCCGGTATAGGTGCTGGGAATATACCTTCATCTTTTTTCCGTGCAGTGTAGTTTGAACCATGGGGTGGTTACTTCATGTAGTGTTCGGAGTTGGTGCTCTCTCCGATGAAATAAGTTGGGAGTTAGATGAAAGTGTGATGTTTTTCGGAAATTCATTCCGGGTGTGCTGATGTGTCTAAATTTAAGTGTCCAGATGTAGTAAGTGGTATAGAGCGGTACCTTATGTAAGATTCGTGGGCTGACCGCATAAGACATATTAAAAGAAGTGTATGTTTTTTGTTACCCTTATATTGCTGTAATACGCGTGAGTTAGATGGATTTGCAATCTGCTGGATATCGATGTATTAGAAGAATATGTGTGGGTGTACATTGAATGCCTATGAATCGTATGCAGATTCTCTATAGGGCAAATGGTCAGTCCGTTATCAGACAATGACACTCTGGGTGTGTACTATGATGTGATTGGAAAATTCGCGCACTAAGACGGTGTTGAAGGATGCCTCGTAATTGAATAATAACATGGGGTGGCCATTAGGCCGATTTTGATCGTAAGAATACTGTACTTAGATTCCAGAAAAAATGTCGTGTGGAACCGATGAGGGAATTCTGACCGAATGAAAACCTAAATCGATTGTTGTAGTGATAAACAGCCCAGCTTATTTCCTAGTAATAATGGGTAAGGTCCTGACCCGATCCTGTTGATAGATGTGAAAAAGATCCTAGGATTGTTTTTTACTATTAAAGAGGAAGCTTGTTACATTATGGATTGTCCCATGCCACTAGCGATTACATCAGCTAGTGTTAATCATGACAAGGGTCGAACTAAATATAGGTTGAAGTGAAACAAAGTTTTGGAAATAAACTAGTTCCCACGAAAGATAACAGAAAGAGATGCCCTGTAAGGTTAAATAGGCAAAAGTAGCGTAAAATAATGGGATGTAAGTCGTTATGACGGATGACGTCACACATATCAAGGTTGAGAAAGAAACGAAGGGTTCAAATAGTTGGAACTCGGAACGGGACGGATCGCCAGTAAAATGTAATACCTAAAGAAAAGTTAAAATCGCTGGAAGGTGAGTGTCTGCCCCTCAAGATATATGATCGTCATGTCCGCTAATTTATCCTTAATAAGATAATTCTCACCCTTTTGCCGAAATAAATACTAAAACTCTAAACAGACGTCTTTTTTCTACCTTTCCATGCGAGGAAAAGTTTTATTCATCTACCTAAATTGATGAGACGATCGACGGCATCCACGGAATGCAGTGAGCACCAGACGATCAGAAACAATGCATTTGGACTTGATTAATATATATATATATATATATATATATATATATATATATATATATATATATATATATATATATATATAGTCTAAAGAAGCTTTGAGTCATTTTAAACAACAAAAAATGCAGTTTAAATTACCAGAGAAACTAACTAAATCCAATATATCGCAGACTTAGCATTCGTTGGAAAATTCATAAATAAAAAAGGGGATTCAAGTATCTAACAGTCAAACAAAAAATAGAAGACCTTAACTTAAGCGTGACATATTAAAACGGGAGGTCATCAGCTGTTTACCATGTAACTGTTTCGGAGATTAAAAAACAGGACTGTTATAATATTCATAGCTCTCCGATGGTACTGATCAAACTACCATTTCCCCAATAATCAAGTGTATAAATAATTCAGCTAAAATGTCACTAATAAATACTATTATTATTATTATTATTATTATTATTATTATTATTATTATTATTATTATTATTATTATTAATAATAATAATAATAATAATATA
>OY744527.1:72695561-72745561 GCA_963556195.1 Sepiola atlantica | reverse complement strand
TTCAAACTCAAGTGTTATAGACAGATAACAAATGCTATTCAAAACTCAAGCATGATAGACAGATAACAAATGCTATTTACAACTCAAGCGTGATAGAAAGATAACAAATGCTATTTCAAACTCAAGCGTGATAGACAGATAACAAATGCTATTCCAAACTCAAGCGTGATAGACAGATAACAAATGCTATTCTAAATTCAAGCGTGATAGAAAGATAACAAATGCTATTCCAAACTCAAGCATGATAGACAGATAACAAATGCTATTTCAAACTCAAGCATGATAGAAAGATAACACATGCTATTTCAAACTCAAGCATGATAGACAGATAACAAATGCTATTTCAAACTAAAGCGTGATAGACAGATAACAAATGCTATTTCAAACTAAAGCGTGATAGACAGATAACAAATGCTATTTCAAACTCAAGCGTGATAGAAAGATAACAAATGCTATTCCAAACTCAAGCGTGATAGACAGATAACAAATGCTATTCCAAACTCAAGCGTGATAGACAGATAACAAATGCTATTTCAAACTCAAGCGTGATAGACAGATAACAAATGCTATTTCAAACTCAAGCATGATAGACAGATAACAAATGCTATTTCAAACTCAAGCGTGATAGAAAGATAACAAATGCTATTTCAAACTAAAGCGTGATAGACAGATAACAAATGCTATTTCAAACTAAAGCATGATAGACAGATAACAAATGCTATTCCAAACTCAAGCGTGATAGACAGATAACAATTGCTATTTCATATGTAAGCGTTAACAACTGACGAACATTCTGTTTCAGGAAGCGTTACAGATCTACGCAAATGCTATGTTAAACGTTAGCGTGACAGACCGATAAAAAATGCTATTTCAAACTCAAGCATGACAGACAGATAACAAAGGCTATTTCAAACTCAAGCGTGATAGACAGATAACAAATGCTATTCCAAACTCAAGCGTGATAGACAGATAACAAATGCTATTTAAAACTCAAGCGTGATAGACAGATAACAAATGCTATTTCAAACTCAAGCGTGATAGACAGATAACAAATGCTATTTCCAACTCAAGCGTGATAGACAGATAACAAATGCTATTCCAAACTCAAGCGTGATAGACAGATAACAAATGCTATTTCAAACTCAAACGTGATAGACAGATAACAAATGCTATTCCAAACCCAAGCATGATAGACAGATAACAAATGCTATACCAAACTTAAGCGTGACAGACCGATAAAAAATGCTATTTCAAACTCAAGCGTGATAGACAGATAACAAAGGCTATTTAAAACTCAAGCGTGATAGACAGATAACAAAGGCTATTTCAAACTCAAGCGTGATAGACAGATAACAAATGCTATTCCAAACTCAAGCGTGATAGACAGATAACAAATGCTATTCGAAACTCAAGCATGATAGACAGATAACAAATGCTATTCCAAACACAAGCGTGATAGACAGATAACAAATGCTATTCTAAATTCAAGCGTGATAGAAAGATAACAAATGCTATTCCAAACTCAAGCATGATAGACAGATAACAAATGCTATTTCAAACTCAAGCATGATAGAAAGATAACAAATGCTATTTCAAACTCAAGCATGATAGACAGATAACAAATGCTATTTCAAACTCAAGCGTGAAAGAAAGATAACAAATGCTATTTCAAACTAAAGCGTGATAGACAGATAACAAATGCTATTTCAAACTAAAGCATGATAGACAGATAACAAATGCTATTCCAAACTCAAGCGTGATAGACAGATAACAATTGCTATTTCATATGTAAGCGTTAAAAACTGACGAACATTCTGTTTCAGGAAGCGTTACAGATCTACGCAAATGCTATGTTAAACGTTAGCGTGACAGACCGATAAAAAATGCTATTTCAAACTCAAGCATGATAGACAGATAACAAAGGCTATTTCAAACTCAAGCGTGATAGACAGATAACAAATGCTATTCCAAACTCAAGCGTGATAGACAGATAACAAATGCTATTTAAAACTCAAGCGTGATAGACAGATAACAAATGCTATTCCAAACTCAAGCGTGATAGACAGATAACAAATGCTATTTCAAACTCAAGCATGATAGACAGAAAACAAATGCTATTCACAACTCAAGCATGATAGACAGATAACAAATGCTATTCCAAACTCAAGCGTGACAGACCGATAAAAAATGCTATTTCAAACTCAAGCGTGATAGACAGATAACAAAGGCTATTTAAAACTCAAGCGTGATAGACAGATAACAAAGGCTATTTCAAACTCAAGCGTGATAGACAGATAACAAATGCTATTTCAAACTCAAGCGTGATAGACAGATAACAAATGCTATTCCAAACTCAAGCGTGATAGACAGATAACAAATGCTATTCGAAACTCAAGCATGATAGACAGATAACAAATGCTATTCCAAACACAAGCGTGATAGACAGATAACAAATGCTATTCTAAATTCAAGCGTGATAGAAAGATAACAAATGCTATTCCAAACTCAAGCATGATAGACAGAAAACAAATGCTATTTCAAACTCAAGCATGATAGAAAGATAACAAATGCTATTTCAAACTCAAGCATGATAGACAGATAACAAATGCTATTTCAAACTCAAGCGTGATAGAAAGATAACAAATGCTATTTCAAACTAAAGCGTGATAGACAGATCACAAATGCTATTTCAAACTAAAGCATGATAGACAGATAACAAATGCTATTCCAAACTCAAGCGTGATAGACAGATAACAATTGCTATTTCATATGTAAGCGTTAAAAACTGACGAACATTCTGTTTCAGGAAGCGTTACAGATCTACGCAAATGCTATGTTAAACGTTAGCGTGACAGACCGATAAAAAATGCTATTTCAAACTCAAGCATGATAGACAGATAACAAAGGCTATTTCAAACTCAAGCGTGATAGACAGATAACAAATGCTATTCCAAACTCAAGCGTGATAGACAGATAACAAATGCTATTTAAAACTCAAGCGTGATAGACAGATAACAAATGCTATTCCAAACTCAAGCGTGATAGACAGATAACAAATGCTATTTAAAACTCAAGCGTGATAGACAGATAACAAATGCTATTCACAACTCAAGCATGATAGACAGATAACAAATGCTATTCCAAACTCAAGCGTGACAGACCGATAAAAAATGCTATTTCAAACTCAAGCGTGATAGACAGATAACAAAGGCTATTTAAAACTCAAGCGTGATAGACAGATAACAAAGGCTATTTCAAACTCAAGCGTGATAGACAGATAACAAATGCTATTCCAAACTCAAGCGTGATAGACAGATAACAAATGCTATTCGAAACTCAAGCATGATAGACAGATAACAAATGCTATTCCAAACACAAGCGTGAAAGACAGATAACAAATGCTATTCCAAACTCAAGCGTGATAGACAGATAACAAATGCTATTTCAAACTCAAGCGTGATAGACAGATAACAAATGCTATTCCAAACTCAAGCATGGTAGACAGATAACAAATGCTGTTCCAAATTCAAGCGTGATAGACAGATAACAAATGCTATTCCAAACTCAAGCATGATAGACAGATAACAAATGCTATTCCAAACTCAAGCATGATAGACAGATAACAAATGCTATTTCAAACTCAAGCGTGATAGAAAGATAACAAATGGTATTCCAAACTCAAGCGTGATAGACAGATAACAAATGCTACTCCAAACTCAAGCATGATAGACAGATAACAAATGCTATTCCAAACTCAAGCATGATAGACAGATAACAAATGCTATTCCAAACTCAAGCGTGATAGACAGATAACAAATGCTATTTCAAACTCAAGCATGATAGCCAGATAACAGATGCTATTTCAAACTCAAGCGTGATAGACAGATAACAAATGCTATTCCAAACTCAAGCGTGATAGACAGATAACAAATGCTATTCCAAACTCAAGCGTGATAGACAGATAACAAATGCTATTTCAAACTCAAGCGTGATAGACAGATAACAAATGCTATTTCAAACTCAAGCGTGATAGAAAGATAACAAATGCTATTTCAAACTCAAGCATGATAGACAGATAACAAATGCTATTCCAAACTCAAGCGTGATAGACAGATAACAAATGCTATTCCAAATTACAAGCGTGATAGAAAGATAACAAATGCTATTTCAAACTCAAGCTTGATAGACAGATAACAAATGCTATTTCAAATTCAAGCGTGATAGAAAGATAACAAATGCTATTTCAAACTCAAGCGTGATAGACATATAACAAATGCTATTTCAAACTCAAGCGTGATAGACAGATAACAAATGCTATTTACAACTCAAGCGTGATAGAAAGATAACAAATGCTATTCCAAACTCAAGCATGATAGACAGATAACAAATGCTATTTCAAACTCAAGCGTGATAGAAAAATAACAAATGCTATTTCAAACTCAAGCGTTATAGACAGATAACAAATGCTATTCAAAACTCAAGCATGATAGACAGATAACAAATGCTATTTACAACTCAAGCGTGATAGAAAGATAACAAATGCTATTTCAAACTCAAGCGTGATAGACAGATAACAAATGCTATTCCAAACTCAAGCGTGATAGACAGATAACAAATGCTATTCTAAATTCAAGCGTGATAGAAAGATAACAAATGCTATTCCAAACTCAAGCATGATAGACAGATAACAAATGCTATTTCAAACTCAAGCATGATAGAAAGATAACAAATGCTATTTCAAACTCAAGCATGATAGACAGATAACAAATGCTATTTCAAACTAAAGCGTGATAGACAGATAACAAATGCTATTTCAAACTAAAGCGTGATAGACAGATAACAAATGCTATTTCAAACTCAAGCGTGATAGAAAGATAACAAATGCTATTCCAAACTCAAGCGTGATAGACAGATAACAAATGCTATTCCAAACTCAAGCGTGATAGACAGATAACAAATGCTATTTCAAACTCAAGCGTGATAGACAGATAACAAATGCTATTTCAAACTCAAGCATGATAGACAGATAACAAATGCTATTTCAAACTCAAGCGTGATAGAAAGATAACAAATGCTATTTCAAACTAAAGCGTGATAGACAGATAACAAATGCTATTTCAAACTAAAGCATGATAGACAGATAACAAATGCTATTCCAAACTCAAGCGTGATAGACAGATAACAATTGCTATTTCATATGTAAGCGTTAAAAACTGACGAACATTCTGTTTCAGGAAGCGTTACAGATCTACGCAAATGCTATGTTAAACGTTAGCGTGACAGACCGATAAAAAATGCTATTTCAAACTCAAGCATGACAGACAGATAACAAAGGCTATTTCAAACTCAAGCGTGATAGACAGATAACAAATGCTATTCCAAACTCAAGCGTGATAGACAGATAACAAATGCTATTTAAAACTCAAGCGTGATAGACAGATAACAAATGCTATTTCAAACTCAAGCGTGATAGACAGATAACAAATGCTATTTCCAACTCAAGCGTGATAGACAGATAACAAATGCTATTCCAAACTCAAGCGTGATAGACAGATAACAAATGCTATTTCAAACTCAAACGTGATAGACAGATAACAAATGCTATTCCAAACCCAAGCATGATAGACAGATAACAAATGCTATACCAAACTTAAGCGTGACAGACCGATAAAACATGCTATTTCAAACTCAAGCGTGATAGACAGATAACAAAGGCTATTTAAAACTCAAGCGTGATAGACAGATAACAAAGGCTATTTCAAACTCAAGCGTGATAGACAGATAACAAATGCTATTCCAAACTCAAGCGTGATAGACAGATAACAAATGCTATTCGAAACTCAAGCATGATAGACAGATAACAAATGCTATTCCAAACACAAGCGTGATAGACAGATAACAAATGCTATTCTAAATTCAAGCGTGATGGAAAGATAACAAATGCTATTCCAAACTCAAGCATGATAGACAGATAACAAATGCTATTTCAAACTCAAGCATGATAGAAAGATAACAAATGCTATTTCAAACTCAAGCATGATAGACAGATAACAAATGCTATTTCAAACTCAAGCGTGATAGAAAGATAACAAATGCTATTTCAAACTAAAGCGTGATAGACAGATAACAAATGCTATTTCAAACTAAAGCATGATAGACAGATAACAAATGCTATTCCAAACTCAAGCGTGATAGACAGATAACAATTGCTATTTCATATGTAAGCGTTAAAAACTGACGAACATTCTGTTTCAGGAAGCGTTACAGATCTACGCAAATGCTATGTTAAACGTTAGCGTGACAGACCGATAAAAAATGCTATTTCAAACTCAAGCATGATAGACAGATAACAAAGGCTATTTCAAACTCAAGCGTGATAGACAGATAACAAATGCTATTCCAAACTCAAGCGTGATAGACAGATAACAAATGCTATTCCAAACTCAAGCGTGATAGACAGATAACAAATGCTATTTCAAACTCAAGCATGATAGACAGATAACAAATGCTATTCACAACTCAAGCATGATAGACAGATAACAAATGCTATTCCAAACTCAAGCGTGACAGACCGATAAAAAATTCTATTTCAAACTCAAGCGTGATAGACAGATAACAAAGGCTATTTAAAACTCAAGCGTGATAGACAGATAACAAAGGCTATTTCAAACTCAAGCGTGATAGACAGATAACAAATGCTATTTCAAACTCAAGCTTGATAGACAGATAACAAATGCTATTCCAAACTCAAGCGTGATAGACAGATAACAAATGCTATTCGAAACTCAAGCATGATAGACAGATAACAAATGCTATTCCAAACACAAGCGTGATAGACAGATAACAAATGCTATTCTAAATTCAAGCGTGATAGAAAGATAACAAATGCTATTCCAAACTCAAGCATGATAGACAGATAACAAATGCTATTTCAAACTCAAGCATGATAGAAAGATAACAAATGCTATTTCAAACTCAAGCATGATAGACAGATAACAAATGCTATTTCAAACTCAAGCGTGATAGAAAGATAACAAATGCTATTTCAAACTAAAGCGTGATAGACAGATAACAAATGCTATTTCAAACTAAAGCATGATAGACAGATAACAAATGCTATTCCAAACTCAAGCGTGATAGACAGATAACAATTGCTATTTCATATGTAAGCGTTAAAAACTGACGAACATTCTGTTTCAGGAAGCGTTACAGATCTACGCAAATGCTATGTTAAACGTTAGCGTGACAGACCGATAAAAAATGCTATTTCAAACTCAAGCATGATAGACAGATAACAAAGGCTATTTCAAACTCAAGCGTGATAGACAGATAACAAATGCTATTCCAAACTCAAGCGTGATAGACAGATAACAAATGCTATTTAAAACTCAAGCGTGATAGACAGATAACAAATGCTATTCCAAACTCAAGCGTGATAGACAGATAACAAATGCTATTTCAAACTCAAGCGTGATAGACAGATAACAAATGCTATTCACAACTCAAGCATGATAGACAGATAACAAATGCTATTCCAAACTCAAGCGTGACAGACCGATAAAAAATGCTATTTCAAACTCAAGCGTGATAGACAGATAACAAAGGCTATTTAAAACTCAAGCGTGATAGACAGATAACAAAGGCTATTTCAAACTCAAGCGTGATAGACAGATAACAAATGCTATTCCAAACTCAAGCGTGATAGACAGATAACAAATGCTATTCGAAACTCAAGCATGATAGACAGATAACAAATGCTATTCCAAACACAAGCGTGAAAGACAGATAACAAATGCTATTCCAAACTCAAGCGTGATAGACAGATAACAAATGCTATTTCAAACTCAAGCGTGATAGACAGATAACAAATGCTATTCCAAACTCAAGCATGGTAGACAGATAACAAATGCTGTTCCAAATTCAAGCGTGATAGACAGATAACAAATGCTATTCCAAACTCAAGCATGATAGACAGATAACAAATGCTATTCCAAACTCAAGCATGATAGACAGATAACAAATGCTATTTCAAACTCAAGCGTGATAGAAAGATAACAAATGGTATTCCAAACTCAAGCGTGATAGACAGATAACAAATGCTACTCCAAACTCAAGCATGATAGACAGATAACAAATGCTATTCCAAACTCAAGCATGATAGACAGATAACAAATGCTATTCCAAACTCAAGCGTGATAGACAGATAACAAATGCTATTTCAAACTCAAGCATGATAGCCAGATAACAGATGCTATTTCAAACTCAAGCGTGATAGACAGATAACAAATGCTATTCCAAACTCAAGCGTGATAGACAGATAACAAATGCTATTCCAAACTCAAGCGTGATAGACAGATAACAAATGCTATTTCAAACTCAAGCGTGATAGACAGATAACAAATGCTATTTCAAACTCAAGCGTGATAGAAAGATAACAAATGCTATTTCAAACTCAAGCATGATAGACAGATAACAAATGCTATTCCAAACTCAAGCGTGATAGACAGATAACAAATGCTATTCCAAATTACAAGCGTGATAGAAAGATAACAAATGCTATTTCAAACTCAAGCTTGATAGACAGATAACAAATGCTATTTCAAATTCAAGCGTGATAGAAAGATAACAAATGCTATTTCAAACTCAAGCGTGATAGACATATAACAAATGCTATTTCAAACTCAAGCGTGATAGACAGATAACAAATGCTATTTACAACTCAAGCGTGATAGAAAGATAACAAATGCTATTTCAAACTCAAGCATGATAGACAGATAACAAATGCTATTTCAAACTCAAGCGTGATAGAAAAATAACAAATGCTATTTCAAACTCAAGCGTTATAGACAGATAACAAATGCTATTCAAAACTCAAGCATGATAGACAGATAACAAATGCTATTTACAACTCAAGCGTGATAGAAAGATAACAAATGCTATTTCAAACTCAAGCGTGATAGACAGATAACAAATGCTATTCCAAACTCAAGCGTGATAGACAGATAACAAATGCTATTCTAAATTCAAGCGTGATAGAAAGATAACAAATGCTATTCCAAACTCAAGCATGATAGACAGATAACAAATGCTATTTCAAACTCAAGCATGATAGAAAGATAACAAATGCTATTTCAAACTCAAGCATGATAGACAGATAACAAATGCTATTTCAAACTAAAGCGTGATAGACAGATAACAAATGCTATTTCAAACTAAAGCGTGATAGACAGATAACAAATGCTATTTCAAACTCAAGCGTGATAGAAAGATAACAAATGCTATTCCAAACTCAAGCGTGATAGACAGATAACAAATGCTATTCCAAACTCAAGCGTGATAGACAGATAACAAATGCTATTTCAACCTCAAGCGTGATAGACAGATAACAAATGCTATTTCAAACTCAAGCATGATAGACAGATAACAAATGCTATTTCAAACTCAAGCGTGATAGAAAGATAACAAATGCTATTTCAAACTAAAGCGTGATAGACAGATAACAAATGCTATTTCAAACTAAAGCATGATAGACAGATAACAAATGCTATTCCAAACTCAAGCGTGATAGACAGATAACAATTGCTATTTCATATGTAAGCGTTAAAAACTGACGAACATTCTGTTTCAGGAAGCGTTACAGATCTACGCAAATGCTATGTTAAACGTTAGCGTGACAGACCGATAAAAAATGCTATTTCAAACTCAAGCATGACAGACAGATAACAAAGGCTATTTCAAACTCAAGCGTGATAGACAGATAACAAATGCTATTCCAAACTCAAGCGTGATAGACAGATAACAAATGCTATTTAAAACTCAAGCGTGATAGACAGATAACAAATGCTATTTCAAACTCAAGCGTGATAGACAGATAACAAATGCTATTTCCAACTCAAGCGTGATAGACAGATAACAAATGCTATTCCAAACTCAAGCGTGATAGACAGATAACAAATGCTATTTCAAACTCAAACGTGATAGACAGATAACAAATGCTATTCCAAACCCAAGCATGATAGACAGATAACAAATGCTATACCAAACTTAAGCGTGACAGACCGATAAAAAATGCTATTTCAAACTCAAGCGTGATAGACAGATAACAAAGGCTATTTAAAACTCAAGCGTGATAGACAGATAACAAAGGCTATTTCAAACTCAAGCGTGATAGACAGATAACAAATGCTATTCCAAACTCAAGCGTGATAGACAGATAACAAATGCTATTCGAAACTCAAGCATGATAGACAGATAACAAATGCTATTCCAAACACAAGCGTGATAGACAGATAACAAATGCTATTCTAAATTCAAGCGTGATAGAAAGATAACAAATGCTATTCTAAACTCAAGCATGATAGACAGATAACAAATGCTATTTCAAACTCAAGCATGATAGAAAGATAACAAATGCTATTTCAAACTCAAGCATGATAGACAGATAACAAATGCTATTTCAAACTCAAGCGTGATAGAAAGATAACAAATGCTATTTCAAACTAAAGCGTGATAGACAGATAACAAATGCTATTTCAAACTAAAGCATGATAGACAGATAACAAATGCTATTCCAAACTCAAGCGTGATAGACAGATAACAATTGCTATTTCATATGTAAGCGTTAAAAACTGACGAACATTCTGTTTCAGGAAGCGTTACAGATCTACGCAAATGCTATGTTAAACGTTAGCGTGACAGACCGATAAAAAATGCTATTTCAAACTCAAGCATGATAGACAGATAACAAAGGCTATTTCAAACTCAAGCGTGATAGACAGATAACAAATGCTATTCCAAACTCAAGCGTGATAGACAGATAACAAATGCTATTTAAAACTCAAGCGTGATAGACAGATAACAAATGCTATTCCAAACTCAAGCGTGATAGACAGATAACAAATGCTATTTCAAACTCAAGCATGATAGACAGATAACAAATGCTATTCACAACTCAAGCATGATAGACAGATAACAAATGCTATTCCAAACTCAAGCGTGACAGACCGATAAAAAATGCTATTTCAAACTCAAGCGTGATAGACAGATAACAAAGGCTATTTAAAACTCAAGCGTGATAGACAGATAACAAAGGCTATTTCAAACTCAAGCGTGATAGACAGATAACAAATGCTATTTCAAACTCAAGCGTGATAGACAGATAACAAATGCTATTCCAAACTCAAGCGTGATAGACAGATAACAAATGCTATTCGAAACTCAAGCATGATAGACAGATAACAAATGCTATTCCAAACACAAGCGTGATAGACAGATAACAAATGCTATTCTAAATTCAAGCGTGATAGAAAGATAACAAATGCTATTCCAAACTCAAGCATGATAGACAGATAACAAATGCTATTTCAAACTCAAGCATGATAGAAAGATAACAAATGCTATTTCAAACTCAAGCATGATAGACAGATAACAAATGCTATTTCAAACTCAAGCGTGATAGAAAGATAACAAATGCTATTTCAAACTAAAGCGTGATAGACAGATAACAAATGCTATTTCAAACTAAAGCATGATAGACAGATAACAAATGCTATTCCAAACTCAAGCGTGATAGACAGATAACAATTGCTATTTCATATGTAAGCGTTAAAAACTGACGAACATTCTGTTTCAGGAAGCGTTACAGATCTACGCAAATGCTATGTTAAACGTTAGCGTGACAGACCGATAAAAAATGCTATTTCAAACTCAAGCATGATAGACAGATAACAAAGGCTATTTCAAACTCAAGCGTGATAGACAGATAACAAATGCTATTCCAAACTCAAGCGTGATAGACAGATAACAAATGCTATTTAAAACTCAAGCGTGATAGACAGATAAAAAATGCTATTCCAAACTCAAGCGTGATAGACAGATAACAAATGCTATTTCAAACTCAAGCGTGATAGACAGATAACAAATGCTATTCACAACTCAAGCATGATAGACAGATAACAAATGCTATTCCAAACTCAAGCGTGACAGACCGATAAAAAATGCTATTTCAAACTCAAGCGTGATAGACAGATAACAAAGGCTATTTAAAACTCAAGCGTGATAGACAGATAACAAAGGCTATTTCAAACTCAAGCGTGATAGACAGATAACAAATGCTATTCCAAACTCAAGCGTGATAGACAGATAACAAATGCTATTCGAAACTCAAGCATGATAGACAGATAACAAATGCTATTCCAAACACAAGCGTGAAAGACAGATAACAAATGCTATTCCAAACTCAAGCGTGATAGACAGATAACAAATGCTATTTCAAACTCAAGCGTGATAGACAGATAACAAATGCTATTCCAAACTCAAGCATGGTAGACAGATAACAAATGCTGTTCCAAATTCAAGCGTGATAGACAGATAACAAATGCTATTCCAAACTCAAGCATGATAGACAGATAACAAATGCTATTCCAAACTCAAGCATGATAGACAGATAACAAATGCTATTTCAAACTCAAGCGTGATAGAAAGATAACAAATGGTATTCCAAACTCAAGCGTGATAGACAGATAACAAATGCTACTCCAAACTCAAGCATGATAGACAGATAACAAATGCTATTCCAAACTCAAGCATGATAGACAGATAACAAATGCTATTCCAAACTCAAGCGTGATAGACAGATAACAAATGCTATTTCAAACTCAAGCATGATAGCCAGATAACAGATGCTATTTCAAACTCAAGCGTGATAGACAGATAACAAATGCTATTCCAAACTCAAGCGTGATAGACAGATAACAAATGCTATTCCAAACTCAAGCGTGATAGACAGATAACAAATGCTATTTCACACTCCAGCGTGATAGACAGATAACAAATGCTATTTCAAACTCAAGCGTGATAGAAAGATAACAAATGCTATTTCAAACTCAAGCATGATAGACAGATAACAAATGCTATTCCAAACTCAAGCGTGATAGACAGATAACAAATGCTATTTCAAACTCAAGCGTGATAGACAGATAACAAATGCTATTTCAAACTCAAGCGTGATAGACAGATAACAAATGCTATTTCAAACTCAAGCGTGATAGACAGATAACAAATGCTATTCCAAACTCAAGCATGATAGACAGATAACAAATGCTATTCCAAACTCAAGCATGATAGACAGATAACAAATGCTATTCAAAACTCAAGCGTGATAGACAGATAACAAATGCTATTCCAAACTCAAGCGTGATAGACAGATAACAAATGCTATTTCAAACTCAAGCGTGATAGACAGATAACAAATGCTATTCCAAACTCAAGCATGATAGACAGATAACAAATGCTATTTCAAACTCAAGCATGATAGAAAGATAACAAATGGTATTCCAAACTCAAGCGTGATAGACAGATAACAAATGCTATTCCAAA
Organism: Sepiola atlantica; assembly: GCA_963556195.1. Lineage (NCBI taxonomy): Eukaryota > Metazoa > Mollusca > Cephalopoda > Sepiida > Sepiolidae > Sepiola > Sepiola atlantica. The sequence goes on along the minus strand of OY744527.1, from coordinate 72,732,184 downwards.
CTCAAGCATGATAGACAGATAACAAATGCTATTCCAAACTCAAGCGTGATAGACAGATAACAAATGCTATTTTAAACTCAAGCATGATAGCCAGATAACAGATGCTATTTCAAACTCAAGCGTGATAGACAGATAACAAATGCTATTCCAAACTCAAGCGTGATAGACAGATAACAAATGCTATTCCAAACTCAAGCGTGATAGACAGATAACAAATGCTATTTCAAACTCAAGCATGATAGACAGATAACAAATGCTATTCCAAACTCAAGCGTGATAGACAGATAACAAATGCTATTTCAAACTCAAGCATGATAGACAGATAACAAATGCTATTCCAAACTCAAGCGTGATAGACAGATAACAAATGCTACTCCAAACTCAAGCATGATAGACAGATAACAAATGCTATTCCAAACTCAAGCATGATAGACAGATAACAAATGCTATTCCAAACTCAAGCGTGATAGACAGATAACAAATGCTATTTCAAACTCAAGCATGATAGCCAGATAACAGATGCTATTTCAAACTCAAGCGTGATAGACAGATAACAAATGCTATTCCAAACTCAAGCGTGATAGACAGATAACAAATGCTATTCCAAACTCAAGCGTGATAGACAGATAACAAATGCTATTTCAAACTCAAGCGTGATAGACAGATAACAAATGCTATTTCAAACTCAAGCGTGATAGAAAGATAACAAATGCTATTTCAAACTCAAGCATGATAGACAGATAACAAATGCTATTCCAAACTCAAGCATGATAGCCAGATAACAGATGCTATTTCAAACTCAAGCGTGATAGAAAGATAACAAATGCTATTCCAAACTCAAGCGTGATAGACAGATAACAAATGCTATTCCAAACTCAAGCGTGATAGACAGATAACAAATGCTATTTCAAACTCAAGCATGATAGACAGATAACAAATGCTATTCCAAACTCAAGCGTGAAAGACAGATAACAAATGCTATTTCAAACTCAAGCGTGATAGACAGATAACAAATGCTATTCCAAACTCAAGCGTGATAGACAGATAACAAATGCTATTCCAAATTCAAGCGTGATAGAAAGATAACAAATGCTATTTCAAACTCAAGCATGATAGACAGATAACAAATGCTATTTCAAACTAAAGCGTGATAGACAGATAACAAATGCTATTTCAAACTAAAGCATGATAGACAGATAACAAATGCTATTTAAATCTCAAGCGTGATAGACAGATAACAATTGCTATTTCATATGTAAGCATTAAAAACTGACGAACATTCTGTTTCAGGAAGCGTTACAGATCTACGCAAATGCTATGTTAAACGTTAGCGTGACAGACCGATAAAAAATGCTATTTCAAACTCAAGCATGATAGACAGATAACAAAGGCTATTTCAAACTCAAGCGTGATAGACAGATAACAAATGCTATTCCAAACTCAAGCGTGATAGACAGATAACAAATGCTATTTAAAACTCAAGCGTGATAGACAGATAACAAATGCTATTTCCAACTCAAGCGTGGTAGACAGATAACAAATGCTATTTCAAACTCAAGCGTGATAGACAGATAACAAATGCCAATCCAAACTCAAGCGTGATAGACAGATAACAAATGCTATTTCAAACTCAAGCGTGATAGACAGATAACAAATGCTATTCCAAACTCAAGCATGATAGACAGATAACAAATGCTATTCCAAACTCAAGCGTGACAGACCGATAAAAAATGCTATTTCAAACTCAAGCGTGATAGACAGATAACAAAGGCTATTTAAAACTCAAGCGTGATAGACAGATAACAAATGCTATTCCAAACTCAAGCGTGATAGACAGATAACAAATGCTATTCCAAACTCAAGCGTGATAGACAGATAACAAATGCTATCCGAAACTCAAGCATGATAGACAGATAACAAATGCTATTCCAAACACAAGCGTGATAGACAGCTAACAAATGCTATTCCAAACTCAAGCGTGATAGACAGATAACAAATGCTATTTCAAACTCAAGCGTGATAGACAGATAACAAATGCTATTCCAAACTCAAGCATGGTAGACAGATAACAAATGCTGTTCCAAATTCAAGCGTGATAGACAGATAACAAATGCTATTCCAAACTCAAGCATGATAGACAGATAACAAATGCTATTTCAAACTCAAGCGTGATAGAAAGATAACAAATGCTATTCCAAACTCAAGCGTGATAGACAGATAACAAATGCTACTCCAAACTCAAGCATGATAGACAGATAACAAATGCTATTCCAAACTCAAGCATGATAGACAGATAACAAATGCTATTCCAAACTCAAGCGTGATAGACAGATAACAAATGCTATTTTAAACTCAAGCATGATAGCCAGATAACAGATGCTATTTCAAACTCAAGCGTGATAGACAGATAACAAGTGCTATTCCAAACTCAAGCGTGATAGACAGATAACAAATGCTATTCCAAACTCAAGCGTGATAGACAGATAACAAATGCTATTTCAAACTCAAGCGTGATAGACAGATAACAAATGCTATTTCAAACTCAAGCGTGATAGAAAGATAACAAATGCTATTCCAAACTCAAGCATGATAGACAGATAACAAATGCTGTTCCAAATTCAAGCGTGATAGAAAGATAACAAATGCTATTTCAAACTCAAGCATGATAGACAGATAACAAATGCTATTTCAAACTCAAGCGTGATAGAAAGATAACAAATGCTATTTCAAACTCAAGCGTGATAGACAGATAACAAATGCTATTCCAAACTCAAGCGTGATAGACAGATAACAAATGCTATTCTAAATTCAAGCGTGATAGAAAGATAACAAATGCTATTTCAAACTCCAGCGTGATAGAAAGATAACAAATGCTATTTCAAACTCAAGCGTGATAGACAGATAACAAATGCTATTTCAAACTCAAGCGTGATAGACAGATAACAAATGCTATTTCAAACTCAAGCGTGATAGACAGATAACAAATGCTATTCCAAACTCAAGCGTGATAGACAGATAACAAATGCTATTCTAAATTCAAGCGTGATAGAAAGATAACAAATGCTATTTCAAACTCCAGCGTGATAGAAAGATAACAAATGCTATTTCAAACTCAAGCGTGATAGACAGATAACAAATGCTATTTCAAACTCAAGCGTGATAGACAGATAACAAATGCTATTTCAAACTCAAGCGTGATAGAAAGATAACAAATGCTATTCCAAACTCAAGCATGGTAGACAGATAACAAATGCTGTTCCAAATTCAAGCGTGATAGAAAGATAACAAATGCTATTTCAAACTCAAGCATGATAGACAGATAACAAATGCTATTTCAAACTCAAGCGTGATAGAAAGATAACAAATGCTATTTCAAACTCAAGTGTGATAGACAGATAACAAATGCTATTTCAAACTAAAGCATGATAGACATATAACAAATGCTATTTCAAACTCAAGCGTGATAGACAGATAACAAATGCTATTTCAAACTCAAACGTGATAGACAGATAACAAATGCTATTCCAAACCCAAGCATGATAGACAGATAACAAATGCTATACCAAACTTAAGCGTGACAGACCGATAAAAAATGCTATTTCAAACTCAAGCGTGATAGACAGATAACAAAGGCTATTTAAAACTCAAGCGTGATAGACAGATAACAAAGGCTATTTCAAACTCAAGCGTGATAGACAGATAACAAATGCTATTCCAAACTCAAGCGTGATAGACAGATAACAAATGCTATTCGAAACTCAAGCATGATAGACAGATAACAAATGCTATTCCAAACACAAGCGTGATAGACAGATAACAAATGCTATTCTAAATTCAAGCGTGATAGAAAGATAACAAATGCTATTCCAAACTCAAGCATGATAGACAGATAACAAATGCTATTTCAAACTCAAGCATGATAGAAAGATAACAAATGCTATTTCAAACTCAAGCATGATAGACAGATAACAAATGCTATTTCAAACTCAAGCGTGATAGAAAGATAACAAATGCTATTTCAAACTAAAGCGTGATAGACAGATAACAAATGCTATTTCAAACTAAAGCATGATAGACAGATAACAAATGCTATTCCAAACTCAAGCGTGATAGACAGATAACAATTGCTATTTCATATGTAAGCGTTAAAAACTGACGAACATTCTGTTTCAGGAAGCGTTACAGATCTACGCAAATGCTATGTTAAACGTTAGCGTGACAGACCGATAAAAAATGCTATTTCAAACTCAAGCATGATAGACAGATAACAAAGGCTATTTCAAACTCAAGCGTGATAGACAGATAACAAATGCTATTCCAAACTCAAGCGTGATAGACAGATAACAAATGCTATTTAAATCTCAAGCGTGATAGACAGATAACAAATGCTATTCCAAACTCAAGCGTGATAGACAGATAACAAATGCTATTTCAAACTCAAGCATGATAGACAGATAACAAATGCTATTCACAACTCAAGCATGATAGACAGATAACAAATGCTATTCCAAACTCAAGCGTGACAGACCGATAAAAAATGCTATTTCAAACTCAAGCATGATAGACAGATAACAAAGGCTATTTCAAACTCAAGCGTGATAGACAGATAACAAATGCTATTCCAAACTCAAGCGTGATAGACACATAACAAATGCTATTTAAAACTCAAGCGTGATAGACAGATAACAAATGCTATTTCCAACTCAAGCGTGATAGACAGATAACAAATGCTATTTCAAACTCAAGCGTGATAGACAGATAACAAATGCCAATCCAAACTCAAGCGTGATAGACAGATAACAAATGCTATTTCAAACTCAAGCGTGATAGACAGATAACAAATGCTATTCCAAACTCAAGCATGATAGACAGATAACAAATGCTATTCCAAACTCAAGCGTGACAGACCGATAAAAAATGCTATTTCAAACTCAAGCGTGATAGACAGATAACAAAGGCTCTTTAAAACTCAAGCGTGATAGACAGATAACAAATGCTATTCCAAACTCAAGCGTGATAGACAGATAACAAATGCTATTCCAAACTCAAGCGTGATAGACAGATAACAAATGCTATCCGAAACTCAAGCATGATAGACAGATAACAAATGCTATTCCAAACACAAGCGTGATAGACAGCTAACAAATGCTATTCCAAACTCAAGCGTGATAGACAGATAACAAATGCTATTTCAAACTCAAGCGTGATAGACAGATAACAAATGCTATTCCAAACTCAAGCATGGTAGACAGATAACAAATGCTGTTCCAAATTCAAGCGTGATAGACAGATAACAAATGCTATTCCAAACTCAAGCATGATAGACAGATAACAAATGCTATTTCAAACTCAAGCGTGATAGAAAGATAACAAATGCTATTCCAAACTCAAGCGTGATAGACAGATAACAAATGCTACTCCAAACTCAAGCATGATAGACAGATAACAAATGCTATTCCAAACTCAAGCATGATAGACAGATAACAAATGCTATTCCAAACTCAAGCGTGATAGACAGATAACAAATGCTATTTTAAACTCAAGCATGATAGCCAGATAACAGATGCTATTTCAAACTCAAGCGTGATAGACAGATAACAAGTGCTATTCCAAACTCAAGCGTGATAGACAGATAACAAATGCTATTCCAAACTCAAGCGTGATAGACAGATAACAAATGCTATTTTAAACTCAAGCGTGATAGACAGATAACAAATGCTATTTCAAACTCAAGCGTGATAGAAAGATAACAAATGCTATTCCAAACTCAAGCATGATAGACAGATAACAAATGCTGTTCCAAATTCAAGCGTGATAGAAAGATAACAAATGCTATTTCAAACTCAAGCATGATAGACAGATAACAAATGCTATTTCAAACTCAAGCGTGATAGAAAGATAACAAATGCTATTTCAAACTCAAGCGTGATAGACAGATAACAAATGCTATTCCAAACTCAAGCGTGATAGACAGATAACAAATGCTATTCTAAATTCAAGCGTGATAGAAAGATAACAAATGCTATTTCAAACTCCAGCGTGATAGAAAGATAACAAATGCTATTTCAAACTCAAGCGTGATAGACAGATAAAAAATGCTATTTCAAACTCAAGCGTGATAGACAGATAACAAATGCTATTTCAAACTCAAGCGTGATAGACAGATAACAAATGCTATTCCAAACTCAAGCGTGATAGACAGATAACAAATGCTATTCTAAATTCAAGCGTGATAGAAAGATAACAAATGCTATTTCAAACTCCAGCGTGATAGAAAGATAACAAATGCTATTTCAAACTCAAGCGTGATAGACAGATAACAAATGCTATTTCAAACTCAAGCGTGATAGACAGATAACAAATGCTATTTCAAACTCAAGCGTGATAGAAAGATAACAAATGCTATTCCAAACTCAAGCATGGTAGACAGATAACAAATGCTGTTCCAAATTCAAGCGTGATAGAAAGATAACAAATGCTATTTCAAACTCAAGCATGATAGACAGATAACAAATGCTATTTCAAACTCAAGCGTGATAGAAAGATAACAAATGCTATTTCAAACTCAAGCGTGATAGACAGATAACAAATGCTATTTCAAACTAAAGCATGATAGACATATAACAAATGCTATTTCAAACTCAAGCGTGATAGACAGATAACAAATGCTATTTCAAACTCAAACGTGATAGACAGATAACAAATGCTATTCCAAACCCAAGCATGATAGACAGATAACAAATGCTATACCTAACTTAAGCGTGACAGACCGATAAAAAATGCTATTTCAAACTCAAGCGTGATAGATCGATAACAAAGGCTATTTAAAACTCAAGCGTGATAGACAGATAACAAAGGCTATTTCAAACTCAAGCGTGATAGACAGATAACAAATGCTATTCCAAACTCAAGCGTGATAGACAGATAACAAATGCTATTCGAAACTCAAGCATGATAGACAGATAACAAATGCTATTCCAAACACAAGCGTGATAGACAGATAACAAATGCTATTCTAAATTCAAGCGTGATAGAAAGATAACAAATGCTATTCCAAACTCAAGCATGATAGACAGATAACAAATGCTATTTCAAACTCAAGCATGATAGAAAGATAACAAATGCTATTTCAAACTCAAGCATGATAGACAGATAACAAATGCTATTTCAAACTCAAGCGTGATAGAAAGATAACAAATGCTATTTCAAACTAAAGCGTGATAGACAGATAACAAATGCTATTTCAAACTAAAGCATGATAGACAGATAACAAATGCTATTCCAAACTCAAGCGTGATAGACAGATAACAATTGCTATTTCATATGTAAGCGTTAAAAACTGACGAACATTCTGTTTCAGGAAGCGTTACAGATCTACGCAAATGCTATGTTAAACGTTAGCGTGACAGACCGATAAAAAATGCTATTTCAAACTCAAGCATGATAGACAGATAACAAAGGTTATTTCAAACTCAAGCGTGATAGACAGATAACAAATGCTATTCCAAACTCAAGCGTGATAGACAGATAACAAATGCTATTTAAAACTCAAGCGTGATAGACAGATAACAAATGCTATTCCAAACTCAAGCGTGATAGACAGATAACAAATGCTATTTCAAACTCAAGCATGATAGACAGATAACAAATGCTATTCACAACTCAAGCATGATAGACAGATAACAAATGCTATTCCAAACTCAAGCGTGACAGACCGATAAAAAATGCTATTTCAAACTCAAGCGTGATAGACAGATAACAAAGGCTATTTAAAACTCAAGCGTGATAGACAGATAACAAAGGCTATTTCAAACTCAAGCGTGATAGACAGATAACAAATGCTATTTCAAACTCAAGCGTGATAGACAGATAACAAATGCTATTCCAAACTCAAGCGTGATAGACAGATAACAAATGCTATTCGAAACTCAAGCATGATAGACAGATAACAAATGCTATTCCAAACACAAGCGTGATAGACAGATAACAAATGCTATTCTAAATTCAAGCGTGATAGAAAGATAACAAATGCTATTCCAAACTCAAGCATGATAGACAGATAACAAATGCTATTTCAAACTCAAGCATTATAGAAAGATAACAAATGCTATTTCAAACTCAAGCATGATAGACAGATAACAAATGCTATTTCAAACTCAAGCGTGATAGAAAGATAACAAATGCTATTTCAAACTAAAGCGTGATAGACAGATAACAAATGCTATTTCAAACTAAAGCATGATAGACAGATAACAAATGCTATTCCAAACTCAAGCGTGATAGACAGATTACAATTGCTATTTCATATGTAAGCGTTAAAAACTGACGAACATTCTGTTTCAGGAAGCGTTACAGATCTACGCAAATGCTATGTTAAACGTTAGCGTGACAGACCGATAAAAAATGCTATTTCAAACTCAAGCATGATAGACAGATAACAAAGGCTATTTCAAACTCAAGCGTGATAGACAGATAACAAAGGCTATTTAAAACTCAAGCGTGATAGACAGATAACAAATGCTATTCCAAACTCAAGCGTGATAGACAGATAACAAATGCTATTCGAAACTCAAGCATGATAGACAGATAACAAATGCTATTCCAAACACAAGCGTGATAGACAGATAACAAATGCTATTCTAAATTCAAGCGTGATAGAAAGATAACAAATGCTATTCCAAACTCAAGCATGATAGACAGATAACAAATGCTATTTCAAACTCAAGCATGATAGAAAGATAACAAATGCTATTTCAAACTCAAGCATGATAGACAGATAACAAATGCTATTCCAAACTCAAGCGTGATAGAAAGATAACAAATGCTATTTCAAACTAAAGCGTGATAGACAGATAACAAATGTTATTTCAAACTAAAGCATGATAGACAGATAACAAATGCTATTCCAAACTCAAGCGTGATAGACAGATAACAATTGCTATTTCATATGTAAGCGTTAAAAACTGACGAACATTCTGTTTCAGGAAGCGTTACAGATCTACGCAAATGCTATGTTAAACGTTAGCGTGACAGACCGATAAAAAATGCTATTTCAAACTCAAGCATGATAGACAGATAACAAAGGCTATTTCAAACTCAAGCGTGATAGACAGATAACAAATGCTATTCCAAACTCAAGCGTGATAGACAGATAACAAATGCTATTTAAAACTCAAGCGTGATAGACAGATAACAAATGCTATTCCAAACTCAAGCGTGATAGACAGATAACAAATGCTATTTCAAACTCAAGCATGATAGACAGATAACAAATGCTATTCACAACTCAAGCATGATAGACAGATAACAAATGCTATTCCAAACTCAAGCGTGACAGACCGATAAAAAATGCTATTTCAAACTCAAGCGTGATAGACAGATCACAAAGGCTATTTAAAACTCAAGCGTGATAGACAGATAACAAAGGCTATTTCAAACTCAAGCGTGATAGACAGATAACAAATGCTATTTCAAACTCAAGCGTGATAGACAGATAACAAATGCTATTCCAAACTACAGCGTGATAGACAGATAACAAATGCTATTCGAAACTCAAGCATGATAGACAGATAACAAATGCTATTCCAAACACAAGCGTGATAGACAGATAACAAATGCTATTCTAAATTCAAGCGTGATAGAAAGATAACAAATGCTATTCCAAACTCAAGAATGATAGACAGATAACAAATGCTATTTCAAACTCAAGCATGATAGAAAGATAACAAATGCTATTTCAAACTCAAGCATGATAGACAGATAACAAATGCTATTTCAAACTCAAGCGTGATAGAAAGATAACAAATGCTATTTCAAACTAAAGCGTGATAGACAGATAACAAATGCTATTTCAAACTAAAGCATGATAGACAGATAACAAATGCTATTCCAAACTCAAGCGTGATAGACAGATAACAATTGCTATTTCATATGTAAGCGTTAAAAACTGACGAACATTCTGTTTCAGGAAGCGTTACAGATCTACGCAAAAGCTATGTTAAACGTTAGCGTGACAGACCGATAAAAAATGCTATTTCAAACTCAAGCATGATAGACAGATAACAAAGGCTATTTCAAACTCAAGCGTGATAGACAGATAACAAATGCTATTCCAAACTCAAGCGTGATAGACAGATAACAAATGCTATTTAAAACTCAAGCGTGATAGACAGATAACAAATGCTATTACAAACTCAAGCGTGATAGACAGATAACAAATGCTATTTCAAACTCAAGCGTGATAGACAGATAACAAATGCTATTCACAACTCAAGCATGATAGACAGATAACAAATGCTATTCCAAACTCAAGCGTGACAGACCGATAAAAAATGCTATTTCAAACTCAAGCATGATAGACAGATAACAAAGGCTATTTAAAACTCAAGCGTGATAGACAGATAACAAAGGCTATTTCAAACTCAAGCGTGATAGACAGATAACAAATGCTATTCCAAACTCAAGCGTGATAGACAGATAACAAATGCTATTCGAAACTCAAGCATGATAGACCGATAACAAATGCTATTCCAAACACAAGCGTGAAAGACAGATAACAAATGCTATTCCAAACTCAAGCGTGATAGACAGATAACAAATGCTATTTCAAACTCAAGCGTGATAGACAGATAACAAATGCTATTCCAAACTCAAGCATGGTAGACAGATAACAAATGCTGTTCCAAATTCAAGCGTGATAGACAGATAACAAATGCTATTCCAAACTCAAGCATGATAAGCAGATAACAAATGCTATTCCAAACTCAAGCGTGATAGACAGATAACAAATGCTATTTCAAACTCAAGCGTGATAGAAAGATAACAAATGGTATTCCAAACTCAAGCGTGATAGACAGATAACAAATGCTACTCCAAACTCAAGCATGATAGACAGATAACAAATGCTATTCCAAACTCAAGCATGATAGACAGATAACAAATGCTATTCCAAACTCAAGCATGATAGACAGATAACAAATGCTATTCAAAACTCAAGCGTGATAGACAGATAACAAATGCTATTCCAAACTCAAGCGTGATAGACAGATAACAAATGCTATTTCAAACTCAAGCGTGATAGACAGATAACAAATGCTATTCCAAACTCAAGCATGATAGACAGATAACAAATGCTATTTCAAACTCAAGCATGATAGAAAGATAACAAATGGTATTCCAAACTCAAGCGTGATAGACAGATAACAAATGCTATTCCAAACTCAAGCATGATAGACAGATAACAAATGCTATTCCAAACTCAAGCGTGATAGCCAGATAACAGATGCTATTTCAAACTCAAGCGTGATAGACAGATAACAAATGCTATTCCAAACTCAAGCGTGATAGACAGATAACAAATGCTATTCCAAACTCAAGCGTGATAGACAGATAACAAATGCTATTTCAAACTCAAGCATGATAGACAGATAACAAATGCTATTCCAAACTCAAGCGTGATAGACAGATAACAAATGCTATTTCAAACTCAAGCGTGATAGACAGATAACAAATGCTATTCCAAACTCAAGCGTGATAGACAGATAACAAATGCTACTCCAAACTCAAGCATGATAGACAGATAACAAATGCTATTCCAAACTCAAGCATGATAGACAGATAACAAATGCTATTCCAAACTCAAGCGTGATAGACAGATAACAATTGCTATTTCATATGTAAGCGTTAAAAACTGACGAACATTCTGTTTCAGGAAGCGTTACAGATCTACGCAAATGCTATGTTAAACGTTAGCGTGACAGACCGATAAAAAATGCTATTTCAAACTCAAGCATGATAGACAGATAACAAAGGCTATTTCAAACTCAAGCGTGATAGACAGATAACAAAGGCTATTTAAAACTCAAGCGTGATAGACAGATAACAAATGCTATTCCAAACTCAAGCGTGATAGACAGATAACAAATGCTATTCGAAACTCAAGCATGATAGACAGATAACAAATGCTATTCCAAACACAAGCGTGATAGACAGATAACAAATGCTATTCTAAATTCAAGCGTGATAGAAAGATAACAAATGCTATTCCAAACTCAAGCATGATAGACAGATAACAAATGCTATTTCAAACTCAAGCATGATAGAAAGATAACAAATGCTATTTCAAACTCAAGCATGATAGACAGATAACAAATGCTATTTCAAACTCAAGCGTGATAGAAAGATAACAAATGCTATTTCAAACTAAAGCGTGATAGACAGATAACAAATGCTATTTCAAACTAAAGCATGATAGACAGATAACAAATGCTATTCCAAACTCAAGCGTGATAGACAGATAACAATTGCTATTTCATATGTAAGCGTTAAAAACTGACGAACATTCTGTTTCAGGAAGCGTTACAGATCTACGCAAATGCTATGTTAAACGTTAGCGTGACAGACCGATAAAAAATGCTATTTCAAACTCAAGCATGATAGACAGATAACAAAGGCTATTTCAAACTCAAGCGTGATAGACAGATAACAAATGCTATTCCAAACTCAAGCGTGATAGACAGATAACAAATGCTATTTAAAACTCAAGCGTGATAGACAGATAACAAATGCTATTCCAAACTCAAGCGTGATAGACAGATAACAAATGCTATTTCAAACTCAAGCATGATAGACAGATAACAAATGCTATTCACAACTCAAGCATGATAGACAGATAACAAATGCTATTCCAAACTCAAGCGTGACAGACCGATAAAAAATGCTATTTCAAACTCAAGCGTGATAGACAGATAACAAAGGCTATTTAAAACTCAAGCGTGATAGACAGATAACAAAGGCTATTTCAAACTCAAGCGTGATAGACAGTTAACAAATGCTATTTATAACTCAAGCGTGATAGACAGATAACAAATGCTATTCCAAACTACAGCGTGATAGACAGATAACAAATGCTATTCGAAACTCAAGCATGATAGACAGATAACAAATGCTATTCCAAACACAAGCGTGATAGACAGATAACAAATGCTATTCTAAATTCAAGCGTGATAGAAAGATAACAAATGCTCTTCCAAACTCAAGAATGATAGACAGATAACAAATGCTATTTCAAACTCAAGCATGATAGAAAGATAACAAATGCTATTTCAAACTCAAGCATGATAGACAGATAACAAATGCTATTTCAAACTCAAGCGTGATAGAAAGATAACAAATGCTATTTCAAACTAAAGCGTGATAGACAGATAACAAATGCTATTTCAAACTAAAGCATGATAGACAGATAACAAATGCTATTCCAAACTCAAGCGTGATAGACAGATAACAATTGCTATTTCATATGTAAGCGTTAAAAACTGACGAACATTCTGTTTCAGGAAGCGTTACAGATCTACGCAAATGCTATGTTAAACGTTAGCGTGACAGACCGATAAAAAATGCTATTTCAAACTCAAGCATGATAGACAGATAACAAAGGCTATTTCAAACTCAAGCGTGATAGACAAATAACAAATGCTATTCCAAACTCAAGCGTGATAGACAGATAACAAATGCTATTTAAAACTCAAGCGTGATAGACAGATAACAAATGCTATTCCAAACTCAAGCGTGATAGACAGATAACAAATGCTATTTCAAACTCAAGCGTGATAGACAGATAACAAATGCTATTCACAACTCAAGCATGATAGACAGATAACAAATGCTATTCCAAACTCAAGCGTGACAGACCGATAAAAAATGCTATTTCAAACTCAAGCGTGATAGACAGATAACAAAGGCTATTTAAAACTCAAGCGTGATAGACAGATAACAAAGGCTATTTCAAACTCAAGCGTGATAGACAGATAACAAATGCTATTCCAAACTCAAGCGTGATAGACAGATAACAAATGCTATTCGAAACTCAAGCATGATAGACAGATAACAAATGCTATTCCAAACACAAGCGTGAAAGACAGATAACAAATGCTATTCCAAACTCAAGCGTGATAGACAGATAACAAATGCTATTTCAAACTCAAGCGTGATAGACAGATAACAAATGCTATTCCAAACTCAAGCATGGTAGACAGATAACAAATGCTGTTCCAAATTCAAGCGTGATAGACAGATAACAAATGCTATTCCAAACTCAAGCATGATAGACAGATAACAAATGCTATTCCAAACTCAAGCATGATAGACAGATAACAAATGCTATTTCAAACTCAAGCGTGATAGAAAGATAACAAATGGTATTCCAAACTCAAGCGTGATAGACAGATAACAAATGCTACTCCAAACTCAAGCATGATAGACAGATAACAAATGCTATTCCAAACTCAAGCATGATAGACAGATAACAAATGCTATTCCAAACTCAAGCATGATAGACAGATAACAAATGCTATTCAAAACTCAAGCGTGATAGACAGATAACTAATGCTATTCCAAACTCAAGCGTGATAGACAGATAACAAATGCTATTTCAAACTCAAGCGTGATAGACAGATAACAAATGCTATTCCAAACTCAAGCATGATAGACAGATAACAAATGCTATTTCAAACTCAAGCATGATAGAAAGATAACAAATGGTATTCCAAACTCAAGCGTGATAGACAGATAACAAATGCTATTCCAAACTCAAGCATGATAGACAGATAACAAATGCTATTCCAAACTCAAGCGTGATAGACAGATAACAAATGCTATTTTAAACTCAAGCATGATAGCCAGATAACAGATGCTATTTCAAACTCAAGCGTGATAGACAGATAACAAATGCTATTCCAAACTCAAGCGTGATAGACAGATAACAAATGCTATTCCAAACTCAAGCGTGATAGACAGATAACAAATGCTATTTCAAACTCAAGCATGATAGACAGATAACAAATGCTATTCCAAACTCAAGCGTGATAGACAGATAACAAATGCTATTTCAAACTCAAGCGTGATAGACAGATAACAAATGCTATTCCAAACTCAAGCGTGATAGACAGATAACAAATGCTACTCCAAACTCAAGCATGATAGACAGATAACAAATGCTATTCCAAACTCAAGCATGATAGACAGATAACAAATGCTATTCCAAACTCAAGCGTGATAGACAGATAACAAATGCTATTTCAAACTCAAGCATGATAGCCAGATAACAGATGCTATTTCAAACTCAAGCGTGATAGACAGATAACAAATGCTATTCCAAACTCAAGCGTGATAGACAGATAACAAATGCTATTCCAAACTCAAGCGTGATAGACAGATAACAAATGCTATTTCAAACTCAAGCGTGATAGACAGATAACAAATGCTATTTCAAACTCAAGCGTGATAGAAAGATAACAAATGCTATTTCAAACTCAAGCATGATTGACAGATAACAAATGCTATTCCAAACTCAAGCGTGATAGACAGATAACAAATGCTATTCCAAACTCAAGCGTGATAGACAGATAACAAATGCTATTTCAAACTCAAGCGTGATAGACAGATAACAAATGCTATTCCAAACTCAAGCATGGTAGACAGATAACAAATGCTGTTCCAAATTCAAGCGTGATAGACAGATAACAAATGCTATTCCAAACTCAAGCATGATAGACAGATAACAAATGCTATTTCAAACTCAAGCGTGATAGAAAGATAACAAATGCTATTCCAAACTCAAGCGTGATAGACAGATAACAAATGCTACTCCAAACTCAAGCATGATAGACAGATAACAAATGCTATTCCAAACTCAAGCATGATAGACAGATAACAAATGCTATTCCAAACTCAAGCGTGATAGACAGATAACAAATGCTATTTTAAACTCAAGCATGATAGCCAGATAACAGATGCTATTTCAAACTCAAGCGTGATAGACAGATAACAAGTGCTATTCCAAACTCAAGCGTGATAGACAGATAACAAATGCTATTCCAAACTCAAGCGTGATAGACAGATAACAAATGCTATTTCAAACTCAAGCGTGATAGACAGATAACAAATGCTATTTCAAACTCAAGCGTGATAGAAAGATAACAAATGCTATTCCAAACTCAAGCATGATAGACAGATAACAAATGCTGTTCCAAATTCAAGCGTGATAGAAAGATAACAAATGCTATTTCAAACTCAAGCATGATAGACAGATAACAAATGCTATTTCAAACTCAAGCGTGATAGAAAGATAACAAATGCTATTTCAAACTCAAGCGTGATAGACAGATAACAAATGCTATTCCAAACTCAAGCGTGATAGACAGATAACAAATGCTATTCTAAATTCAAGCGTGATAGACAGATAACAAATGCTATTTCAAACTCCAGCGTGATAGAAAGATAACAAATGCTATTTCAAACTCAAGCGTGATAGACAGATAACAAATGCTATTTCAAACTCAAGCGTGATAGACAGATAACAAATGCTATTTCAAACTCAAGCGTGATAGACAGATAACAAATGCTATTCCAAACTCAAGCGTGATAGACAGATAACAAATGCTATTCTAAATTCAAGCGTGATAGAAAGATAACAAATGCTATTTCAAACTCCAGCGTGATAGAAAGATAACAAATGCTATTTCAAACTCAAGCGTGATAGACAGATAACAAATGCTATTTCAAACTCAAGCGTGATAGACAGATAACAAATGCTATTTCAAACTCAAGCGTGATAGAAAGATAACAAATGCTATTTCAAACTCAAGCATGGTAGACAGATAACAAATGCTGTTCCAAATTCAAGCGTGATAGAAAGATAACAAATGCTATTTCAAACTCAAGCATGATAGACAGATAACAAATGCTATTTCAAACTCAAGCGTGATAGAAAGATAACAAATGCTATTTCAAACTCAAGCGTGATAGACAGATAACAAATGCTATTTCAAACTAAAGCATGATAGACATATAACAAATGCTATTTCAAACTCAAGCGTGATAGACAGATAACAAATGCTATTCCAAACTCAAGCGTGATAGACAGATAAAAAATGCTATTTCAAACTCAAGCATGATAGACAGATAACAAATGCTATTTCAAACTCAATCGTGATAGACAGATAACAAATGCTATTTCTAAATTCAAGCGTGATAGAAAGATAACAAATGCTATTTCAAACTCAAGCATGATAGACAGATAACAAATGCCATTTCAAACTAAAGCATGATAGACCGATAACAAATGCAATTTTAAATGTAAGCGTGATAGACCTTCGAAACTGCCATTTAACATTTAATCGTTAAAAACCGACGAAAATTATATTTCAGCAAGCGTTACAGATCGACGAAAATGCTATTTTAACAAGCGTTACAGGCAGATTTAACTGCTATTCAAATGGACTCACCGATGCTCTTATTTAAGATGCACAGAAACTTATTAGAAATAGATAAAAAATCCAACTTCATTTTAAGCGCGACAGAGCGACATAGTAATGCACCTATTATAGAGTTTCATAGACGCATGTAAGAAATCTAATTTCACATCCAAGCGTGACCGACCAATTGTCTCTCATGCTTGGATGCATCTTAAATAAGATGCAATTATTCAATCTGCGTGTATCGAAATGAAAATGCTATTTGAACGATAAGCATAACAGACCAATACAAAATCAGAGGCTCTTATAGTAATGCGTGGGAGCATGGTTATGAAATAAAATTAAACTTTACTTAAAAGATAAACTGTCTGGTTCAATAAAGCTTCAGCGGGTGAACTATCGTTTGAGGCATTTCAGTTTCGTGTAGCTCTATAATTTCAAAGAAATATCTCTAGGATTCCTGCTGCTGTTCTCCTTCGAAGAATAAGCGTATTCTCTTGAATGTATTAACAGAACGCTCGACCTGGCCATTTGATTGAGGATGAAATGGTGGTGTATTTATGTGTTTGATGCTATTCTGCTAAGCACTAAAGCAGTGTCATTGTCAGAGTTTATCATCTCTCGGATTTCAAATCTTAAATGTTTTCTTCAGATGTGATGCGGCTCATCGGAAAAATTCAGGCCATTTACTGTAGGCATCTCCTAATATAAGTTTAAAAGGAAACGTTGTTAATTATATTCATTTTATAAGTAACGTATAAGCGTTTGTAAGTATGTACTTCTAAAGCCCTTTTCCAAGTAATATAATCTAGTTGTTACATATTTGTATGTTCCTATAGTGTGTTTTAATGTAATGAAGTTGATTTTACATTGTTATGAAGCGATTTGTAGTATTTTAAATTATCAAGTATCAGTTGATTTTAATGTATTCGTATCTCATCCAAGTTTGTTTAAAATTTTAAAGAATACATTTATTATAAAGTGCTTCTAATTATTTTAGTTTTGCAAATAAATTGAATTCGTTTGTACACGTGTGATGGGAAAACAGATTTATAATTATTTGCTTTCTAAATAATAATAACTTCCTGTAGTGTATTTCAATGTAATTATGTTTATTTTATTATTTGACGGAAATGTTTTATATTATAAAAGAGTTTTTCTACTTTGTCTGTTTATGTATGTTTAAAACGAAACAATAAAAGTCTAATTGTAATAAATGAGGATAAAAAAGAAAGTAAGTTGACCATGAAGGAAAGAGTACATGAGGTAAATGACAAACCGATTGTCTCATTAAAAATGTAATTAGTTGTTGAAAGATAAAAAATAAATCATGTACTACTGTTATGATATACAACTAATTATAAAAAGTAAATAGACTAATATTTATTTAACACAACTATAATTATTTATCCAATAGCTACAATACATAGAACAATGATGATTTCAAAATTAATGACATAAGGGAATCACTGAAATTTTCTTTCCAATCCTCCTGGTTGGAATAACTCTTTCTTGAAAGAAAACTGAAGCGAAGTACATTGTTTTATTAAAAAAAACATACGCAACAATAGGAAATAAAAATTGGCTAATCAGAATCAAGTATGGATTTGTTAGTTTAAATGCTATTGATAGCAAACTTTGAGAATGAGACTGACTTTTCTTGATACTAGTGTGACGGCCGATTGCAGCGGACAAAATTAGTATTTATATATTTGCCGGTATTTGTTTGGTTCGGAGTATAATCGCAAGATTGTATAAGGATGTTTGCAGCTAAGAACACGTTGGATAGGACGATTGGTAGAAGAAAGGAAGACAACTGGATATGGTTATAATACGCAATTAATGCTAAAACACAATAGGAGGAAATAAGATGAAAAAAACACACAGGAAAAGACAGGGTTTTCCTTGGAGGGAGTATAAGCAAAGTATGCAGCAATTCATACACATGTTTTGTTTATGTAGATCAAAAGTTCAATAAAGTTGGAGCAGCACTTAACTATGTAGACCCATCTATTGTCTTTGATAACTGAACTAGGCGCATAACGATCCATTTTCGATAAGTTAGCTCGCTAATCAGAATTCTTGTAATTGAAGAAAAATGTCCAGGCAATGATGCGTTTCATATCTATCGTTTTTGTATTTTCTTCAAATAAATAATTCATTTAAAATGATTATATACTTCCATGCATGTAAACTGTTTGTTTTTTTTAAATTTCTGGCAGGATAGAATATATTTTTCAACTCCTTCAGTAATTTTCTTTCAATTCGCTCTGCGAAACTTTGCGGTACTTTTCACACTGTCGCCCACCTATCATTCCCCAAATTTTCTTCTCTCCCAACCACCGTGTTTTTGTTAGGCTAGGCCCAAAAGACGAGAATAAAAGAAAGAAGAAAAAAAAAACAGTCGCTTACGGGAAAGCGTTATATAGCCTCCCTTTCCCTCTCTTATACGCTTCATGTCTTCGTTCATGCCTCGATGAAGAGGAAGAAACAAACAAAGACGCAGAAAGTAGATTTTCGTCCTGATACGTTGTATTGCTTTACACTCGCTATCTTTTCTGCCTCTAATGCAACACTCGATTTTCTCGTAATAATATATATATATATATATATATATATATATATATATATATATATATATATATATATATATATATATTATAGATGAATTCCGATCCCCAAAGGAACAATCAATCCATACCTTTCATCTGTTCTGTCATTTTCTTAGTCCTCATATTTTGACGACGACCACAACTATAGTTTTGTTCTGTGCTTCGAATCATGACTACCTTGAACAGGGATCGAAACCTCGATGTAATTGTCTATAGTCTGTTCTTTTACCCCAGGTCGAGACGCCTTGCCTGATTTATGTTAAGCAGCTTTGTTATTTTTTTTTCTTTTACTGGCAACAGAACACCGGTGTGTTTATTTTTTAGATTTTATTTCCGCTTAATTAATGGATATATATGATACGTCCGATTAAGGGCGATTGAATGCAGTACTCTGCATATTCTTAACCGCTTAGGGAGCGGTAAAAATTCTAAAAATGAACACACCGGTGTTCTGTCGCCAGTAAAAAACAATAACGAAGCTGCTTAACATTATAGGCAATGAGATCGAGGTTTCGATACCTGCCCAATGTAGAGATGCTGATAACGGCTCATAGCCATCAACACGTGTCCATGGATTTCTTAGGGAGGGGAAACTATTCTAAAAATAAACACACCGTTGTTCTGTCACAAGTAAAAAAAAATAACAAAACTGATATATATATATATATATATATATATACAGGGTGGGCCAAAATAAGGGTCCTATCTTTAAATTTGAATTACTTGAATTTGAATAACTTCCACAAAATAAAAGGTAAACTCACCAAACTTTATGTGTGTGTAGACTGACCCTTCCGAGATTTTTTGAAATAAACAAAACAAATTTTAGCCGAAAAACACTTCTTTAAACTTACAAAAACTAAAGTATTGTTTTTTACACTGTTTTGAGTTTTTTAAGCAAAAATAATGTTTTCTAAATGAGGGTACGTTCCTTAGGGCTAATACGGCTCATGCTTGCTTCGGAAAGGGTCCTTTACTTATTCTAAAAAAAAAAAAAAATCAATAAATAAAAAAGTTATGAATTTTTAAAAATAGGACACTTATTTTTGCCCACCCTGTATATATATATATATATATATATATATATATATATATATATATGTACAAATAGAGAGTTATAATAAGTGTATAATACATATATAGATATAGTGATATCGCTATATTTATATATGTATTATACACTTATAACTCTCCCTCTTTCTCTGAGAGAAATTGATTTTTTCTAAAACCTTATGTTTTGGACAGAAACATCGAACAAGAAACTCCAAGCGAATGTGATGTTTACACGATAAAATATATCCATTGAAATAAGAGTTACTTTTTTCATTTGAAGCCGAGGGGGGTCGAAGCTGACATCTTCTTATTACTCGGACGGTATAACGAAAGAGAATTAAAGATCAGACAAGTCGAAAGGCTGGAATTTAATCAGTGGACGCGTCTTTGTTGCTGGACATTGTCTTGTGTAACTAACATTGGTCACGCTTCGAATTCTTGGAATTGTATTAATCTTCATTGCCAGTGGCGTAAATATGCACGTCGGGCGAAATCTGTCCAATGTCCAATGTACAAAAGAAAATGATCGGTAAATTAACTTTGAAAAGAAATAAATAGGAATGGCTGTTCCCAAAAAGAACGGAAGCTAGTTCCGTATACACATTATATATACTAGCGATTACCCGTGGAAATTCTGCGGTGCTTTATACATCAATCTTAATAGTGTATTGTAAATAATAATAATATTTCTTTAGAAATAATAAATGTTTGTCAGGGGCAATACTATTAAGAAAAAAATCACTATTCTTCCGTAAAAATAATTTTCAGCTAAATATTCTTTAAATAAATAAAAACAAATATGTCGCTTTTCTCTTTCTTTATCTAAAAATGTATTATATTTCATTATTTCTAAAAAC
Source organism: Sepiola atlantica (assembly GCA_963556195.1). Classification (NCBI taxonomy): domain Eukaryota; kingdom Metazoa; phylum Mollusca; class Cephalopoda; order Sepiida; family Sepiolidae; genus Sepiola; species Sepiola atlantica. The sequence continues at coordinate 72,710,410 of OY744527.1, read as the reverse complement.
AATCAATATTCTCTGTCTTCTTACCATAGAAATAACTGTCAGCTAAATATTCTTTAAATCAATGAAACGAATGCCATTTTTAGAAATGCTTTTATTTAATATTGTACTGTTTTAGTAGACGATTCGACATAATTTGATTGTGGGACATTTATTTAAAAAATAGTTAAAGTAGGATTTGTTTTTAACTTAGCAATATCAATTATAACTAATCGAACGATCTCATTTTAATGTGTGTGATAAATGATAACGTACATACGAACATGAAGTGCGTTAGTTTTATTATTAAATGCACACACACAAACACACACACAAACAGTTTTGCACCGCACTCATGCCCCTTTACAACGATTGAAATAAATATATAATGATACTAAACCTTATGCCTAGAATCCTTGATTCAATTTTTAATTACATGACTTCGATCCTTGAAAATGTCTAAAATTTAAACCTTAAGCTTAAGGTGTTTTAAAAAAAAATTCATAGAGTCTTGCTTAATTGTGATCTAATGACTATGGATCAAATTCAATGCAAATCTGAAACATTTTAATTTTCAAATGGGAGGTTGAGCCTATATTATATCCCTTAAAAACCCTTTAAAATACTCTATAGAAACTGTCATTTGGAGAATATTTATTAATTGACGTTTTATAGCTATTGTTAAAATTTCACAAAGCCGACATTATCCATCCTTACGCCTAGTAGCTGTGTTCTATACTCCCTAAATAACGGCTAATTAATTTGTATAAATACACACACCTAACTTTATATAAATAGAGATATTCGTAGATCCTGTATGCCTCTTTTCCGTAAGAATCGCTTGCAAAATAATTAAAAACATACAAATCATATGACAATTTTTGAGTTCATTACTCTCAGTTTCCAAGGGAGACAATTGTTGGACATCTTAATTTTCTTTTTAAATAACATTCTTAAAAATATCATTTAAAAAAATTTTTTTAGAAAATATTTTCTAAGATATATTAAAAAAAATCGTTTTTCTATTTCATTTTATAATTAAAGTTGAAATATTTGAGTCGGTCCTCCACTCTTTTTAAATAAAAAAAGAGATGACGTGGTTGAAATCTTGTTTTATCGCCAAGACTCGCGCATGCGTACCTAAAAGTGGGTAGCAACCTCATCATGTTTGCGTCAGTAATTTAAATGCCCCGTTATTTTTAATAAACATTTTTTAATACTGCTAGTGAAAGTATTCTTGAAATAATATTTTTGAAATGATATTTTTGAGTTAACGATAAAAAAAAACAACATAATATGCCTCTCATTCAGCTACCTTACAATATTAATGGAATTAACGGATACTAATTATATGATGTTTTTTTAATTAAAAGTAACCGGACATTTAAATAACCAACAGCAACACGGGTCTTTTTCAAAAGCCGTCGCGTACATTCGTGGCGAACAAATAAAGATTTCAACCAATTCGTCTTTTAGAGACATTTCCATGTGTTTTCGTGCTTTTCGTCTTTGCTTTCATAAATTGTCCATGTAGCTGCTTCTCTTCAAATATTCCTTTACTCGCCTTCTTGTTTCCCGTTTCGCTGTTCTATGTATTGTTCATCTTGCAGGTTCTTTTTGAAGCGGTAATTAACCTTTCGTTATGTCTGGTGATGTATTTCTCTTGGTCTGTTATCGCATCATCCACACAATCGTCAATACTTACCAGTCCTCTGCCACCTTCTCTGCCTTTTACATGGTCAGTAACTATCATACTCCGAGTGCGCTGCATTGTTCCTGGTCATTAGATTCCTAGTTTTTTAATCAGGTGCACGGGCCCTTATTTTCTTCAGTCTATACAGGAGCCAGAGTATCTTATTATGTATACTGGCCGGATATTTATTCCTTTTATACTATATACTTCGGTTTCAAGTATTATATTCCAATTTTCGTTTTACTTTCTGTTGACTTGATGGCGTCCGCTTCCAATAATCCCAGATATTTATATGGATTCATATAAGACAAGCGGCCTCATCGTCTGCTTTTTCTAGTTTTCCCATTTTCACCTGTCTATGTCGTTTATACTTTCTTTTGTGTGTGTGAATTTGTATTCGGTATTGCACCTTCTGATTACGTTGTTGAGTTGCATCATGGTTATAATAAGAAGTGGTGATGATTGTGAATATCTTGGAAAAATCCCATCTGTGATTTTATCTCTCCTAGGTGTTGTCCTCCAGCTGTCAGTTCCAGTTTCTCTATTTCCATTGTTTTCTCCAGAAAGATTATTATTATTTACTCACTAGGAGTTATCACACTGGTCATCGTCAGTGGTCACCCACTGCCGACAACCTGTGGTATTCCCTGGAGTCCAAGTGACAACAAGTCTCCTCAGGCCTCCAGTATGCTCCACCTCTTTTCGTTCATCACCGCTGATGACCTTGCGGTAATCGCAACAGCCACCTACCAACGATTTCCCGCTGATAAGGGCCATTGGTTCCCTCTGGGGCCCCGAGTGGCAACAAGCCTTCCCAAGGTCCCAGAGCTGTCCGCGCTCTTCCAGTGGAGGTCTGGTTTGCGCTTTCCCTCCTCGACCCTCTGCCCATAATTTTCGTGGCGTCAGCCTATGCTTGCGCCTCTCTCGAGCGCTTGTATTTTCCCCGGTTCTGTTGTTTTGTGCTTCCATGTGTTTGTTCTCCATTCGTTGCTTATGTAGGTTGGTTTCCGCATTCGAGGACATTTCTCAGGATTGTAGCTGTTTTGATCATTACTGTCCTTTGTATGGTCTCATTTATCCCTTTGATTCCTATTTCTCCTAGTCTTTTCTCCATGTTTTTGGGGACTGTTCCTAGTGCTCCTATGATTATTGGTGTTATGCTGACTTTCTTCATGTTCCATATTCCTTTCAATTCTCTGGCAAGTTCAGTATATTTGCTTCTCTTTTCCGTCTCTTTGATCTTCACTCTGTGGTCTGCTGGAACGGCAAAGTCCACGATTTTGCAGGATTTTTCTTTCTTGTTGATTATTATCATATCCGGTCTCCTTGCTGTTATGGGTTTGTCTTTTTGTACATTCATATCCCATATGATTTTGTGTTTTTCGTTTTCTAGTACAGTTTCTGGTTTGTGTTTGTACCGTTTTCTTGCATATTCGAAATTCAGTTGTTTGCACATTTCCCGGTGTACTTCTTTCCCCTATACTGCCATGTCTGTTCTTGTATTCCCTTTGTGCTAGCTTGCTGCATTCACTTATTATATGATTTATCGTTTCGTCTCTTTGTCCACACAATCTGCATTTGCTGTTTTCCTGGGTTTTATCTATGTTTGCTTTAATAAAGTTTGTCCTAATCGCATTGTTCTGTGCGGCCGTCAGCAGAGATTCCGTTTCTCTGTTCAGGTTTCCTTTTCTTAGCCATGCCCAGCTGTTTTCATTGGCTTCATCGCTTGTGAGTCTTATAAAGCGTCCATGTAGTTGTTTTTCTTCCCACTTTTCCTTTCTTGTCTTTTTGTTTCTGGGTTCAGTGCTTCCGGGGTTGTTTGTTGGGCTGGTGTCTCTTGCTGTGGTGATCAGTCTTTCCGTGTTCTGGGTTACATATTTCTCCAGCTCTTTTTTGGTGTCTTCCACACAGTCTTCTATACTTACCAGTCCTCTACCCCCTTCATTTCTTTTCACGTAGAGTCTGTCCGTGTCGTCTTTTGGGTGAAGTACATTGTGCATAGTCATTAGTTTTCTAGTTCTTTGGTCAAGGGTCCTGAGTTCTTCTTTGGTCCAGCCTATGAATGGTCCAGAGTATCTTATTAGTGATACAGCCCATGTGTTTATCCCTTTTACTAGGTTTCTGCTATATAGTTTACTTTCTAAGAGTTTCCTTGTTCTTCGTAGATATTCTTTTCCAATCTTCTCTTTCATTTCTGTATATTTGATTGTGTCTGCTTCCAGAACTCCCAGGTATTTGTAACTATCTTGTTCTCCTAGCACCCTCATCTCCTCTTGGTTGGGGAGTTCTATACCTCCTGTCGTCTCCAGTTTTCCTCTTTTGATCTCTAGCAGTGCACATTTTTCTATTCCAAACTCCATTTGGATATCCTGGCGGAATATCCTGGTTGTGTTTATCAGCTTTTCCAGTTCTTTTTTGTTTTTTGCAAACAGTTTAAGGTCATCCATGTACATCAGGTGGTTTATTCTTTGTTCTGTATCCGTAAACCTGTATCCGGCATCACACTTTCTGAGTATGTAGTTGAGTGGCATCATGGCTATTATAAACAGTAGTGGTGATAGAGAGTCTCCTTGAAAAATGCCTCTCTGTATTTTTATCTCAGACAGGTATTGTCCTCCGGCTGTCAGTTTTAGTCTCCATGTTTCCATTGCTTTCTGGATGAGATTAATAATCCTGTCTGGTATCTTGTATATTTTTAAGCATTCAATTATCCATGTTTGGGGGATTCTGTCGTAGGCTTTCTTGTAGTCAATCCATGCCATGGTTATGTTCTTTTGTCTGCTCTTCACCTCCTTCAGGGTCTTTTGATCAATGTATAGTAGATCACGTGCCCCTCTTTGTCCTTTCCGGCATCCTTTTTGTTCCTCGGGGAGCAGTCCACGTTTGTCCAGGGATTGGTAGATTTGTTCTCTCAGTTGTGCTGTGAGAATTTTCCACATTATTGGTAGACATGTTATCGGTCTGTAATTGCTGGGGGTCGTTCCCTTTTTGGGGTCTTTTTGTATTAGTGTTGTTCTTCCTTCCGTCATCCATTCTGGTATGTCTGTTTTGCTCAGTTTCTGCGCTATTCTTTCATGCAGAGTCGTGAATTTTTTAAACCAGTATGCATGTATTCCATCGTGGCCTGGTGCTCTCCAGTTTGCCATTTTTCTTAGGGTTTTCTTGATCGTTTCTTTGTTGATTTCTGTTTCGGTTCCTTCTCCGATTTCTTGCAGTTCATCTTTCATGTTTTTCAACCATTGGGCATTCTTGTGCTTTTTTCGTTCTTCCCATATCTTGCCCCAGAATTGTTTTGTTTCTGTTGGGTTCGGTTGCTCTGTCGTTGTTTTTTCTCCATTTACGTTTTTGTAAAACTGGCTTTCATTGTTTTCAAAGGTCCTGTTCTGTTTGCTCTGTTCTGATTTGTACCTGTATCGTCTCAGTCTTCCTTCTATTGCTGCTATCCTTTGTTTTATTTCTTCATGTTTCTCATTTAGTTTTTCCTTGCGTTTCTGATTTTTGCTTCTTAATCGTTTCATGTCCTCCTCCCTTCTGTTCACGGTTTTAGCTTCTTTCCGAAGTTTGGTGATCTGGGTTTCCAGTCTGATTTCCCATCCAGGTTTTGTCGGTCCTCTCTTTTGTCCATTCTCTTCGTTTCTTAGTTTCATACTTACCGATTTTGCCCCTGCATATATCAGGTTGTTTAGGTCTGTAATAGTTTCTGTTGGGATGTGTGTGAGGAGTCTGTTTACTCTTTCTGTTTCTGCTTGTAACTTCTTCGCTACTTCATTCCTGAGAGATGGGAGTTTTGTTTTGTTTTCTAACATGTATCGTCTTATGTTCTCCACTTCACTTGCTTCTTTTTCGTCGAGTTCTATCTCAGCAGGTTCTGTGGTTCCGCAGTCGTCTATCTCCCCTGCTTCTGTGATTCCGTAGTCTTCAATCTCTTCAGTTTCAGTGTGTATGTTTTACCCGTCCTCTTCCTGTGGTCTCTCCTTTGGTGGTGTTTCTTGCTCCGTTTCTCCATTAGCCTTCTGTCTGATTTCCGTCAGTTCCATCTCCGAGAACCATCCTCGCTTGAGGATCTGTCTTGCTTGATCTGCTATCCTTTGTTCCGTTGGAAAATTATTATTATTATTATTATTATTATTATTATTATTATTATTATTATTATTATTATTATTTCATAATAGTCTAAACTTTTGGATGTTTTTAGTTGGGGGTTTCTTTTTTGAACATCAAGTCAATTCCCTTGACTTTAGACATTCAAGCTGTACCTTAACACTTTCGCTGTTCCTAACAGGCAAGCCTTTTGCGGAATTGGAAAAACACTTGTCTTGTCAATCTATTTAAGCCATTTGTGGTGGCTGTTTAAGCCATTTATTATTATTATTATTATTATTATTATTATTATTATTATTATTATTATTATTATTATTATTATTATTATTATTATTATTATTATTTTACTCACTCTGGGTTTAAACACAATTCATTATAAGTTAGTTCTCATTAGCAATAACAAGTGGTGTTCTCTTGAGTCTGAGTGACAGAAAGTGATCCTAGATTTCCAGAACTCTCCACTTCTTTCGATAACCGTTGCAAATCATTTTGCGTTATTAAAATAGCTGTTAACCTTTGATTTGTCGTTGGCAATAATTGTAGGTCTTCTCTGGAGTTTGAGTGTCAATAAGCCAACCCCAAGGTTCCAGTATTCTGCGCATCCTTTTAGTGGAAGTCTGGTTGGTGCTCTTCCTCCTCAATCCTTCCATGTAGTTTCAACTTTCCGTACTCTATCCCTTTTCACTACTATTGTAACCCATTTGGTGTTCTTGAATCAGCCGTAATCTATGTTCTCACCCATTAAGCTCGGTGGTTTTCCTTGGAATTAATGTATGAATTATCTTCCTACATATTTTCGTTCTCTTCTTCTCGATGTCATCACATCGCTATATCTACTTGGTATTTCCATTCTCCGCGGCGACTTACTCTTGTACCAACTGATATTGTTTTCATTGCCTTTTCTTTTTTATTATTTGAGCGGGAGAGTCAAATTATAGTCTTTTTCTTACATATCAAAATTTACTCACGAACTTCCAGCCTCCCTTGCCCTCGTTTTAATATCGTTACTTATTATTCCAGTTGTGTTTGTCTCCAGTGAAACTCTATTTTAACTTACCTTTAATTTGTGAATTGCGTTCTGAATTACAGGATGTTTTTAATAAGCCAACTCTTTTTATCAGAGCCGTGTTTTGTATAGGTTAATTCTTCATTTGATTAGTCTTCCAAATCCTATTATGAGATCATTTGTTGGCATCTACACAGATGAGATAACTGTCTCTTGCAACACATCGAAGAACCTTTGTGATCAAGATCGGGCCTATTCTCTATCTTTTAATATCCAGTACGTGGTGCAATGTAAAAAAGTGGCTTGTACCTTTAACACCTTTAAAACAAAGCTACTCTCCTTTCACAACCAACACTCGGACTCTTGTTTTATCCCAGTCGAAATCGAATGGCTCTCTTGGAGGAAGCGCCTTGTTTTGATAAGATCACATAACTGACATTCAAGCTAGATCTAAAATGAAATATATATGTCTAATATGTTGCTAAGGATGCTGGAATAATGGATATATGAGTCGGATAGCCCCTACGGTTGACTACTGGTAACACATCTGGGCATGCGCTGCTCAAAGCACTCTTTCTAGCCTTGCGAACAAAACCGAAATCTAGTGACGGATGACTTTTTCTCTTATTTACAGACCCTCTCTCACAGGAGAAACGTTGCTAGTCATGCTCTACTTTATCGTTATTTCAATGGAATGTGCTCTACTGAGTTCCCATCACTATCTCCATCCACTTGCTCGACATTCACATCAGAAGTCGTCTTCCTACTACAAGGAATACCAATTTTCTTTCTATCTCTATGTGCCTAGCGTCAAGCTGAATTTTCATGAACATACATTCTTTCCCATCTTTGGAACACATTACCACGGCACTTATTCCCTTCAGAATACAACATAGTCGTCTTCAAATCAAATGGCAACAAATACACTTGTCATAAATCGTCCTCATTAAGCAAACAAATTTTGTTCGGTTCAATTAATCATTTTCAATCACGTCATAAAATTCTTCATCATTAAACTGAAAATCAATTTTTCTCATTAACTTTTTTCTCGAGTTGATTTTGCTCCTGATAAGTGATATATTATTAGTAAAAAAATGCATCTAGTTTTTAGTAATATAATTAATCTAGTCTTTTTTGTAGTTTTTTGGAACATGCTAAAACGTCTGGAGGAAATAAAGGTCATCATACCAATGACATATTCACGGTGGGCAGCACCCATTATAGTAGTAAAGAAAGCCAATTGTTCAATTCGGTTGTGTGATGATTTTTCAATTGGTCTCAACGCAGCACTAGAGGATTATTGCCAATCCCAGATTATCTCTTCACCATACTTAATGGTGACACCTGCTTAACAAAATTAGATCCCACAGAGGCTTATCTGCAGGTCGAAGTGGCAGTAACCGCCAGGGAACCGCTTTCCATAAATGCACCGTGGATTATTCCAATTCACTAGTTTACCTTTTGGGGTAAAAACAGCCCTTGCACTATTCCAGAAGATTATGGACGCAATGTTAACTAGTGTGGAAAGTACAGCTGCATACTTACATAACATTATTGTTGTCAAGAGTTGATAGAACGAATCACCAATGTCTTAACCCACATTCAAGACTTTGGTTCCCAACTCCGGCCTGAAAATTGCCATTTTGTATTTACGTTCCATAAAATACATTGGGATTTATTTTAAATCACCAAAGTCGTCTTCCAGATCCGGCTAATGTCCCAGTTTCAACACATGTTACCCCATCAGACGTTAGCAGTATACGCGCATTTCCTCGACTGGTGAGTTACTACGGAAGTTTCTTGCCTTCATTTCATAAAAATTAAATCACCACTCAACATACTGTTGACGTAAGAAACAAAATACACCTTTCCCGTGGACTATCAGAAATCATTTGACAAAATCAAATCACGCATTAATCCTGCTCCAACGCTCACACATTTTGATCCAAATAAGAACATAGTCGTGGAAGCGGATGCATGAAATCATGGCGTGGGAGCAGTGATATCAAATATATTCACAGACTGAACTGAAGAAACTATCCTGCATTCAACCAGATCACTGACACCCGCTGACCACAATTACAGTCAAGTCGAAAAAGAAGCACTGATACTGATTTTTGCAGGGAAGAAATTCTATAAGATGTTGTTCTGGCATCACTTACATTTCAAACGGACCACAAGCCATTACCTTCAATATTTGGCTAAAAAAGCTATTCCAGTATATTAAGCCAGCCAATTACAACGGTAGGCAATCATCTTACTGGGGTATGATTTCAATATACAGTACCACAGAATTACAGAATTCGGCCAGGCTGATCCTTTGTTACGACTCATCAGTGCAAAAACAGTTCCAAACGAAATCGTCATCACTGCAATCGAGGACGATTTTCAGTGCACACTCACAAATTGTATCTGGACAATTCCAGTGACAAGGATCGATATAAAACAAAAAACATAAGATCCAATGATCCGAAACGTGAGCATATTTCTCCACAATTCATGGCCTCCTAACCTCACGTAAGGCTCCTAAGAGTTCAAACGTCGCCGTGGCTCTCTTTCTGTCATTGATAGTTGTTTAATGTTCACAGATCGTTTGTTGTTCTCACTTAGCTCAAACAAGCAGTCCTTAAACAACTACATTCGGGGCATCCAGACTATAATCGAATGAAATCAATAGCCCGTCGTGTCGTCTATTAGCCTAACATATACACATACATTGAACGTACTATCAAACGTTGTATCCAGTGTATGGAAGCGCAGACGAATCCACCTCGGATTGTTGATTCTCGCTGGACATACACAGAGCAACTAGAATACACGTAGACTTTGCTGCCCCTATCAATGGTCTTAGTTTTCTTGTTGTTTTGAATGCTAATTCCAAATGACCATAAGTTTTTTCAATGTAACAGGCTGACACGCAGTCTACGGTAACAGTACTCAGTCAGCTATTTAGTCAACACGGCATGCCCGAGACTTTAGTCTCAGACAACGGATCACAATTCACGTCTGAGTCATTCCAGCTATTCTACAAATCGTGTTGCACAACACACGTCCGATCGCAGCCCTATCACCATTAATCCAATGGACAAACCGAACGGTTGTGAACACATTTACACGGTTACTACCCAAAGCGAGGAGAAGAGAAATAATAGACGAGATACTACATGCTTTCTTCCTTGTCTATGGAACAACACTAAATGGTGCAGTGAACAATGGTTTGTCACCAACAGAGACACCCATGGGACGAAAGCTTTGCACCACACAGGACGTTTAACTGCCCCAGCGACAAAGGAAACAACCTAACCCTAACAAAGCAAAAACATTTTCAGTTGGCACACCAGTGTTAGCTCGGAATTACAGACATGTCAAGCCAAACTGGGTACCATCTGCAAAATAAAACGACAATTTCTGTATGATGCTAAAGACGGGAGTCAATTCTGGACACGATACACAAAACAGATACGTACCAGATACACTGGAGACAACTTAATTGACAACTGACCAACCATTCCGTTCGACCTGTTAATGGACCAATTCGAATTGTCATCTCCATCACCTCCCATCCAGAGGAATACAAATGAAAATTATTAAAAACTTCCAAGGAGTTGGCAAAAAAGCAGTCGCACTCGAGTAAAGCACCCCCAAGATTACTCCAAGTACACTCGGTACAGTTGAAGACTTACACGAGATGCTAGTTACAACCTAAATATAATAGAGCACCAAACTGTTTTATTTTAATTTTAACCCTAACCTAACTCTAATTAAAGTCAAAACTAACAAAGTTTTAGTTTGCAAAGTCGGTTTAGTTCGGTTTGTATTGTGTAGAAGCATCGGAACTGGATTCGGCTTTCTTCGGAAAGTCGGAACTCTTTACGTCCGACTGCAAATTTCTGAATACCTATTCCAAAAAATTTGGGGGAGCAGAACAAATGTATCCTAAAACATTAAATATTGTTTCCGCACTTCATTTTATTGTAAGACCCCTCATCCCAAATACTAAAAAAAATAACAAAGTTTGATTTCCCTGAAATATTGACAAAAAATTGGTTCCACGTCTTCATATTACCGCTAAATGGCCCGGAGTGGGTGCTCATATTACATTAAAGTTATACAGGAAAGTGATCTCCCACTCTAGAAGTTAAATTATTTAAATTAAAAAAATTTTTTTTGGGGGGGGATATTTTTTAGTATTAAATTATTTTGTTTAGATATCCCCCCCACCGTGTAACTCCGAGACACGGGCCCTGCTAGTTTTTATTTATCGTATAAATGAATGCTCTAACAATCTTATCAAGTCAAGTAAATCTTTAAAAGTAAATATTTAGCATAAAATAATGTTGTATTTACAAACATTTTTGGTAATAAATTAAAGAAAGAAAATTGAGGCACTAATGCGTTAATATATTTGTAACTTTTTAAATAAACATTATCAATACATACATATATATTATATCATAACATATATTTTAACGATAAAAAAGATAAAAATTAAATGAAAAAATATAGGTTTCAAATTCAATTTCAAGAATGTACCAGACATTTAATCTGGGAAAGGACCATCATTTCTCTTTCTTTTTTCCGACTTCCCTTCTTTCTTTCCCTAAATATTATTTTTGTTTTCAACACCTTTTTATAAGAACACCACTAGTTAGGTATCGAAAGGAACGTACATTTATAATACAAAACAACAAATTATTTTTATAGATCAAATATCGCTGAAGATAGCCGGTTAGCAATTTATAAATATGAATAAAACTCAAAAGAACGCTGTGTTTTTCGTCGCTTGAAACCTATGGTATTATGTTTATTTTATCTGATCTTCTATAATGTTATTAATAAATAAATATTATGCTCTTACTATTAAATAATCGACGAATCTGTTGGATTTCTTTCTACCAAACGAAACCATAGATTATATATAGAGAAAGTAAAGAACAGGAAAATAAAGATATAATGTATACTTTTAAATCATGAAAAAATTGATGCTCGGTATACGAGATAGAGCAATTATATAAACAAATAAAAGATGAGAATAAAGATTGTAAAAATAAAATATCCTTAGTTTTGAACAAAAAAGGAATAAATCTTTTTTATTTTTATACCTTGTTTTGAACAACTTAGGATGTAATAGATTTTGTATTTTTACAAGTTTTATTCTCATCTTTCATTGCTTTCTCTCTCTCTCTCTCTTTCTCTCTCTCTCTCCCTCTCTCTCTCTCTCTCTCTATATATATATATATATATATATATATATATATGGGTTGGTCGTTCATTTAAAAGCATTGCTGGATTAGTTAATAAAATTGAAAATATAAGCCATTAACAATGCAAGATTAATTTATTATTTTTTTTACTTAAATCGTATTAATTTCGGAATAAAATTCTATCATCAGAGGTGACCAGTATTAAGTCATTTTTTTTCATCAAAAAACAAGAATAAACAAACTTTTTTCTTTTGTTACTTTACCGGATTACACACACACACACACACACACATATATATATAAAATATTATATATATAAAGTATTATATATATATACATATAAAGTATTATATTTAAAAACTATAAATTACAGTGTCTGTTGAGTGCACCCAGGTTTCATCGATCTGGTAATGCCTGATCAGGGTTGGAAACCGGCTGATAGAAGCATATTGGACGAAGCAGAAGCAAAGTTCAGTAGGTGAAGACTAAAAGTAAAGAAGGGAAACACACGAATTCCCGGTTAAAGTCAGGCGGTGCTGACTTTTTGTATTCTCCCTCAACATATATTCCATGTTCGTAAAACTCTGTTTGTTGCTATTGTTGGTTTAAAGCGGATTTATATACATATATGTACACTCGCACATCTTTAAAATGTTCAGTATGCGATTGGATACGTAATTAATGGAAATTGCTTTTATTATCATACAGATAAATATCGGACTTTTCAGTAATCAATCAACGTAGTAAAATGGACGATGAACTTGAACGCAAAGCATAAATTGCCTTTTCTCCGCAGTCAGTCTATTATGGATATAATCCGCTGTTAGTATCTAGATTTACATATTAATAGATACACGCCTATTCTGACGCAAAGCAGATTTCCGTTTTGCCTGTCCATTTGTTATGTATACAGCAGAAGTTTGCGAAATGGCTGATATATTTCGAGTCAATATGAAATGACTATTGTCACTCATCGTTGTTTTATGAAAAAGAAAGTCTTCTATCGTTTAGTCTTATACCTTGTTTACTTTTTCCGACCTTTACATTTTATTGCCGCGTTTTCAACGTGTACTTTTCTTTTTCGAAGCCTCGTTCTTATAGATGTGTTCTCGCATCTCTATTAGATACCTTGTTCATCAGTTGTTCGATGGGTCTGTCAGGCTTTATTTCACTAAACGCGCGAATTTAAAGTAGCGTTTTTATCTGTCTTCACGCCTAAATTCAAAACTACACTCTTTTATATTTAAAATTAAGTATGAAATAGCATTTTTATCACTTACCCACATATTTCGACGACGCGACTTATTTTAAATGTTTTTTACTGATGTTTCACAACACAAAATAAAGGTCAATGAATTATATATATATATATATATACATATATATATATATATATATATATATATATATTTAAGAAGGAATAGGTAAAATAAATACCTTTTGAAGCATTAAGATGCGATATCAATTTTTTTTTTATAAAAAGAAAAACAATAAATCGAAACCGATTTCTTTTTTTTTCTTTTTTTATTACAAACTAGCATTTTTTGTTAGTTTAAAGTGATACAGATATTTCGCCAAAACCTGGCATCCTCGGTGTGTAATATCCTGATGTCATCGGATTTGTATTTTTTTTTCTCATACCGGCTTGTTGTTGTAATTACAGCCGGGCCAAATGGGTTAGCTGTTGTTTCCCAGTATCAAATATGAAGAACGTGAATGCAGCACGTGATTTGTATAAGTGTTTAAGGTTCATATTCTTTTTTTAAAAGCATCTATTGTTAAATTTAAGAAGGAATAGGTAAAATTAATACCTTTTGAAGCATTAAGATGCGATATCAATTTTTTTTTTTTATGAAAAGAAAAACAATAAATCGAAACCGATTTCTTTTTTTTTCTTTTTTTACAAAAAATGCTAGTTTGTAATAAAAAAAGGAAAGAAAAAGAAATCGGTTTCGATTTATTGTTTTTCTTTTTATAAAAAAAAAAATTGATATCGCATCTTAATGCTTCAAAAGGTATTTATTTTACCTATTCCTTCTTAAATTTAACAATAGATGCTTTTAAAAAAAATATGAACCTTAAACACTTATATATATATATATATATATATATATATATATATATATATATATATATATACGTGAATGTTTAAAAAAAGAAATTGAATTCCAGACAAGAGGAAATGTTAAGTATATGAAATAGTGAATAAGCATATACACCGACTAATAGAAATTATTACACAGATAGACTAATCTTTGGTAAAGTCGGTTACACGACCGAAATATCGGTTATATTTTAAGATTTGTGATAATTTCTATCTTGTCTGTTTACTTGCAAATCAACAATTATATATATTTATATATATTGATATCTCTCTCTATATATTTATAAATATATATATATATATATATATATATATATATACATAGATATTATTAATATATATATATATATATAGATAGATAGTTTATATTTACAAGAGTTATAAAGACAGATTACTTTAAATATTCGTGCTTTTAGAATAACACACACAATCGACATTTTTCAGTGTAAATCAAATTACTATTTTTATTACAGAATCATTTCTGTAAGAGTAAATCTTCTTCACATTCTTTTGTTTCTATTTCCCGCTTTGTTCTCGTTTTTTTCTTTTCTTTTTCTTCTCAGCTTCATATTCTTCTTCTTCATTTTATTTTCCAAATCTCGTTCTCTTGTGATTTAATCCGGACTATCTTAAGTTCCACGTTCACTCTGTATTATTCCATTTTTCCTTTATTGTTTTCCGTTTTCAATACTTACTGCGAAACCCGATGCTCGGTCATTTTCTCGTGCAGATTAAAAACAGGACAACGTATGAGAATCATTTCGT
>OY744527.1:72588061-72690561 GCA_963556195.1 Sepiola atlantica | reverse complement strand
ACACGCGCACACACGCACACACACACACACACATATATATATATATATATACACGCACATATTTATATCTATAAATATATATATACATTCTACTAGTAAAAAATACATTTAGCTCATCGAAACGAACAGTTTTGCATCATTTAATGCCAAATACAAAGATTAGAATGAAGACATATATCCTACTACACCTAATGTCTAGTACCTTAATTTCTATTTTTCATCAAAATCCATTAAATGATTTTGATTGCAGAAAAATATTTAAAATACAGGGCTTGATGTTAAGGGATGTAAAGAAGAAATTAAAATTCAAGGAATCTTGTTTCATTGACATCTAATAACTACGGATAAAATTTTATGCAAATCGGAAATAATATAATTTTCAACCAGACGAGATGTTCCTATATTATGCCCTAACACACACATATCTATCTATCTATCTATCTATCTATCTATCTATCTATCTATCTATATATATATATATATATATATATATATATATATATATATATATATATATATATATATATATATATATTAGTACTTCATGTATCCACATACAATATTATAAGGAGTATTTACTTCAACAGTGCTCGATACGTAAGTAGAGCTAGGTAGTAAGCAATCGTTGGGCTTCCCGCGAACAAAGGCTTTGTTGGTGACGCTCCTATGCCTATCTTATTTTTTGTTAACAATGGAGTTTCCTATATCCTGTTTCCTTTGTTTTGTCAATGCAGTGGGTGAATTTATTTTACACGTGGTTTCTTGTATTTCTATTTTAAATTTTAACTTGTTCAGTTTTTTATTTATTTATTTATTTATTTTTTATTTATTTATTTATTTCTTATTATATATCATCCTAATGTAAATGTATTTCTGTGTAAACAGCTGTTTGTTATTTCACTTCTCGAGTTTAATAAACCTATTACACTCTTGGCTGAGGGAACAACAAAGAATCTGATTGGTTAACTAGCAAGCCATGTATATAAAAACACCTGATAAAAATAACTCCATGCATTTAGCCTGACGATTCCCCCCGGGGATGAAACACGGGAGCATCTGTGTAGCTTGATTGCCATATATATTTTCATTGCTTATTATATATATATATATATATATATATATATATATATATATATATATATTATAGTAACTCTGTGTGTGTATGTGTCCACCTGATATTTGTGTCTTATGTTCACCCAAACCGCTCGACAGAATTGCTTGAAAATTGGCATGTGGACTACTGTGAAGGTCATAAGCTATATAAGAAATATATCACTTGAACACTGAAAACTGTTTCCCCTTAGATTCAAATGAAATTTAAACCATAGGTAAATGACCAAAAATGATGTCTATTCCCAAAATCTCAGCAAATTTGATGGTATTAAGATTGCCACCGGAGGCAAACTGTTTTCTCTTTGATTCAAATAATATATATATATATATATATATATATATATATATATATATATATATATATATATATAATCAAGGAGAACACCTCTCTGTCTGTGCATGTCTGTTCCTAAAAACGAAGACATACTCGGAAGTGTAGTTTTAATATAATTATATTTACACGTGCAATTAGCATGTGGACATAATGGAAGCATTTTTGCGTCTCTGGCTGCTCCTGAAAGAAGCTAATGACAATTCTAAACATGTTACACAATGAAATCAATCTATATATTAGCGTTAGTTTAAGAGTATTAACATATATCTGAATAGTTCGGTGAGTAAGATACTAAGCTGACAGCATCAATGTTGCTGTTAAAGTAAACTCTCCCTACCATCATGCTGCATATGGTTCTATTCTACACTCTAACCTGGGAAACACTGTGGAGGTCTGCTAGTATATATATATATATATAAATACAGGGTGGGCCAAAATAAGGGTCCTATCTTTAAATTTGAATAACTTGAATTTGAATAACTTCCACAAAATAAAAGTTAAACTCACCAAACTTTATGTGTGTGTAGACTGACCCTTCCGAGATTTTTTGAAATAAACAAAACAAATTTTAGCCGAAAAACACTTCTTAAAACTTACAAAAACTAAAGTATTGTTTTTTACACTGTTTTGAGTTTTTTAAGCAAAAATAATGTTTTCTAAATGAGGGTACGTTCCTTAGGGCTAATACGGCTCATGCTTGCTTCGGAAGGGGTCCTTTACTTATTCTAAAAAAAAAAAAAAAAAATCAATAAATAAAAAAGTTATGAATTTTTAAAAATAGGACCCTTATTTTTGCCCACCCTGTATATATATATATATATATATATATATATATATATATATATATATATATATATGTGTGTGTGTGTGTATGTATATATATGTGTGTGTATGTATGTATATATATATATGTATGTATATATATATGTATATACATATATATACATATATATATATATATATATATATATATATATATATATATATATATATATATATATATATATATATCTTGTTTATTATTTTTATTTTTTCAATATCAGACGCTGGAGTAGAAATTATTGTTGTTTGTCCGATTCTCTCCCTGTATACGAGAGAGTTAGAAGCATTGAATTCGTCTCATACCCCGTCAATATTTCAATTGTTTTTGATCAATAGTTAATTGCAACCTATTTGTGGCCTGTCATTGTAACATGATTATGTGGGTGCTTTTTGATTCTTAGAATCTTCTTAATATGCCAACTGTTTTGATCTGTGCCTCATTTAGATCATGTCAATCTTAATTCCATTTTCTTTCATCTTATTTCTGTAGTTTAAAGACTGTTTCTAGTGCTCCTACAATTACTGGTATTATTGTACTTTTCATATTACACAGCCTCTGTCAGCTTCTTAGCAAAATTTAGATATTTTACTGTCTCTATCATCTTCGTTATCACTTGGGACAGCGAGATGTACTATTTGGTTGTATTTTCCTTCTTCTAGCTTGGATGACTTTGTCTGTCAAAATACCAGATGACTAACTCATTCTTAATAATGCCTGATTTTGTGGTCTAACTACTTGGTCCCCCGAATTATAAAAATCGGAGAATGTCACTTTCTAACCTGACCAAAGTTACAACTTCATGCAAAATTTCAGAGAAATTCAATGGATGGTTGCGGAGAAAAAATCCGTCCGTCCGTTCGTCCGTCCGTCCGGACTTTTCTCCGCAATCATCCATTGAATTTCTCTGAAATTTTGCATGAAGTTGTAACTTTGGTCAGGTTAGTAAGTGACATTCTCCGATATTTGAAAAAAAATCTGGTTACCCCCCAGGTGGTCAAAAGGCTCCAAAATGGCAAAAAAATGACATTTTATGCCCCATAACTTTTCATCCAGCCATATAATTTCTCTGAAACTTGGCCAAAATGTGGAGGCAATTGTTCCTAATAGAAAATAAGTATCGCTGACCTTGGAAACAATCTGGTTCGCGCCCTCAGGGGGTCAAAAGCCCCACAAATGGCAAAAATGACCCTTTTCTCCCATAACGTTTGATCCATCCATTCAATTTTTCTGAAACTTGGCCAAAATGTAGAGGCAATTGTTCTGGATATAAAATGAGCATCCTTGACCTCAGAAAAATTCTGGTTCGCGCTCCCAGGGGGTCAAAGGGGGGGGGTCAAAAATGCCCCAAATTGCCTAAATTTATTGCATTTTACACTCGCCACATCGAGTCACATACAGAGGGGGACCACGCATGCGCGGCTTGTTTTGTATGTGCTCAAAGCATGAACAACCTGGTCACGCAGTTTTTAAAAATTTTAAATTTTAATCGTGTTGTTTTGTGAAGTTGTCAGTAAGATTCCATTTTCCTTTCGAAATGTCTTGTTTGCAACGATGTTCATGCTTTTTCGTGCTCGATATCTTCGTCTTATTAATAATATATGTACTTCCATGTCATACTAATGTTGCTTTCTCGCTATTTTGTTTCAACTTTCAACTTTCAATATTCATTATTGCTGGTTTGACGTCAGTAATAAATCTTTCTCGATTTTGTTGCATTTATATTTCCATTTATTGTCTTTTCCGCAATATTCAGTACTTTTAAGTTATCATACTTCTTTCTTATTTACAACATCATGCCGTCTGCATAATCACTAATTTACTGATTATTTTATTTTATTTTCTCTTCTGTGACAATATGTTGTTCCCCTTTCTTTTTTAGTGGCACCATATATGGAAGTATCTAAAGTCCCTAAAATCGTTATGCATGACGTTTTTTTAATCCTTATATGTCACACAGCCATTTTCTTGATTGAGAGAATTCACTTGTAACTCGTCAAGCTGCCACTAAAAATAGGAATTTACATGGTTTCTTCGGCCGGTGGATTCGTTTAGAATCTGGAGAAATGTCTTTTCTCCGTAGGTTTGATCAGAAATGATACTGGAAACACACAAATGATATTCCGTTAAATCTACTTCCTTATGTATGTTGATATTATGTGACCCCTACACTCATTTGTACGTATACTGGGCTCCATACCGATGCCTTACTGAGGAAGCAAAGCACAGGACGTCCTCGCTACTCAACATCAAGGTTTGCTCTGCACTCGCTTTCCGATTAATTCAACATATATATTAAAATCTCTTTTTATTTACTAATGTTAATTTGTACAAATAGCAATTAGTAGTTATCACATTATTATTGTTATTATTGAAATTACCTTCTTTAACTTACCACTGATAACCTCGTTACATACATTTGAACTTGCTGCTCTGGTGCCCCCTCGATAGAAATACACTCGACTTACCCAACATCAGCTAAACCCCATCTATTCACTGTGGAGGTCCTCATGTTCTGGATAGCCTTCTACTCCAATAGCTTCTTTCCTTGTGCTACCGGCCTTTGGAACTTCCTCCCTGCTCCTTGTTTCCCCGACTGTTTCGACATGCAGAAATTTAAAACTTATGTAAACAAGAATCTCGCTGTACAGCTCCTAATTTAGGATTATCTCTAAAACTTTCACCCTAATTCTCAGTAATCCCTAACGCTTACAGTGGCAACTTGCCTTGTTTGGGGTGAACTATGTTAAAAAAAGTTCTTCTTCTTGTTTTTCTTTTTTTTTTATTGTTTATATTTTTTCTTCTTATTCTTGTTCTTTTTCTTCTTCCTCCTCTTCTTCTTCTTAGTAGTAGCAGTAGTAGTAGTAGTAGTAGTATTCAGCAATACTAAATAATCTATATAATAATACGCTAAGGCAATTTAATGTTCACACGTACGTTATCACCCTCCACTCTTTCTTCAAAAGATAGGATCTCATGATCGCCGAAGATGCAATGAAAAAAAAATTCAAGTTCATCTAATGTCGCTATTGGGTTGCACCCTTGGGATAGGATTGTAGTATCTGTTCTGTCTACATATTGCACAATAGTATCATGGGCTCCGCGTTGCGTCGAAACTCCTACAATGGTTTTGGAGATAGATCCCCATAATACGATGCATTCTAAAACTACATGAATCAGATTACTTTGATAAGTATGTGTCAGTTTGAACAAAGGTGGTACAATAACATTGTGGGGTCTGCGTTGACGCCGGATGCCCATAAAACAATTCAATCATAAAGATTTAGCTCGTCATCGGTCTTTAAACACGAGACCAATATTAAAGAGGTGAAGGATACAACTGCTAGTGTTATTTAATAAGAATAACCTGTTGAATTGATTCAATTGAAACACAATCATACACATTAGGCGTTCTTCAGCAAAGGAAAAAAACTCTTGGGTACACAAGCTACCAGCCCTGAACCGCATATTTCCATTTATATTCTAATTTTTCAATTTCTCTTGTTCGAGATGATAAAGTAAACATTTGTCTTTGCTCTTTATGAATGTCCATGAGATTATTGTAAACCTTTCGATACAAAATTAATACCATCATCGGAGGATTCTTCGTAAGATTTTACCCGATAAATTTATTTGATCCTGGTAAGAGGAATTGTTTTTGATTGCATCGTTGAACATGCAGACAGACTGACAGATAGGTACACCATTTACAATGGAAACTCATGTCTTCCGTTCAATCTTGAGAGACAATGGATACCCCCTGTAAAGGTAAAGCGAGGGTTGTGCAATCTGCAACCACACATTTCCTGAATCGGCACTGGCAAGGTGAAGTCCAGGACGACTGGAAACAATGCTGAGATAAGCATTTACAGTACTTAATAATTAATTATGACGAAATTAGGACAGAAATTTAGCAAATTTGAAACAAAATTAACATGAATTGAACGATGTAGTGTAGCATAACACGAAAAGTCTGGAAGAGTTGGAGTCAGAGAGAGAAAGAGAGAGAAAGAGAGAGACAGAAAGAGAGAGAGAGAAAGGGAGAGTGAGAAAGAGAGATAGATAGAGAGAGAGAAATAGAGAGATACAGAGACAGAGAGAGAAAGAGAGATAGGCAGAAAGAGAGAAAGAGAGAGAGAGAGAAAGAGAGAGAGCAAGAGAGAGAGAAAGGGAGAGTGAGAAAGAGAGAGATCAAGACAAAGAGAAAGAAAGAGAGAAAGAGGGAAAAGAGGGAGAGAGAAAGAAAGATAAAGAGAGAGAAAGAGATAGAGAGAAAGAGAGAGTAAGAGAGAGAGAGAAAGAGAAAGAGAGAGATAGAGAGAGAGAGAGAGAAAGAGACAGATACAGAGACAGAGAGAGAAAGAGAGATAGGCAGAGAGAGAGAGAGAGAGAAAGAGAGAGATAAAGAGATACAGAGATAAAGAGAGAGAGACAGAAGCAAAAATAAATTAAAAGCAAAAAGTTCATCGGTGTCATTGAGATAAGGGGTCAGTTTATTATGATTAAAACAAGCACGTCTTCAAATATAATAAATCAAGCCCCCAGCTGTCTCGATCAATGCGTGAATATGGTGCAATGATCCAATTTACTATTTGTCCTAACCTAAACTGATATCGCCAAAGACAGACGATCGATATTTCTTAATGATAAATCATTCCACCTAGGAAGATAAGTTCGATATTTGATGAATATTTGTGGATCCATTTGAACTCAACTGTATTTCATACTGATATATTTTTTTATGGAAAACAAATCATTAAGACCGTTTTTTATTGTTGTTGGGTCGGGGAAATACAAATTAAAACCACAGAAAAAAGTGCATTAAAACTGTTTCGGTTTCTCTTATTATAATTATGTGAAGCAGATGGTTGCACTTTTTCCATTGTGTATTTATTGCTAGTAAACACATTCCCATCACACACACACGCACACACACACACACACATATATATATATATATATATATATATGAGAGAATGTATCTCCGACAACAATAAAAAAAACTTATTCTTACATAGGTTTCACTTCCACAACACTATCCCGAAGACTCACCCTACATCTCTCCGACACTAGCTCTATATGCCAACACATAAAAAAACATAATTGCACCCCCTCCCAATATAGAAACATCCTTGTTAACAATACCAAAATAATACACCACGATAACAATATCAAAAAATTAAAAATACTCGAAGCCCTCTACATAAAAACTAAACATCCCACAATTAATAATGTCAATTATGAAACTAATCGCAACATTTTAAAGTGTCTAGCATAATAATTAACATTACCAAATTCTTAGCCATTAGGTAGTTATGCGTTTGAATTGTATGCACTTTCTTTAACGTGATCAATTTCTTAACGGTTTAAACAGTCAAACTTTTAAATCTCTCATATGTGTAGAACCCCATCACGCTCTCATGTACATTTCAACTTTACAGACGCTTTTTCAAGTTATAAACGACTTGCCGTTATAATTCAAAAATGAGCACAACAGTAAAGTCATAATTTGTAAAGACACTAAAACTAATACCACCTGAAGATAATTTGACGATTCAAATCGAAAGTACTTGCAAAAAAGAAAAAAGAATGGAACAAGAAACCCATGGATCATATTTACATCTATTTGACCGAAACATTAGATGGACAACTCGGAAAATTGAAAAAATAAAAGAAGTCGCATCAAACAAAACCACTCCGTGTTATGTAATAATGTTTGCCTATATATATATATATATATATATATATATATATATATATATATATATATATATATATTCTTGCACTGTTTATTACATTGAGCCCTCATACCCGGATCTCCTTCTGGAATTTATTTTACTATATATATATATATATATATATATATATATATATATGGCGGCTGTCTATTCGATTTCGAGTACGACCACGTTTTGCGTATCGAAGTGATACTAGAGTAAAACCTCACAGTTAACGGCGCGGATATACTTCTTTAGGCCTGCTAGACTTTTACAAACCATACCATAGAAGTGGAAGGTGTTGTGATTATTTTAAAGAATGCCATAACTGAAGCCACCTCTTGTAAGTGCTTTTTTTTTTACATATTTCACCCCAAACAAGTCAGGTCGCCACTGTAGACGTAAAGGGTTACTGAGAATTTTAGTGTGAGTTTTTGGTGTCACCCTGTGTTGAGAGTAGTGTAGCGAGATGTCTGTTTACTTAGTTTACAACCCTCTGCATGTCGGTACTGTCGGGGAAACAGGGAACAGGGAAAGAGTTCCAGAGGCCAGCAGCACGAGGAAAAAAGCTATTAGAGTAGAAACCTCTCCGGCATCTGGGAACCTCCACAGTGAATGGATGGGATTTAGCTTATTGTCGAGTTGGTCTAGTAAATTTACGTCGAGGGGGCACCAGAGTAACCAGTTCATTGGTGCGCAACTCATTGACGTATTTGTAAAACAAGCACAAGGATGTTACATTGCGGCGATTAGACAGGGGCTGGAGCTTGGTTGACAGTGAGGGACCTATTAAGTTGCGACTCTTTTTGGACCTTGTCTAGGAAGGAGAGACTAGTGATTGATGCACTAGCCCAAATGTGGCAACAATACTCCATGCATGGGCAGATGGTGGCTTTGTAGAGATACAGGATAATGTCAGGTGAGGAGTTTACTAGCACGGTAGAGGGAACCCACCTTCTTTGCTGTAGCCTTGGAAATGTCTTCAATGTGTATTTGTTCCAATTCATGTTACCTGTGAAGGTTAGGGCGATGAGTTTGATGTCGATCTCTCAGGTAGGGTGTTATTTGCCATGACAATCGGTGGTTGGAGAGGTTTATTGTAGTTATTGAAGGAAAGAAGATTTGTCGTTGTGGCATTAAAAGTTACCAACCATTTATGACCCAAATCCACTACAGCCTGGAGGTCATTTTCTAAAGATTCAGCCATTGCCTCGAATAAGATCGCGTCCGTTTTGCCAACATGACGAGAGTAAAGCGTGGTGTCGTCAGCAAATAAACCAATCTCAGACTCAATGTCATCAGGGAGATCGTTTATGAAGATCAGGAACAATAAAGGTCCAAGGATATATCCCTGTGGTACACCAGCATTTGTGTCATGTTGCTTAGATGAACAGCCATCGAGGGCAACCTTGATCTTTTTCTTGGGTAGGAAGGATCTAATTATATTATATAATTGCCCAATAATACCGTATGAGCGTATTTTCAGGAGAATCCCTTTATGCCATACCTTGTCAAAGGCTTTGGATATATCAAGCGCTTCTTCCCTAGCCCTACCTGCCTTGTCGGGTGTATGATACATACGTTCAGAGATGACCGTTAGAATATCTGCAGTATATCGTGCTTGTCTAAATCCATACTGGCGGTCAGAAAGAAGTTTAGCATTAACTAAGTGCCGGACTATCGCTAGATTGATTAAGGATTCAAAGATTTTAGCAAAGATCGGCAGTATACTGATTGGGCGGTAGTTCTGAGGATCAGTTCTATCTCCAGAATTCTTGTAGACTGGTAGCACAGAGGCAATTTTCCAGCTATCGGGGAAGCAAGATTCAGCTACGCATTTGTTGTAGAGTTTTGAGAGGACAGGCCAGTTCAGCAGAGCATTTTTTTTATTACTATTACAGATATAATATCAGTCCCACAAGCTTTAGAGGTGTTAAGGTTTTTATGATATCTCTTACCTGGGATGGGGTGATGACCAGGTTATCAATTGTGGCTTCGGTCCGCAATGGGAATCGAGGGAGGGGTGGTTTTCTGAGTCCAAAGTGAAGTTTGAGGCGAAACGCTGGGCAAACGACACCATTGTGGTTTGTTAGTGGGGGAATTGTCGACTGACCATTGTTCACCACACTATTGTAGATTTTCCAGAAATCGCGAGTACCTAGTTTCTGTGACTGAATGCGTTTTATTTAACTCAGTATACCTTCTCTTTGCTTCACCTATTACGGCCTTGCAATTATTGCTTGACCATATAAATTTCTGTCTATTAGTAGCTGATTTATGGCAGCTGAATTTACAGAATGCTTGCTGTCTCTCAGCAATGGCAGCTGCACATTCCGAGGTGAACCATTGGGGAGAGTGGGGCTTGCTAAAGAATTTTCGCATGGGGACATAGGCTTCAATGCCTGATTTGATCCATGGAGTTAACTCATTAGCACACTGGTCAACAAAGAATGAGAAGGTTTCTCTCTATGGGGCGTCGCTGATGTGATCTCTAATAGACTCAAAATCAGCCTGCTCGTAGTATCTCGTTATTTTGAGCAACGGCTCATCAGCTTTTGGACGACTTTTTGGGGTAATATGAATCATTAGCACAATGAGATGAGCATTCCCAAGTGGGTTATAAGTTTTTGTCACACAAGCCTCTGGCATTGAGGTCAAGAAAAGGTCTAGAAGTGAGGCTTACTGGTCTACTCGATCAGGGATGCGGGTCGGGAAATCGACAGTCTGAGAGAGGGATTGAGCTAAGGAGAAATTATGCGTAGAGTTGCCGGCTGCGTCAGTAAGGCTGGTGAATCCCAACTAGTCACGATGGTGTGCATTAAAATCCCCCAATTCATGTATATGGGCATTCGAGTCAAGTGAGAGTGCCCTATCTATGCTTTCAGAGACATAGTCTAGCAGGGTACAGTCCTGAGTTTAAGGGGAACGGTATAAGAAATATAAGTAACTAACGCTGTGATGTAAAGTCAATCTAAATCACATGTAGTCTTGGCCATCCGATTTTAACCTATGTTCTCTAGTCAGGGGGAGGGTGTTCCGAACATAAACTCCTAGGCCGTGCATATGTTTGTCAGAGTCTTTACGGTAGAGTGGGAGGTAGTCAGTCATGTCAACGTGGTGAGAGGAGATTGATTTTGCAGCAGATGCGCTCGTTGGTGATTCAACAAACCAGCACGTCACATAGTTACGAAATTGAAAGTTTGGCATGTGCGCTGTTCTATATTTCCACCAATGTGCTGGAAGTGTAACATCCCGCCTCTTCTTCGCTGCTCTCTTCAGCTGCTGGTGTATTCTTAAAAAAAAAACTTGCGTCCTTCAAAATCACATTCCTACACCTTGATCTATCTACAGCGACCCCCTTATTCGAACATCAATTCCAAAGCGTATTTGAGAAAATCTTTGAGCACGGTTTGTGCTATGGGAGAGTATTCCGAGTTAGTTCTCCGTACATCATTTCCTTGGGTATTCTGTCATCAGTAAGAGAAACAAGATGAACAGCACAACGAAGTCTGTTTTCTTATACGAGGCTCAATGCTTGAAACAACAGCTCTCTCCAGTACTTCAGTGTCAGGGGTAAAGTTTTTCTAACGGATGTTCGCAAGTCTCTAAGGCAATTCTGATGGAAACGCTCTAGCAGGCAAATATGTGCTCTGTAAGTGTTCAATGTCTCACAAACATATAACAAAGTTAATACAACACAGACCTCATATACAAAGATCTTCGTTTCCAGCCTGATATCACGTGGTGCCCACGCCCGCTTTTCCAAATGCCCAAAATACACACCATCCTGTCCAATACATAAACTTATCTCAGTGTCCAACGACCCGTTTCTGGAAATAAAACTACTCAGATACATAAACAGATCCGCTACAAACAGTATGTGGCCTTTAACAAATATATTTGATTCCTGATACAGATTGCCAGGAGCCGGGGAAAACATAGCCTTTGTCTTAAACAGGCTTATTGTAAGACCTATTATTCTATACGCCTATGCAAAACGATCCATGATATCCTGCATATAATTCTGCGAGTGATTTACGAGATCCACGTGATCTACATAGAGCAAGTTTCGAAAAACAGTGAATAATGTCATTGACGAAAACGCGGTACATTATAAAACTGATCCGATGTGCGAAATCGAAGATACGCATCCTTGTTACAGTTATTGAAAGCCAATGAGAGAGGTTCATCAAAATTGATTAAAAACAAAGTAGGTGCAAGTATATCACCCTGTTTAACACCATTGCTAAATGCAACGGGTTAAGAGAGGAAATCATTGAAGTAGACAGTGTTTTCATATTGTCTTGAAACTCACGAAGGAGTCTAGCAAAGTTAGGAGGACATAACACTTACTTAATACCTTCCACAGTGCATTCCTATTTACTGTCTCAAACGTTTTCATAAAGACCTGATATATGTCTAGACAATGTTCAATACACTTATCCTTCATTTGGCGCGCCGTAAAGATCATATCAGTGGTACCCCTAATTTTCTATAAAGTCACACTGACTCAGAAAGCACAAAAGGAGAAATGCAGGCATTCAGGCGATTCAACAGGATTCTGATAAATCTCTTTCTTGTCCTATTTAAAGAGAGATGCCTCGATATTTGCCGCACTCGTCTTTCGTTCCGGTTTCCGTGTACAAAGAGACTGTCATGGAGTTATGTCAATCTTGGTATACATGCTCGTCAAACCAGATGTTGTCAATCAACTATTTAATTGACACTGTCATTGCCTTATACCACAGCGAAGTACTAATACATGTATACCATCTCCACCAGGTGCCCCGCATCTCAACTGTAACATACCCTCCTCCACTTCCTTGAGGGTAGGAACAGAATCTATGTCGGTAATGATTGTCCTCGAAGGCAAACTATCTATCGCATACGTACTTACTATCGACGGATTAGTGAATAATTCAGTATAATGCCATGCGCATCTACCAAGTGGCTTGCTTAGGTCCCTAATCAACTCTGTGCTATCCTTGGATTTTAATGGGGTTACACTATGTTTATAATCATAGACTGTCTCCATCAGATCATACATTGCTTTACCATCTTTAACATTAGCGGCATGCTGAATATCCCGAGCCTTTCATGGCCACCATCCATCCTTCATTCCGGTAAATTCTCTCTACAACTATGATTTAATAGCTAAGTATGACTGTTTCGCAAACTTCAGATCATGAAGGGAAAATCCGATATCCATCTGTCTGTTTAAGTTGATGATTTTTCTGTAGCAGTTGTGCGATGCGAGCATCATTGTCATCAAACCAGTCTTCATGCTTTCTCATTGTTAGCCCAAGAACATCTACTGCCGTTTCATAAACACACTTTTTAAAACACTTCCACGTACCATCAAACAATATCTTATTTTGTAGGTCTAATGCAGTTTTCCTATCTTTGAACTTTGCAACATTTATTCTACGAGGACACTTGACGTTATCGAATCGCCTCTTAGGCCTAATTACGAATCTCATGTCAGCACACACTAGACGATGATCCGTCCAACACTCGGCAGTTCTTTTAACTCGAACCTTGCAGACGTCCGGCAGGTTGCGTCTACGAATGATGTCGATCAAATGCGATTGCAATGATTGTGGATACATCCATGTGTTCTTATACTCTGGTTTCAGTTAGAATCACGTGTTAGTTATAACTAAATCCAGCCCCGAACACATTTTCAGTAAACGCAACCCACTCTTATCCATACTTCCTAGTCTATAACGTCCGAGTGGACGCTATGCTTGATATTTCCTACCCATCATCGCATTAAAATCCCCCAGCAAGACAATTATATCAATTTGCGAAACAGTCAGGATAACTCTTTTAAGATCTTCATAAAAGGAACCTACAAGCTCAGCTATGCTGTCTAATGAAAGAACATGAACATAAAGAAGAGTTGCATACCGCTGACCAGCTAGAAGCAACTATAAGGGCATCATATGCTCATTTAGACCACAAATAAGATTATTGAGTTTAGAAAAACTATTTCTTAAGAGCAAATACCACGCCATGGTCATGTCTTTCTTTTCCGGTTTCCCGATCTAGTAAAATACATATTCAAGGCCATCCCCCACACGCCTACCCTCCTCCAACGATCTTGTTTCTGACAAGGTTGTGATAAAAAGCTTTGTCGCACACTCGTAGTGTGACAATAAAAAGGAATGATTTACAGGTGTCATTTATCATAGTACTGTGGCTCTTTTAATTTGCCTTGGTGGTAATATCTGTTAGGTTAGATGGCATAATCAGTCAAGTTGTTAATTGAGTTATCCCCCCTTTGCAGATCGGCTGTTTAGAGTTTCTAAAGCTAGATTGCGCTGGCTGGCAGTCAATTTGCATAAGTGGTGTTATTAGTATAAACACTGTACTTTTTTAATTGAAGAGTGCAGTTGATTTCCAGAGAACAGAGAAAAGTGCACAGTGGTTGAAAGTTGGATTGCTTTTGAAATCCTTTATTGTTACTTATAGATAGATTACAGTATCAATTTTTAAAACGTAACAGTATTTTTTCAACAAGTTCTGTTCGTAACTCCAGCCGGTCAGAACTATAACGATCAAGTAAGGTTCTGACGTCCCAACATACTATTTTCAAATTGAATTTCGTATTAATCATTACATTCATCCTACTTAGCTAGACAAATAGATGATATCTATCTATCTATCTATCTATCTATCTATCTATCTATCTATAACATACGCAAAAAGTATCTATCAGCACAGCAACAGGATTTTAGTGATTAACGCTTGTCGACACGACGAGCACTCTGTTAGTATCGGCGCCTATGAACACGGTGACAAACAGTACGATGACCAGTAGTAAATAAGCCGCAAGTGTTAGATCAGTTTTTTCCTTCTAGATGCCTGTCTTAACGAAGGCTAAAGAGAACCTTACAAAACAAGTTATATATATATATATATATATATATATATATTTCTTATAAATGAAGTATCGGTTTAAACATTTAGTGTATCTTTCTTTGTATTGTGTTTTATTTGTATGAAATAAATATTTATTTATATTTAAAATTAAATTACGAATTATTTTAAAGTTCAGGACTGCATTTCCATCTTTTCGCTAAGATAGTACAATTCATAACAGTTTAGTTATTTACAATGTTCATTGTCGGTGTGAAGCTCATTAAGTGGGGCGTACTGCTCAGCAATTAGAGGTTAGAATTTGACAATACGTTATTAGCAATATTTGTAATTTTAATGTAATGCATTTATGTATTCCGAATGTCTCTGCCATAAAGTAACATTTATTGGAGAACAATTACTCTGCAAAAGATGACAGTGACGGGGCGTTTTATGTACTGCACAAGTAACAGTCTATATATAACCTAAAACATGAGAAGCCGTAATTATTAATATGTAGCGACTGTCATTTAGTAAGCAGACAGAATATTTATACAACCTTGAGTTGATATATATATATATATATATATATATATATATATATATATATATATATATATATATATATATATATATATATATATTATATGGCGGGTCTTAACGGAATATAATATGTGAGCGTTCTTCACTTTATTATTGCTCTATTTCAATCTCTCTCTCTCTCTCTATATATATATATATGTATATATATATATATATATATATATATATATTTACATATATATATATAACTCTATGTATGTGTGTATGTGTGTGTGCCCTATAGAAAAACAAGTTTTAAAATATGCATGCAAACTAAAAGTGTATTCGTATGTAAAATTAACCGAGGAAGATAATTGAAGTATTCACGTATCTTTAAGATGGATATGGATCAAATTTCTTCGAGGGGGGGGGGGCGAGTTTTTCAGCCATAATTTTAAAAGGAAACACGGTAATTCTAATGTACTCTTTTCGGATATGACTCAATATTTCTTTATTTAACGTTTCTTAAGCTTCTCTTCTGACTAGAAAGAAGGGGAAAGAAACTCGGAAATGGTGCTTATAGTAGTACTCTGCAGGCATCCTTAATTTTATTTTGGTGCTTTCAGTAGAGATCTAAACGGGCGCAATAAATGTAAGATTACAGTAGTACATTTGGTAATGGTATTACCAAAGGTGATCAAGATCCTAGATATAGCAGGTCTGTTTAAAAGCAGTTCATTCGGAAGAAAGAATGTCTGTCTTTTGTTTACCCAGTTTTGCTCGGAAGCCATTATAGTAATAATACAGTATTATATATGGTAAGTGGTATAAGTTAACTTAAAGTGCTTTATATTTTAAATAGATCAGGGATGTTGCCCAAGAGTAATCAATATCCTAGATAGAGCAATCCTATATAGAGAAGATGATAAAGATTTTCACTGTATTTTTTAAATTCTATTGTATACCAGAAAAGCTACTCTGTATTGCTCGGGAGTCAGTGTTCAATATTCTAGATAGATCAGGTGTGTGCAATAATACAGTAGTAACATTTTCTGTGGTATATTATTGATGGAGAAAAGGAAGACAAGAAACTCAGCGTTGCCCGGGAATACACTAAAATAAACATAAGTTTCATTATATTATTAAAGGGTAGTGTTAAGATGAGAAACTCGGCGTTGCTCAGGAATAAAATTAAACAAATATAGATTTCATTATATTGTTATGGTCGGGGTTGGGAAACTCGATGTTGCCCCAGAGTAATAAGGTTAAAACTGAAAGCTCAGGTTGTTAGATATTGAAAGGTGCCAGATCGACGAGACACCCAAACAGGTGAGGAGAAGTTACATCACTTCCTTTCGAGGCCGACTCGATCACTTTTTTGTTCAATATTCTCGGCCGACACATGTGTGAAAAACGACCGCTGTTTCCAGCAAGGCGGGCCGGGGGAGGGGGGGGGGCAGTTGCCCAGAATGAC
The DNA here is from genome assembly GCA_963556195.1 of Sepiola atlantica. Taxonomy (NCBI): domain Eukaryota; kingdom Metazoa; phylum Mollusca; class Cephalopoda; order Sepiida; family Sepiolidae; genus Sepiola; species Sepiola atlantica. Next base: position 72,673,720 of record OY744527.1, on the reverse strand, counting down.
TCACGTAAATCTCTGCCAGTAATTCCTTTACCCCCTCTCTCTCTCTCGCTTTACTACTGACTACACACGAGTTCAGTGTTTGTCTTGTCTGATCAATAAAACCGGTAAAATAACCTAATAACAGTATCCGCCGAGTTAAACAGCGCGGGTATTTACCACAACGACGAAACACCAGCCAGCAATACGAACCGGGTGCACCTAGTCCAACTAGGTACGCGAGATGGTAACAAAGTGAATGACTTACATTATTATTATTTTCAATACATTAAAACAAGAGAGAGGGATGGGCTGGACGGAGATGAAAGAGTATAGGGAAGAGGGATGCGGAAAAACGGAGACGGAGGAAAGAAAGAAAGAGAGAGAGAGAGATATAGAGAGAGACGGATTGAGAGAGGTAGAGAGATAGAAGTTTTAATATCAAGATGTTACACACACTTTCTAACCTTTCTGTTTTGTTTTTTGGGCCCGGGAAACACCTGGTAGCCCTGTTAATATATATATATATATATATATATATATATATATATATATATATATATATATATATATATATTTTGTTGGTGATTTTATTATTCCATTAATTGCGACAATATATATGTTGTTTCGTTAGCATTCATAATGAAAGCCAACTTTTCAAGCTTTAACGGAATCACTGCCTAAAATCTTAAATTCAACCTCAACCGGAAATTGAAGATGCATAAAAGGAAGGTGGTACGAAGATGGGGCTTAGCCTATAGCGAGGACAGGAAAGGGGGAGGGAGAGACCCCAACAGGTGATATTTTAGAAAGTTGAGTGAGGTGATATCTAGTGTCTGGGCCATCGTGACCTCAATTTCAACCGGAGCAGAGGGCCGGTGGGTTTAATTTAATAATGAGAATAAAATTATAAAATTATAACTGTCATTTCTGTTGTAATAGGTGATTATCGTGTAGATAAAAATGTTTGATAATTTTAATTTAGGGTATTAATTGCTACTTTTGCATTCTATTTCAATGTAATTATTTATGGATTTTACAATGAGCTCAGTAACGGTAGTGAATTTTGTTGTGATAATATTTGTTAATTGTAATTATGTTATACTAAAATTAATACTAGTGGAATTACTATATAAAATAAGTTTGATGGTGTTACTATTTTTAGTATTAATAAAAACAATTATAATAACAATAATAATAATAAAGCCAATAGTACCTACGATAGTCGCAGTGACAATAGTATCAATAATAATAATAATAATAATAATAATAATAATAATAGTAGTAGTAGTAATAATAATGGTAATTATTATAATCTTGTTATTTGTGAAGTCATTAGGCGAAATAAGTCTGCAAGTGATGGTAAGCTTTTATAGTTCTACTACCAATAATCGAAACTAGGCACCAGTCAATAATTAAGTGTTCTAGATAGTAATCGAAGGATTAAGTAATTGAGATTAGATCAATCTAAGTGGTATCAGAGTTAATAGCTATCATAGTTATGGGTTTAGGTGGGAGATGATTTTGGTATAATTAGTAGTATGACTGAGAGGCTTTTGAGACTGAGAATTTTAGGTAATACTTAGAGATTTGATGGTTTAGTGGGGTGGTTATATATCTATAGATTCATCGAGACTTGTTGGGGGTGGGGGTGGGTGGTAAATTCGGGTGGGTGGGTAGGGGGTTGTAATGTGTTTTGAAGTAGTGTATAATGGGGGGGCGTTAATAAAATTATTCATTTCTAAATTAAGTGGGTGGTGTGGGGTAAAGGTGGGGTATGTGGGTTGCTAAGGAGGTAGAGTCTACTATGTTGATAGACGTCTCTTGTTTTCTATTTAGGAGTTTATTTCTGTCTTTAAAACAGATAATTTCTAGTTTTTCATTCAAACATAATCTACATGGTGAGTTCATTGATTTGCAGGTGCTAGATTTTTTAGGATTTTCCACTTTATTATGGGAGTTTCTTTTTTTGTTTTTATTTTGTGGTTGTGTAGTGATAGTCCAGTTCGGCCAGGATGGTCAGGGTTGTTGAAGGAGAGTTTATGGTTGTAGAATCTTTCCATGAAATTGTTACCTGCCAGACCAATATAATAGTTAGTCTAGGATGGGTTTTCGGTTGAGGAGATAGATGCCTCATAGACCACTTGGGTTGATAGGCACTTTTGGTTAAGATTTTAGGCAGTGATTCCGTTAAAGCTTGAAGAGTTGGCTTTCATTATGAATGCTAACGAAACAACATATATATTGTCGCAATTAATGGAATAATAAAATCACCAACAAAAAAATATTTTGCTCTGAATTTTCCTTGAGCACTCTTATAAACCCGGTTTCAACTTCCTTCGGATTTATACCCCCTGGATATTTGTAACAAGTTAATTATATATATATATATATATATATATATATATATATATATATATATATATATATATATATATATATATATATATGAAGTTATATATGTGTATATGCTTATATATTTCTATGTACAGAATTTACTTCCTAACTAATTAAGCGATCATTATGAATTTTGGAACATAGCTGATTGGTATAAGGAGTCTAAATGTGGACTATATTTAGTTTACTTTAGTATTATACAAAGAGAGCAAAGATGAGGGTGGAAGCTAGTTCTGAAAATTCAGATACCTTTGATTTCTTTGAAATTTTGACAAGAGGTATTTTGCATTAACTAATAAATATATCTCAAAATTTAAGTTTCTTGGAAATATTTTAACGGGTTTTTATGGGGAGCATAATATTCAAATATTTAAGCTTTTCATAAAATTTGACCGGTAGTCATTAGACACGAATTAAACAAGATTTCCTGAATTTCAATTTCTTTTTAAGAACTTTTAAATATTAGACAATTTCTAGAATTAAAATAATGTAATCGATTTTAATCAAAATTGGACTAAGGATTATAAACATTAGTTTTAGTAGCATATATCTTGATTATAATCATCGTGGTTTAAAACTGTTCTGTTTGTGGAATTTATTTTACTCGTCCTAGGACGGGTATATGTCTAGTTTTGTATATGTAGATTAATTACTTAAGAGGTGTATAATCTGTGAATAAATACTCTCTCACTGATAAATTCTATTTAGCTCTTATAGTAATAATAACTACTGCTAAACACTCTCAAATTGGAGTGTTACACCCGGATGAAGTTTCGTGTCATACACAAGACAATTGCGGGTAGAGAGAGCTAGACTAACTGACGGGGTTGCGGAACAGGATATGCAGGAGTAAAAGTGGTAGAAAGGGCTGGGAACAATGGAGTTTGGGGGTATTTATGTTTAGTGGGGTTAACACCTTGCTCAAGCCTGTTAAAAGCAATTTCATATCATGCCCGAAGAATATCTTGTTTTTGTATGAATACGACGGAATATCGAACCAAACAAGAGACAGCATATAACACGCGACCCTCAGACAATGCAGCGAACGTATAATCTGTATGGTCGACTTATTGTGACATTTGCAAACGAGTAGTCTTCATTAGGCCGATTCAGTTTGAAGAAAGGTTAAACATACGTGTATTATTTCAATTGATTTGGCCAAACCAAGAGACATCTGCTTTATGTGCGTCCGATTGACGTAGAATACGCTCGGTCGTCGTAAACAGAAAAAATACTACCGTAAAACAAAATGATAATAATACTAATCACTACAGCGCATGTTAGTCTTCTTTGTCGTCTGTAAAGTAATGTCATTCTCATATTCTATTCACATTGATAATATATCACTATGGTGCTTCCATAGATAATCTTTGTTAATGGAAATATCAGAAAGTTTGGTTTGCTTGTTTAATGCGATAGCAAACCTTTGTGATATCTATCTATCTATCTATCTATCTATCTATCTATCTATCTATCTATCTTTATATATACACACATTTAAGCATACATTGTTAAACATAAAAAAGTTCCTCTGCTTGATTATACCTTTTTAGTTTTTTAATGTCTTTTTAATAATCTGTTTATTTTTGTGTCAAAATAAACAAAATTAATGAATGTTCAAAAAGTATCACCAGCACTGTCGATTCGTTGTTGAATCATCCCAGGTGACAAAATACAAATGAACAAATATCTGGAGAGAAGAAGAAAACTAAAAAAAAGACAGCCGAGATCGAGATCGAGATATGTGAAGTTGTTAGTCGTCAAAATAACAAACAGGTGTACTCCCAGAAGAACGTGTGCAATTTAAATTCTGGGGCGTAAGAATTAGCGTCACAGGATAAATTATATTTACGTTAAGCATTTTATTATGTTGATAGTTTCCCGTATGTTTATTAAAAAAAATATTTTAGAATGTAATATTTTCGCGGTATTAACTAAAATTTGTCTTTAGTTAGAGGAAGCAATTCTGTTTTTTTTAATGCTGGTAAATTGTTTACGAGATGCACGCTGGGTCTACGGAAAAGGGTAGTTTTCGTAGAACATATGTAGCTATTATTATTATTGTTATTATTATTGTTATTATTATTATTATTGTTATTGTTATTGTTATTGTTATTGTTATTATTATTATTATTATTATTATTATTATTATTATTATTATTATTATTATTTATAATAGGACTTGCATTCTTCCAAATTGCATTTGCACTCATAAATAACATTATTTCTTTCTAATGTTAGAACGACGTGTTTGTTATTACACGATTTTGGGTCTTAAATTTCTTGTAGTAAATAATTAGTCTTATATTATTTTTGTCAATAGGTGATATATATCGGTGTACAATATTTTTAATATACATACATATATATAAGCAAAATTACAGATCAGAGTTATATCATACTGTGATTTAATGTAATTTCTGATCGAAAATTTTTATGGCGAATGAAAAGAATACTTGAACAAAATCCATGTTATCATATAAACACCACAGTCTTCACAGATAATTGCCAGATGAAAACTTCATAACGTCCATGTAAAAATCTAGGAAAAATTATAGACGATTTAGATTTAATATTACCCAAAACTTAAATATCCAGAAAAGGCTCTGATGCGCAATAAAAAAGTCTCTTTGAAAAATCTCTTCAGAAATCAAGACAAATTCAGTCAAAATAATAAAGAAATTACCAAAACAAACAAACCTTTAAATGGAGCCTAAAAAGCTAACCGTTTCTTCCATATTGGCAGGATTTTCAAATAAAAGATTTCTAAAACCCAGGGCAGATTATTCAATAACAATCAGTCATGACGGTAAAGGAGAGAGAACTATGTTAAGATCATTTATCATCCTATCAATTCAAATTTAAAACCAGATAAATTAAAAAGATTCTTACAAAGAATAACAAAATGTATAAATTAAAATTTATATTTTAAAGTTGAAATTAAATGTAAAGGATAGCTACTTAGATGGAAATAGCAGTTAATACAATGTATTATGCTAAGTAATTATTTAAGAAAATATTTTTATATTCAATTTATAATTTCTTTTTATAATTTATAGAACAAAAATGATTTCTTTCGATTTCATCTAAGATCAGTAGAGCCAGTTATCGGTTAGGTCCGTAAAATAACAACAATATATTAGTACGTAAGGAAACAAAATTCATTTTTTAAATAGATTTACTTTGTTTCATAAAATAAACATTAAATTAAACAAAAAAGAATGTATTAAAAACAGTTTAAACATCCAACTAATTATTTTTATTCGTATTTCTAAGAGTTAAAATAATAAATTAAAAAAGAAATTATCAAGTACTTGCTAAAGCTATTTGCCGTTTTAGAAAAAAAAGAAGACTTCGACCGCGTTCATTTGTTATTTTCTTTTCTACGAAGTAATTAACACGCGCAGATAACAATAACAAATCGGCTGGTGAAATAAAAGTACAAATAACTAGCAGGATTGTTTCCAGATTTTTCCTACGCTTGCATGTGTGATTTTATTTTTCCACGCATTCATGTGTGCTTTTATTTTTTTCCACGCTTTCATATGTGGTTTTATTTTTACCCACGCTTTCATGTGTTGTTTTATTTTCCCACGCATTTATCTGTGGTTTTATTTTTCCAACGCTCTCCTGTGTGCTTTTATTTTTCCACGTTTTCATGTGTGCTTTTATTTTTCCACGTTTTCATGTGTGCTTTATATTTCTCACGCTTTCATTTGTGCTTTTATTTTTTTCACGTTTTCATGTATGCTTTTATTTTTCCAACGCCTTCATGTGTGGTTTTATTTTTCCCACGCTTTTATGTGCCCTTAAATTTTTCCCACGCTTTCATGTGTGCTTTTATTTTTTCCCACGCTTTCATGTGTGCTTTTATTTTTTTTCACGTTTTCATGTGTGCATTAATTTTCCCCACGCTCTCATGTTTGGTTTTATTTTTCCTACACTTTCATGTGCCGTTTTATTTTTCCCACGCTTACATGTGTCGTTTTATTTTTCCCACGCTCTCATGTGTGCTTTTATTTTTCCACGTTTTTATGTATGCTTTTATTTTTCCCACGTTTTCATGTGTGCTTTCATTTTCCTATGCTTTCATGTGTGCTTTTGTTTTCTCACAAGTTTTCATGTGTGCATTATTTTTTCCACATGCTTTCGTGTGAGCATTATTTTTCCCACACTTTCATATGTGGTTTTATTTTTTTCAACACTTTCATGTGTGGTTTTATTTTTCCCATGCTTTCATGAGTTCTTTAAATTTCCCACGCTTTCATGTATGCTTTTATTTTTCCACGTTTTCATGTGTGCTTTATATTTCTCACGCTTTCATTTGTGCTTTTATTTTTTTCACGTTTTCATGTATGCTTTTATTTTTCCAACGCCTTCATGTGTGGTTTTATTTTTCCCACGCTTTTATGTGCCCTTAAATTTTTCCCACGCTTTCATGTGTGCTTTTATTTTTTCCCACGCTTTCATGTGTGCTTTTATTTTTTTTCACGTTTTCATGTGTGCATTAATTTTCCCCACGCTCTCATGTTTGGTTTTATTTTTCCTACACTTTCATGTGCCGTTTTATTTTTCCCACGCTTACATGTGTCGTTTTATTTTTCCCACGCTCTCATGTGTGCTTTTATTTTTCCACATTTTCATGTATGCTTTTATTTTTCCCACGTTTTCATGTGTGCTTTCATTTTCCTATGCTTTCATGTGTGCTTTTGTTTTCTCACAAGTTTTCATGTGTGCATTATTTTTCCCACATGCTTTCGTGTGAGCATTATTTTTCCCACACTTTCATATGTGGTTTTATTTTTTTCAACACTTTCATGTGTGGTTTTATTTTTCCCATGCTTTCATGAGTTCTTTAAATTTCCCACGCTTGGATGTGTGCTTTAAATTTTCCCACGTTTACATGTGTGGTTTTATTTTTCCCACACTTTCATTTGTGCTATTTAATCCCACGCTTTCATATGTGCTTTTATTTTTCAACGTAACTCGCGATTATAACAGTTATATGTTTACTTTTTTATCATTTATCCTTAATTTTCAATTTTGTCAGTAAGAAATCGACAGTTTCTTATATCGTAATTTTTACACTATTTTCAACCGCCATCCTCGGGCAACGCCGAGCGCCGCGCTAGTAAACAATAAAAAGCTAGAAGTGAAGCTGTTACATGGACGAAACAAAAACGATTCTATTTACTGCTACACGCACTGTCTTTAAGTTGTTTTGGAGTAATTAATTATATTTTTCAAGAGATAGTTGGGTTATTTCACAACAGGTTTTCCTGCGTTTTATTCTCTCCAAGAATCTATTTTTTTTAGATTTGACATTCAACTCTTCTGTTTGTTTTCTTTTCAGTTTAGTACGACGTCTAACTTTGTCAGATTGGAACCTCAGCGCCATTGTTGGTCCGGAATATTCAGGGAGTGATGCACTCACCTATTTCCGAAAGTTAAAAAAGACCCGTCTAACGATTATTCGAAATTCAGAACAAGCTTTTCCTCGTTCTTGACCGGGTTTCAAGCCCACCTGGCTTGCGCTATATGCATGGATTTTTTTTACCTCTGAGGCCATCAGAAATATTTCAAAGCGTCTTCGTTTCCAGTTATAGTTAGACAGGATTCCTAGAATAGCTCGCCATCTTTGCATGGTAATTTCCGTTGGTCGCAGGATCAGCTTTTCAGAGCATCAACAACATATTTATTGTTTATTAATTGTATCTGCCTCTATTTGTTTACCTTTGCTATACATGCCCGTTATAGATTGTGGTAAGGTCATTACCGTAGCCTTTTCTTTAATAACTGTATCTGTGATTTTTACATACTTCGTGTATCTTTCCTTCTTGACAAAGGGTTTTTGTGAGAAAAAGATTTTCTTTTTAACTTCACCCCAAACAAGGCAAGTTGCCACTGTATACGTAAGGGGCTACTGAGAATTAGGGTACACATTTTTTTGGAAGGGCATCCTAAATATGGAGCTGCGCACTAAGATTCTTGTTCACATTAGTTTTAAATTTCTGCATGTCGCTACAGTCGGGGAAAGAGGGATCAGGACGTGAGTTCCAAAGGCTGGCAGCTCGAGGAAAGAAGCTATTGGAGTAGAAGGCTCTCCGGAATCTGGGGACCTCCACATTTAATGGATGGGACTTAGCTGATTATCACGTAGCTCGAGTGTATTTACACCGAAGGGACATCAAAGCAGCAAGTTCATCAGAGCACATTTCATTGAATTACTTATAAAACAAGCACAAAGATGCAATATTGATGCGATAGGACAGGGGCTAGTGGATAGAGAGGGAACCATTATATGTATGTAACTCCAACTGCTTATTCTTACTCTCTTTTAATCTCTCTGCCACCACCTTGGGTTATCGACGATGACTCAACAAAGAAGATGGCGATGACTTGTTTTAAAACATGCGATCGTTCCAAAAACGTACAAATAGAATGTTACGATTTTAATTCTCCAACGTTATAGAGCTCCTCCTTCATGTACCTTCTTCTTTATGTTGGTTTAGATGTATCTTCATCGCAATTGCTGCATGTGGTTATTATTTTTTCTCATTTTAGGTTGCGAACCACATAAATTCATCTTCCAATCCTCTTCGGGATGACATCATCTTCTCAAAAACTGTTACCGTTCAAACAAGATTTGGTAAATACTTGTTAACAAATTTAAATGATTTCTTAGTGTAATTTTATATGAGTAGTACTCCCTTGGATGACTTGGCAATAATTTAACAAAAATGTTTTTTTTGTGCGAAAATAAAAATTAAAATAGTTACTGTTCCATCAAATGAAACTTCGTTTGTTTTTCTCGGCAGAACGAAAGTACAAAACCGGTCATGGTCCAATTCTCTAAATATAAGACGCCCGCTCCTATTCTTCAGTCCAGCCAAAACATTCTTTTTAAAATATATCTTCGTATCCTCTGAATTAAATAGAAAATATAATTTCTTCTCGAGGATTGTGAGAAAACTCTTTAAGGTAATTCCATTATTCGGGCTAATTTTCCAGCAATGTTTTTTGTTGTTCACACAATAACTCGTTTTTGCTGTTATGGAAGCAACATCTCTTCTGTTGATCAGCTTGCACTGTCAAAACTGTAATCATAGCTTGAACATCCCCTATTTTACCGAATCTTCAGGTGCCAATTGTTGAACAAACAATTAAAATTTTTCCACGTGTTTTGATGATACGTCGCAACATTGTTGTATATTGAAATCTTGATGGGTCAGATATACTTGTACGGACGAAAAGTTTGTTCGGTAACACATAATATATAGCTACAGCTGCAATAGTGATACATAATACACACAGTTGTTAAGTAATTAATTGCCATCAACACCCGGATGTATGGAAGGTTCAAGAGAAAGCAATAAGATGTGCAGTGGCTTAGCGATATTAGTTAATCTATATAATAAAGTAAATGCGATTTTCCCGTTTACATTAAGACATTATAGCTATGTAAACACAAGCGATATAAACAATTCGACTATGCTCACGCTTTAGACAGATATTTTATGTGAGTTTTCAGAAAATATGCGACTGTTTCGTTCGCTTTCTATAATTTCTACATTTTTCCTACTCGCCTGGTTCTCTTAAAATAGTCATGCATATTGATAGTCGGAGTAACTTTTACTCACACGCAAAAATCTACTGCCACCATAACTACCTTACACCGGCAAATAATCATCATAGGGTACTTTGAACATGGTGGGTTCATATTTTCTTTCTTTTTTCCTTTAACATTATTTTCCTTATCTTTCACGACAAACGACACCGTTACCTTTTAGTAATATTTCTCTCACATCTAGACTTATCTTTTTCGGCTCCTACATTTGGTTACTTACGTTTGTCTTCTTTGTCGCCATATTTTGATTTGCGTTCGCTTACACTATTTCACCGTCATACTTAATTTTCTCAGATAATCGAATGCTATTATATTATGGACATCGTCACTACCTCTGGTAGGCACGGAACAGCAAAAAAGAATTCTTCATTTATTCCAAAGAGACGAAAGCAAAACAGTAGTAGTTTGTTTTAACGGAGTTCCTATTAAGTAATTTATATAAGATATGTTGTAGGTGAATATGTTTGCCTAATAGTTTTAAAACTGAACTATTTACATTTTTCTAACGTTAAATAAAATCTATGGTGTTATTATATATTTCTAGTTATATAAGGTTAGGTATGTGTATATGTTTATATATTTCTAGTCATAGTATTCAGTTCAAAAATCATTAACCGATCACTGGAAATTTTGAAACACAGCTGCTAGGCGTAAATTGCTATAGTGTAGACTATATTTAGTTTAATTAAGTTTTATGCACAGGAGTAAAACTGCGGTGGAAAACCTTCGGGAAAATTCAGATCTTTTCGATTTTTGTTAAATTGTAACAATAGCTATTAGATATTAATTAATAAATATTGCCCAAGTTTGAGTTTTTTAGTGTTGTAAGCAGTTTTACAGAGCATAATATAGGCATAACCTCCTATTCTACAATTAAAATATTTAAGATTTGCATTGAATTAGATCCATAACACCAATTAAGAAAGTTTATTTGACTTTCAATTTCTTTTTAACACCTCTTAGACTTATGCCTTACATTTTAGACATTTTCTAGAATAAAAATCATGTAATGGATTTTGATCATGATTGAAAACAAAAGTTCTTATGAATAACAATTATACCATACAGGGTTCGCCATAAGTAGCTATATAATTTATTAAAACATAATAACGGTAACTTTGAAGAAATATTACAATTCAAAGACGAAACTAAGAAAGGATACACTTAAGTCTTTTGCAACATAAAACATAATTTTTATTAAAGCTAATTGTGCTATCCATAAAGCTCAATGCACTTTGCCAATCTTTGTTAATGAGCGGCATAATCTGATGCACAGCTCGAATGATACTTGAGCAATATCAGCTCGGATTTGTTCCTTATGTTCAAAGATGCTATGAGGTCTTGATGGTTAGATTTTGTCTTTTAAAATAACCCACAGGAAAAAGTTATGATAGAGGATGGAACTACTTCAAAATTGCTCGCTCTTTTGTTTTGTGGACATAATGTATATTTGGAAAAAGATAGAAATTAAATACACTTTATATCAAAATATTTATCTAATAAAGATTACGATTTCCCCTTTCGAATGATACATTGAAAACAAGAAATGCTTAAGTATCAAGAAAGTTATAATCAAAGAAAAATATATAGTTACTTGTAGTGAACTATATATACTACATACTATACAGACAATACTATATATATAAATATATATATATATACATATATACATACATATATATATATATATATATACATATATATATATAGTATGTAACAATATAAAAATAATTAATTTATATAGTTCAGATCTATTCTTTTGAAAATCAATTTCCCCAAAAAGATAAAGCTCAATATTCAAACCGTTAAAGATTTATTTTTGTAATTAAAAAATGCTACATAGTTATGAATAAATAAAATTGACAGATCAGAGCTTATAATACTATAATTCAATGAGTTTAGGAGCAAAACAAATCTTACATGTGTTTCAGGAGAACATTTACAGTATATCCGAACAAAATCCAAGGTATCATATGAACACCGCGTCTTCAGAGATTATAATAGCGAGATAAAACTTTATCCAGATAACAATCCAAGTAAAATACATTCATGTAAGCATAAGAACTGCCAAGAGCGATATAGAGGAAATAGCAAACGAAAACTGCATACGTTGCCCGGTGGATAGATAACACAAAACACGATTTCTAAAAAGGTGTGTTTAATATAAAATATTAATTCAAGTGCATAGAAGAAAAAAAAGGGGGAAAAATAGCCCAGAAAAACTACTGGTGTTGGATAATGGCTGTGAGGATGGGCGCATCTATTCGAGATCGGGTTTGACTTGCGCGTTTTGTAGCGGAGTCATCCCGTGCAAAGCTGGGCGATGTATTTCCCACGGGTTGCGGAGACATTGACGTGACCTTGGGTTCAAGAGTTTAAATAACACCTGCATGATCACGAGGTTTCGTGACGTCAGAGTTTTTCGCTGTGAGAAAGAAATTGAGATTTAATCAGTTCTTGCGTGGAAACCAACGAAAGAACATCGAACGATAAAATGTAGCTGTTACAAGCTTAAGGGATTTGAATCCCAATATAAAGAGCCACAGAATGAATCTCCAATTCCCTCCCTCTGCAAACGACTAATTAACTTAGGAAATTTAATTAGCGTAGCCTCTCTCTCGATTCTCCAACGAACTTCTCAATTGTTGGCTAATTAGCTAGTAAATAAAAATGGCTCGAATTTAAATAGCAAAAGACTTTGTTAAATTTATTGAAGCAAAAGTTTGATTTCAGTGCGAAGATAGCAGCCCGAAATGTTAACACGAAGCAAAGCAAATAGTAGTCGGATAAAGACGACAAGTACACAACAGCAAAAGAATTGCGAGAGGAAGATTACCAGTAGTGCAAGTAGTTCACACAGCGGCGAGCTGAGCGGATGACGTTAGCAGAAGCGCGCACAAGTAGCGCTAATAGTTCCCTTCAATTCGACACACGGCGAGGCGAAACGAAGCAGAGAGAAACGACACATCGCCCCATTTCGGATCAACGGACGAGAGCTTCTTCTTCTTCTACGACGACCAGGAGATTCCGACACAACGTATATTAAGAACTATTATAAAAGTTATTATAAAATGTATTATTAAGAAACCAGTCAATGTAACACTGGATTGACATCCAATATAGATGTTGAACAATGAATTCACACCGTTATATATGGAACCTACTATCAGAGATTGACAAATGATAACACTTAACATTAAAAGGATTGCTGATTGAGTGTCAAGCATGTTAGGCAGGCACATTTTCTGGCGCAACGGATAAAGCATTAAGTTATAATGAGTTCTAAGTGATAACCTTCTGGAGGTTGATGGTTAAATCCTCTGTACAGCGATATTAATAAAAACATAAAAAATACTTAAGAATCTTTCTCTGTCATTGTTGACGGAACGACAACAATCTACCAGCGTGGATTAAATAAAGAGTTGGTTTGAAATTCCGTACAGATTCCCGAGTTCGACTTAAAGATTGCCGAGGTTCGACAAGACGCGCCTGAAGAAAGTTGGAGGTTAAGAACAATTCAAATAATACAAATTATGCATCCACATGTAAAAAAATCCGAAAAAATAAAAACTTCAAAAGGTTTTATTTGAAGATTTTCCCCGTTCGAATTTTAGAGAGGAGATCAAGTCGATCTCACTCCTGTCTTTTCCACTCTTTCATTATCTGTCTCTCTTTCTTTTTCGGTTTACACATTTACATATTAGTATGTGACGTCACCTGAAATTCCAAAATACTTTATAACTTTTTATTGTCATCACCTTTTCGCAATTGTTAAACACTTTATTTTTTTACTTATTCGAAATGGCGGTTCAATGTCAGTTTTGCAAATAAGTTTTTGCCAGGGCGCAAGCTTAAATAAAACTTCAAATACTACAGTTAAAATTATTTGATGATTGGAAACTCGACCCAAAGTTGTTGAAAGCAAACATTCCGGCCTTTATGGATTGCATGATTTGCAACTTGGAGCCTTCTATTGCCATAAAAAATGAAGACGAAGACATGGAATGTTTGTTTCCTGGTATTTAATTGCTAATTGGCTTTCTCTCATCGTAGTTGCGGAGCGTTACATTTGTTTATTTGTTTTTATGCGTTTGCGTGGATTTCAGTTAATTAGGAACTTGCGTTGATGGAGATGCGTTTACACACATGGGAGTTGAAACGATTTCAATGAAGTTTATTTTTTGAAAAACATCTTTCCTCATCTTATACAATCTGACTACGAACTTCTTCTCTCGGCTACCATTCCTTACAGATGTTCAAATCTTCAGCACAAAAATAAAAATGAGATTCTATCATTTGTAAGAGATTATATATAAACAGCCTGGAAGAGTTGGATGTAAAAATAAATTTAAAAGATGTTCGAGACATGATCAGTTTCGCCTATCAATTTAACGGATCAGATACCGTTTTCAAGGACCTGCAAGCACTTTTGAAACAATTAAATCTTAGCTCTTTTGGGTTCTATTGAAACTTTTAACGGTTACATAGACTATGAATTGACTTCAAATTGTAATTTTACACGTACGTAAGTCGATTTTAATTTTTATTTCGTATTGCCACTAAATTGAATGTTTTTATCTGAGAAATATCTCTTCTCATCTTTTATAATTCTACTCCTGAAAAAAAAATGTTCTCACGGCTACCATTTATTGCTAATATTATATAGAGATTAATGTTCTTTGGACAGCAATTGACACAATGCATCACCCCTGTTTATTTGTTGAATCAAGTAACAATTAATCCTTTGATGAGGGTAGGGTCTGATTGTCTAGTCTCGATCGAAGTATTTCCCTCCATTCTTGTTTTTGGTGAGGCCCAACGGAATCCATACCCAAATCTCTCCTATCATGTTTGACCATGTCCTCTCAAGACAACTTGGGTCTGCCAGAGGTGGTGTTCTCTGCTGGCGCATTCAAGTGTCGGGCTTTAGCAATCCATCCACTGTTCTTCTGCATGATGTCCGGAAGGCTTTTCAAGTTGACTTGTGCGAGTAGAGATCCAAAAGGTATGCTTTGTTCATGCCTCACCACATAGATCAATCTGACCATTGCCTTGTGAAAGGAAACAAAAAAGAAAAAGAAAATAATGGAATTCATCTGTGTTATTTGCCGATAATTCTGAAGTTAAGTAGTCATCATTTATATAATTTCAAGATTTCAGTTAGGACTCGTGTCTTCATCTTAGTCGTTGTTTTTTTACAAAGTCTAAGCGATTGTCTATCTTCTATCTTCATCATTTCTTTAAGTGTTTTTTTTTGTAGTCGGTAAGGGTTAGGGTTAGAGTTAGGATTAGAGAATTTTTCATTATGCTTTTTATTTAATCTACTGGGGCGGATTAACATAATTCAACGTTATACATTCACCGGAATGTCAGAGAGTGGAACGGCCGAAACTATGTAAACATGAAATCAATCAGTTTGTTTGGACGTCTTCAGGCTGACCATAGGAATAACTACCAGAAGCCGTGGTACTCCTGCAGATGCTCGAACAGTACGAGGCGGCACTGGATGCATCATGGTCGTCGCTGCTTTGGATTATTACCCCTCACTTGAGCAGCGAAGGATGCAAGGAGACGAGATTCTGGCTGATAATAGCATAAATGTAAGTCTACTTTTCGAGAAGTTTTTCACGTTAACGCCAAGTTGTTGTTTCAACGATGTCCAGCAAAAGATTACCATGACGGTTTTCGTAGAAATAGAAGAAAGGAAGCATTATCTGTCCGTTTTCTGGTCAGCTGAACAGCCTACAAGAGGAGGTAGTGACAATGCCTTAAGTTTCAGGTTTAAAATCACATATGACAAACAGTCAGATTGTATATCGATGTACACACCTTGTAACTTATTTCTACATGGTTTGTTGCACTTTTCTAGTTTTTGCCAATGAATCTTATTACCTTTCATGTCTATTTTGAGTAAACACACGAAAAAAAAATCAAATAATTATTTTCAGAGAAAAATCTTGATCTACGGCCTGGCGGTCATATTTGAGATTAAGAATTTTTTATTTGTCGTTTCTTATAAATTAATGGATAACTCCGATCATTATTTTAATGTAAGAAAGATCACACGATTAAAAGAAAATAACGCACACGGATATTAAATAAAATATATTGACCCCTTTGGAATAAGAGGTTATTTTACCTCCCAGCTCTGTATTTACTAGAAGTCTTAAGCATAACTCTTATAAGAACGAATAATGGATGAAAATCAGGGCCAAGTACACATACACATTATTGACAGTTGACAACGTACAAAAGACCGTAAACGTAATCTTATTCAAAACATTAATGACATTAGTTTTTACCCACAACTAGATTAGGTATCCATTAATATATAAGAAACGGCGAATAATAGATTGTTAATCTAAAATATGACCGTCAGGCTGTAAATCATGATTTTCCTCTGAAAATAATTATTTGATTTTCTTTTCCTGTGTTTACTCAAAATAAACTTGAACGGTAATCAATCATCATGAAACACTTTTAATTAAAAAGTATTATTGGTTAATGTTTTTTTCTGTCCTAATCATCGTCAATTATCTTTGATGAAGGTACGAGTCAGCCTCATCAACATATGATGCTTTCTTACGTTTATCATTAAGATAATCAGTATTAATAGAACAACTATAGATATTGATGTTAAAGGAGGTCTTAATCTATAGTTACAACATTTCTATTCGGACTATTGTCCTTATCAACTGTTATATTAATATTTTTACTACGTTTCGGCTGATGTTCACTATACTTCTTCAGGTGAATGTTTTTATTGACGGTGATGTTTACCTCCTTTTTATATCCCGATGAGTCACCAAATCTAAACGGAACTCGTGGATAAGAATTAATACTGTCAATTACACAAAGAAACACAACATCGAAAGGGTTGAAAGATGGACGGCATGGATAAAATGTGAATACTTAAGACGACGGCTCGACAAGTATTTGTTTACATTGGATGTGAAGACAGTCCTGTCGTAATGTTTTACGCAGATGGGAAGTCATGGGGATTCAATTTGATTTTAGATATACAGCAGAAGAAAGAAAATTCCTTGCAGCCGTGGTAGTAAGACACATTCTTACTGTAAAAGTTTAAGAGAGGGGAACCAGAGATTCAAGCTAAGTTGAGCTCCTACCATGAAAATATCGATATGAACTTGTATGAGTGCATTTACTGCACTGACCGCGATCTTTCCACTCGTTGTGCCGGTCCAAAGTTGTTCGATTCAGTCAATGCTGCAACCAACAATTCTCATTCCAAGCAAAACCTCAAGTCCAGTTCATAAACAATTAACATATGTTTATTGTTTTCGAAGTTACAACTGGTACTTATTTCTTATGTTGAATAACAGACTTGCAAAATGAGATAATTTATCCCGGCCAAATAAAAACAAAACATAAGTCCAATCAACACAATCCTTTAGCTTAGATCCCCGAGGGTTCGCATGTCCTGGAGAGGTACATCGGTCCAACTGACTGCCAGCTTTTAGAAAAAACAAACTCCCGTGTCATACTCAGAAGGTCGACTCTGATTCATCCCCTTCCCTAACCCTAACCCTTCCCTTCTCCTAGAATATATTTCACTCCTGACCGGAAAGCTTAGATTCTGATATTTGTCAGTGGTCACCATTCGACCAACCAAAGACTGGCTACTTAAGATATCCACTAGAGATAATATGCAGCCAGTGCCCACTCAAGAGGGTCATCTGCGCCTATATAAGTAGGCTTGTTTCAGCATGATTGCCTGTTTACTAAGGCATTTACTAAATTAAAAATAAAGGACAATTTCTGTGTGGTCTAACTCAGCATCAGAGATATTTTCAATTACTTCTGTGACCGCTCTTTGTTTCAATTTTCCGAGCATCTATCATCTGCAACGTCTGCCATTCACATGCATAACTAAAACATGCACCACTACAACATGCACCACTAAAACATGCACCACTACAACATGCACCACTGCAACATGCACCACTACAACATGCACCACTGCAACATACACCACTACAACATGCACCACTACAACATACACCACTACAACATGCACCACTGCAACATGCACCACTACAACATACACCGCTACAACATGCAGCCTAGTCTATGTCTACAGCGATACAATAGCAAAGACTCTTCTGTGAAAAAGAGTTTGTAGAGAACAGAAGATATCATCTTCCATTGCAAAGTTTCAGAGTCGATTTTATAAATAATCTGATTGTGGTGTACATTGCGTTTCTTACGTAATTACATCTGATGAACTGATCGTTTTGACGTTTATTTATAGATTTTATGAATCGTTATTCATAACGTGGGGAGCGCGATATGAACTTTCTCATTAACGGGTTGCATTTAAATTTAGATCTATTTAAAGAAGTTAAAATCATCAGTTTATCGGATTTTAGTACGTAATAAATGTCAACGGACAAAAATAAGAAGATACATCGCAGTAGGGGGGGACCCGAAGACTCTCTTTTGGCTACTACATCGATATGCAGGAAAGGACGTCACTCATTTCCGTTGATTTTTCCACTCACTCTTAATCCTGAACTTATATTCCTGAGTGTTAAGCAATGAGAAATCAAGCATCGTTTTTTAGTCCTTGGTGTGACTGGAACACTCCAACCATTATGCTAAATTCGTCAGTCGAATAGGGAAATCGTCACTGTAAATAATGGGTTGGCAACTTAGTCCCCGCACTTTTTAATTTAAATTAAAAAGTTTGAATAAAAAGTAACAACTAATTCATCAATAATATATTCTGTCCTGTTGTTTTCAATACTTCGTTGGTAGAGATGAAAAAGCAAAATTCAAAATAAGCAAGAAGGAGTCGAAAAGGTTCATTTTCTTAATTGACATTCCATTTTAATGATCTGAAAATTACCATGAATAAACTTTAATTAACTAAATAAAATAACAAAATGATTTTAAAATAAACATCTCGAAAAAAATAGATTCCGAGATTTGAAAACAGAAAAGATTAAAAAAAAACGGCGAAACTTAGTTGGCAATCCAATAAATAAAAATATACCTGAAGAATGTCAGAACACATTGGCCGAAACGTATTATAGATTTAAATATAAACGCTGATAAGAAACAGCAATCATATTTACAGACGCAAAAACATCACCGGCAATGAACTGCATACACAAAGAAGGCCGATGTACTTATCGGTCGAATGATAGTCCGAAGAAAAACGAGGTACATAATGAAAATTCTTATATAAAAAAAATCAGAAAATTTAGGCTTGATTTTAATTCCGTAGTTTTTTGTGTATTTCCAATGTCTTTCTTTTTACATGAAAAGAATGAGATTCTAATTATTTCGACCTAAGATGATAGTAAGCTTTGGCGGATGGAACTTTGTGCGTTGAAAACTTCTCGTTCTCGGAGTAGATTGTATGAAGTTGAACCACGACATTACATCCACTGAGAAATCCCGAGAGACACAGATTGATCCATTTTCGCCAAGAATCACATCATCCAACTGACACATCTGGAAACTGTCAGGTCTTGGCTACAGTAATTCAGACTGAAGCAAAGCGTTGATTTTTGGAAGAATGTGAGCGTGTTGAATAACATTACGTCAGTCGGTGTCAAGATAAGTAACTTGGAACATAGCATAAGAACATATAGTAAGCAAAGAGATTATCACCTCTTTCATGCTGTAGAGTTCAATAAACACTGCCGTTTTGACGTAAACAAACTCACAAAATGGACAAATGTCATTATGATATGAATAACAATGGAATGCTTTTACTTCTTGATCGATTCGACTCGTGAGAAAAGACCATCTCAAAATGTCATTTTGATTGATTTGAGAAAACAAATTGGGATATTTGTATGTATCTATGTTATTGCTTGCCCCATATATCTATTACAACTGATGATTTGGTATCTGTCTGTCTGAAGCAAAAAAATACTATTAGTTTTATTTCTAATGAGGATTTGATATCTATCGAAAGCCGAGACTATACTATTACTTCTATAAATAATAAAGATTTAGTATCTGTCTGTCTGAAGTCGAAACTGTACAATTACTTCTGTCATTAATGAAGATTTGATATTTGTCTGTCTTAAGTCGAAACTGAACTATTACTTATATTAATAATAAAAAAATCGTATATGTCTGTCTGAAGTCGAAACTATACTATTAATTCTATTATTAATGAAGATTTGATATTTGTCTGTCTGAAGTCGAAACTGTACTATTACTTCTATTGATGATAACTATTTTGTATCTGTCTGTCTAAAGTCGAAACTATACTATTACGTCTATTAATAATGAACATTTAGTATCTGTCTGTCTGAAGCCGAAACTATACTATTACTTCTATTAATAATGAACATACACCAAGCTCCAGTCCCTGTCCCATCATCGCAATGTTGCTTCCTTATGCCTGTTGTACAAGTACTTCAATGGATTGTATTCTGATGAACTTGTTGCTTTGGTGCCCCCACGACGTAAATTCACTAGACCAACCCGACAATCAGCTAAATCCCATCCATTCACTGTGGAGGTCCCCAGATGCCGAAGATCTTTCTACTCCAAAAG
Organism: Sepiola atlantica; assembly: GCA_963556195.1. Taxonomy (NCBI): domain Eukaryota; kingdom Metazoa; phylum Mollusca; class Cephalopoda; order Sepiida; family Sepiolidae; genus Sepiola; species Sepiola atlantica. The sequence continues at coordinate 72,653,181 of OY744527.1, read as the reverse complement.
GTTATTTCCTTGTGTTGCGTGACTCTAGAACTCTCTCCTTTATCCCTGTTTTCCTGACGGTTCTGACATGCAGAAATTTAAAACTGATGTAAACAGACACTTCGCTGCACAGCTACCAATTTAGGTTAACCCCTCAAACTTTCACCCTTTATCTCAGTAGCCCCTTACGTATACAGTGGCGCCCTGACTTGTTTGAACTATGCTAAAAAAATTACCAGTATTGGTTCTTCTTTGGTTTCATCCTCAAACTCATAAACTAAGACAGATTTGTGAGGACATTATTTTTGCATAACTGAAAACAAGAACATAAGTTAGTCGTGAGACTGTATACCCCCACCTGCCGACGTAACGATCAACTAAAGTCTTATCTATGTCTTACTTTTATATATATAGAGAAACAAGTAAAATATGAGAACAAAGATTTTGAAAATACAATATCTATTACGTCCACAGTTGCTCAAAACAAAGTGTTTCAAATAAAAGATTTATTTTTCCTTCCTTAAGCCATGAAATCTTACCAAAAGTTATAATTTAAAAATATATAAACATAATATAAGATAAATACAAATATAGAAAGTATAGAAAATGTCCAATGCAAAAAGAATATGTTGAAAATATAGGAAAAAGTTCACCATTGAAGGCAAACGTTGGCGTCAAAAATTGTAAAATCAGTTGAATTTTGGAGAAGTCAAACCATTAAAGTCAAAGTAATTCGGTTGGAAAACGTAAATGTAAATTCTTAAGATATAAGTTAAGTTTTACTTTCAGCAGTGTATGGATGAAAATCTCAAACGGTCGTACGGTTCGAACCCCTGCCACAGAGTTAACCTTCCGCCTGCAAATAAGTTCTTTTTTATTTGGAAAAAGTCAAGACGAACCTGCTGGAAGACAGAGAAGGTTTATTCGCCTTGATCTTCGGGTGCTTGTGTCGAAGGGGTTTATAATGTAGAGGGATAACTAGGTTTAATTAAACAAATAAGTATAAAATGAAAAGAGAATGTAAGACGCTGAAAACGTACGCAATTAATTAGACGAATGAATTGAACACATCTTTATCTTTGATATTAAATGTACATCATCATTTTTAAAGCATTTTAACTTGAGTTAGTGATGACATTATTTTAGATAACTAAGTTTGACAGATAAGCACAAAAGAATAAGCATCGTAAATTCTATGTTTTTTAATTATTAGAGATAAAGATATGTTTTAAACTAATTAACATTGAACTAGGACGCGGCAAAGTATAATAAACACGTGTAGTGCTTCCAAGGAAATCTTGACTTCTCTTCCTCACTCTCTCTGTGAACTATGTGACTTCGGCTTCTATCAATTCACACAGTCTGGTGAATTCTAATTTCGAGTTCAGCAAGTTAACCCCGACTTAACCTTGATTTCCTGTTATCTTCAACCAACCATCTTTTATACGAGTGGATTTAATCGGCCAATATTTAACATGTGGACCAAATTAGAAAACCATCACTAAAATTGATTAAACAGTCGGCTTGTGCTAATTTTTTTCCCCGTTTCTTTTTTTTTCTATCTTATATATTAAAGCAGTTGCACAATTTTACGTATGAAAGAGAATCGGTCGGAGGGGAGGTGTGTTCAAAATGTAACATAACTGAGAGAGAGGGAGAAGTTTTAAAAGAAAGGCGTTGCACGAACCATTTAAAACTTTTATATTTTCTTATCTAGAGTTATCCTGGATTATGTCTGGTAGCTCTGCTCGTCTAATATAAATAAGATTATTTCGTTGATTATTTCGAGAATCGCTTCTATTTGATTCTTACAGATTATATGATTTAATCATTGCGATTCGGGAAACGTCAAAGGCGCTGGAAGAGTCTATTTCACCAATGTATATTTAAAAAATACACCTTTTCCTCTCCTACAAACCTCGGAATAAAAATGAAAATTGCGAAAAGGGGTCCAATGAAAGATGATATACGGTTATAAAACGATCCTATGTTTAACCATTAAACAAGTATTTTTTTTCAAACCCATTTTTGTCTAATATGAATTGGTAATCTGAAGAATTAAAAAAGAAAGATTAAGCAATCAAGATGTTAGAAATAGAAACAGGGTATAGTCAACTGCAGACGATTTTCTGTTAATTATCTATATAATAATAATACGCTAAGACATGTACTGTTCGTACTTACGTAATCACCTTCCACCACCAGTTATTTTAATGAGATCATCACATTGCCAATGATGAAATGTAATGCAAAAAAGTAATTGAATATGTACTGGTGTTGTTCAGATAAAAGTTCTGACTTTATTAATTTTAAAATGGATTGTTCAAGAATGTGGACTGGCTACCTGTGTGTGCCAGGTTCTAATCCAGTCGGTTCCATAACATAGCTTTCAGTTATGGATGTTGGCAACCAGGTAATTTTGTAAAAACCTAATTCTTAAAAAAATGAATTGTGAAAAGAAATGCGAACAACAAAATCAAGCCGATCCCCAAAGTAGTATGATGCTGATAAATACGATCTATTTACTTTTGTAGTTATAAATAAAGAAAGCAACCACGGAATTTCCACATGCCCCGTTAGTATTAATAAATACTTGGAAATGCTCTCTTTTTATTACCATGAATAAAATATTCGATTTATTTATTCATGAGAAATTTTTACTTGAGCGTTTTATTTTGAATATTTTAAAATCGTACATTAATATAAATGTTTATTTTTTTATCGTAAAAAACACAAACAGTATCTTTTCCGCATGAATGGCGTCAGAAGAAATAACTTTCATTCGAAAGATACAGTTATTTATTTTTTTAAAAAAAGTATATCGCTCCTTTTTCAAAAATGATAAACAGCCAATCATCCAGTATTAATAATACTGGATGATTGGCGAAAATAACAAGAAATAAAAACATATACAACAAATACATTTTTCCAAACCCAAGAAAATGTAATGTTCTACCGACCTTCATAGTTTTAGAGTTCTGAAACGCTTTGTAAGCGTATTTTAATTTCAATAGAAGATTTAGTCGATACATGCCGTTTTAACAAGTTACAATTAAACATAGCCGTCACCATTTCTTGCCTCCAGTTTCTATATCTTATAGTTAACAGCCAAGAAATCGAAAATCAAAGAAAATCAAAACTAATAATTGTCACTAAACGCATTACGATTGAATTCCCTACCGATCTATATATTTTTAACTCACTGAAATTATTTGCTTTATTTCAAAATATGGAGTAAGACATAGAGGCTAGAAAAAAATTCTAAAATGAAAGACACTTAAAACAGGTCTCAGAAATGTTAAACTTCAAGTCAGTTGAAAATTAAGTATGCTTTTCGTTACGTCGCAAAATGAGAAAATAAAACCGTGCATACCTTCTTGACTTACCTTATGTTCATACTCCAGAGATTCCTTGCATGATTGAGAAGAAAATCCCACCACTTATAACTGGTTTTAGCTAGTCTTAAAACCGTCAGGAGCGGCATGCTAGTCTTAACCCCTATCTGATCGGCTTATCTGTTTAATAGTCCTAATATAATTTTTTCTTCAGTGAAATGTTCTTGCAGTAATTTCTTTATATATATATATATATATATATATATATATATATATATATATATATATTCATGGTAAAATGTACGATATATCATAAAATAAAATGCCGTGACAGACACGATGTGTGAAAAAGACAAACGGAAAGAAACACATTTGAGGAAGAAATTATCAAGACACGAGAGATTTTACCAGTTTCGTTCAGATCAATGAACGTCTTCAGAAAAAAAAACTTGTTCTAAAGACGTTTGTTGAACCGAACGAAACCGGTAAAATGTCTCGTCTCTTGATGATTTTTTCCTGTATTTAAATGTTTTTTTCCTTTTGTCTCCCCCCATTTATATATATATATATATATATATATATATATATATGTTAGTAGAGAATGGTAGTTTGCTTGACGCATTGCTGGGTATAGAAGTAGTATGTTTTTAAAGGATGTGAGCGATGCAAATTCCGGGTAAGATGTAAGTTGAAGGAACAAAAACAATAAATCGAATACGAAATATGACTTACTATTTATTTTTCCTAAAATCTTACATAACAGCAAGAGTGTTGTTAGCTGTTTGTGTGATGTCCGGATGATTAAAAACACATTATTTAATATTTCGGGAAAAGAAATTTCCCTTTGTCAAAAATAATCAATACCAGAAGAAATTTCTCCGACTTGCAGATAATCTGACAAAATAATTTTGTCAGATTGTTCCTTCAACTTACATCCTACCCGGAATTTGCATTGCCCACAGCCTTTAAAAAACATACTACTAATATATATATGTATGTGTACATATGTGTATGTCAATGTCTGTATGTGTGTTCCACTATTATAAAGACATATTAGAGAATCTACATAAAAACTAAAATTGTACTTCAATTGTAAAATCTTCTGTAGACAACAATGAAAGTGGTCATAAATCTTTAAGTACTCTCATGCCCACACTAAAAGACATATGAGAGCAGAAATACTCTCAAACCTTCAAAATGTACCCTATTTTAATGAAAGAGAATTTTCCAGTGCAGACAATTGAAGTAGTCCTGAATCTCTAGGTGCCTCCTAAGGGATATATGGGGGGAACGAACCCGTTGTTAAAACTTCAAATATATCATATTTTGATTAAATTTAAATCATATGTATAAAATCATCTCAATAGAAGTGGTCCCGAATTCTTTCAATTGAAGTAGTTCGGAATCCCTACGTGCCCCTCTGTGTGTCGAATCTAGACGTGTCACCCTAAGAGGTATATAGGAGCGGACCCACCTTAAACTTGAACTACGTATATCCGATTTTAATGAAATTTATACCATGTATATAAAAGATTATTCAGATAGTTTTTCTAAAATTACAGTTTCTTCCGATTATATTTGGGTGCGAACCATGGGCCATTAAAAAAGTAACATGGTGTTATGAGCATAGTTTTATTTACTCCTCCCCAGGAGTTAGGCACAAGGCCAGTTTTATCTTACTCCCACAAGTAAGATGTGACCCAAGATCGGGTCGAGAAAGTGGGATTTGAAAAGCCAGCGCTCGAGAGGTGAGCACTCTGGCCATTTAAAAATTGCCTGGGCAGCCCCGTCGGCATTCCCCGGTAGGGGCGCCTCAGACAGTAAGCAATAAACTTACTCCTCCCCAAAGAGGGGAGGCAAAGCCTGGGCGGGTGGACCTCCTAGAACTGCACAGGACAGGCGTGCAGTATCCATCGGAACAGATTTAATGAGCATAGTGAGAAAAGAATATAGCGTTCCTAATTAAATTCCGAGCGACGTAGAGTCTTCCTGCTAGTAAAAATAAAATATAAGTAAGTTATTTTCTGTCCTAAAATTAAATAATAGTTTTTAACGATATATATGATAAAGTTAGTTGAAGAAAATTGATAGTTATTACCCCATTAGCACCCATGGCCTTTTCTAAGTATCGGAAGTATAATTAGCCATATTTCAGAAACATTTGTATTTGAGAGATATCTATAGTTAGTCATAAAGATTGAAGTGTCTTTAAACTATTGCACCTTCTGTCTTATGTATATTGGCAACGCTGATGTCTAAGTTTTTAGTACACTGTGAAAATCTACAGTGGAAAGAAAACTCAATTTCATCTATCATTCAATCAAATTATTCTTGGTAAGTAGTCCTTATAACAGAACACATTTATATCTCTCTAAATATAAAATGTATATATTTCTATATTTCTATGTACATAATAATCTCCTTAACTAATAGACAGATAATTATGCATTTTCGTATATATATCCTAGGCAACACGGTGAGTAGCTTGGACACATTTTGTGTGTGTAAATTTCAATATTTAGAAGGTGCATATCTCTCTCTCTCTCACACACACACACACACACACACACACACACACACACACACACTCTCTCTCTCTCTCTCTCTCCCCTCTCTCTCTCTCTCTCTATATATATATATATGTGTATATATATATATATATATATATATATATATATATATATATATATATATATATATGGGAAGAGAAGGATGAAGGTAATCCGACGTGATGGTAAAATGAAAAAGGAAAACCAAAAACTGGATGTTTTTTTATGTGTACATCAACGTTTCGTCTTTATTTATAAGACTTCATCAGGATGATGATATAGGGAAAAGATATCATGCAAGCACGGATACATGTAGGGTAGACATGTTGGGAAGAAAAATAAAATAAAATGAAAAATAATGGCAGCGTCTAGCTGGACGTCCGTACTTGTTAGAGAATGAAAAATGAGTGGGAGAAAAAAGGGGAAGGGTGGAGGGAGCAAGGACTACTGTGGCTGGCGATGAGAGAAAGAGGTGGGGGATGAGCAGGGGTAAAATGGATGGCAGAGAGAGATTGGAGGAAGAGGGGGAGGGGGTGTTTGACCAGATGGCTGTGGTCGAGATTGAAGGGGAAGAGTGAGTTGGAATGTTTGTGTGTGTGGGGTGTATGCAGGGAAATGGGGATGGGTAGAGAGGGAGGGGGGGGCTGTGATTTTGGTGGATGGGCGAAAGTTATAGTCTTAGAGAGCGTTTGAAGAAAAAGAGGGAATTTAAGAAGAGGTATGGAGGAAAATGGATGAGAGGGGGAAGAGGGAGGATTTGTCGAGATAGGGTGTGAAATATTTGAAATATTTGGAAAATGATAGCAATGAGTGAGGGATTGGAGTGGGTGGGGGAGGGGGGTGATTGAAAGGGTGGGTGAGGAATATATTTGAAATATTTGGAACATGAGAAAGTTTATTTGGACTGTAGTATTAAAAATGTGAGGGAAAAAAATGAGGAAAAATAAGAGAAGATTCAGGGAGAAAAGGGAAGGGTGTGGGTGAATGGAAGAGTGTCATAAGGTTAAAGATGAAAATAAAAGTTAGCCATGATCAGGCAAAAGACTTTGTTCTGTGAGGATGATCTTGCTTATTAAGGGTGATAGGTTAAAGAAACCATTACGCTGCTTGATAGTAGTGGAGGATGTGATGAGTGCAGTTTCCAATAATCTTCGCCGAGATTTGTTGTGGATGTGTTTAGTGATTTTGGCTTGTTCAAATTTGAATGCATGACCATATTCTAGAGCATGGGAGAAAAGTGCACTAAGAGGGTTGTTGTTTTTTATATCCCTTTTATGTTCATTTAATCGTTTCTTTAATTCACGTTGTGTTTCTCCCACGTAGAAATAGGAATATACTGATGAACAAAGATTAGATCCGCCAATACACAATCATAAAAAAATAAAACAAAAGACAAAAACAAACAGACAAATGACATTCATTTTTTTTAGACGAGAAACCCCTTTACGCAAGATGACATCTTGATACCTACTTATCGACGCTTAAGAAAGTCGGTCAGCTCAAACTATAGGCAGGACTGGCTAGAATCGGCCCGTCTCCCCTTCCTTAACTACAAGCACAAACACACAGACATACCCGCACTCACACATACACCCCACGCCCCCCCCCACACACACTCATACACTTCATACACACATACACACCTATATACATATATAAATAAAAAACATATATATATATATTTATTTTGCATAATGTTTTAAGGAATTTTAATTTTCAATTTTATCTTATTTTTTTCATTAATCATAATCTTTATAAGCTGCCAAATAGAGTGTTATACACATTAAAACAATCGTTATTTATTAATTAATTAATTAAAACTCTTAATAAATATCAATCATATTTACCAAGGAACTAAATTGATCCAACAATAATATTATTCCCCTAATTATTTGAGAATTACAAACTAAGTTTTTAATATCGACTAGTTATTATTTTTATCTAGTTCTTTATGGTAATCTACTTAATTCTTTATTATTGGTAATGATTATTTCTTTGAAAACTTTACTATTAAGTGGGTGCGTCCACCAAAATCCCCCACCCCCTCGCAAACAACTTTTCAAATAAGTTAGATAATACGAAAAATAATTTTTCTACATCAAATTTTGAGTTATATAAAGTTATATATTTTAAAAAGTGCGCGCACGTGAGCGTCTATACAATGTATGTTTTGGTAAAATCCTAAACTATTTAACTTATAATTATTCATTATTGTATATGTATTCAAGGCAACGGAGTGAGTAACGTGACCCATTGTTTTCGGATTGCTGTACAATTTACCATTTCTAGTACCCGTCATAGGACATATATTCTACTAGTATAGTATAAATAAAGGCTTTAACTATCATATCAATTAAAGTAAATCTTCAGAGGTAATTTTTTAGCAAATAATATTGTATTTACAAATAATGTTTTGGTAATAAATTGAAGTAAAAATGGGCACTAATGGTTTACTAATAAGGAGGAAATATTTGTTTAGTTATTGGACAAAAGAGATCAGACAAGATTGGAAATCGCCATAGTCCGCAACTGTATCATTTATGGCAATCACGTATAAAACTGCTTACGTTATTTTATATAACAGTATATAAGAGTATCTCAGTGTGCGTATCTATGCAGCGTGTTTTCATTCAGGCAAATGTTACAAAATAACAGTTTTTTGGTTTGGTGAGACTCTTTTTTCAATTTTCGGAATAGCTTATTTTGTATTTCGGTCAAATTAGTGCATATAAGTTCCGTGAGTTTCTTTTTCCATTTATTTTATACTTTTTCACGAATATTTTCGATTTGGTTCATCAAATCATCAGTTATGGTGTGTTTAAAACTATGTATTTTACTGTTTAGTTTTTAAGGGTTAGCAATTTCTGACTTTAAAATAAGCGTCCATACTAATGAGATGTTTCGATTTTTTAATGGCCATATTATACTTTGTATCAAAACGCTTTGTGAAAAAAAAAGGTTTGTAAGATTCATTTTTTTACGGATTCAATTTTTATAAAAAAATCGCGCTTAAATATTCTAAGCATATCTCTTTTCATTCAATTTAAAATAGTTACCATCTGAATAATCATTTAATTGATTAATTTCAGTCACGTGACACTTTAAGAATGTAAACCACATCTAAAATATTCATCTTAAGATAGAAAATTGGGGTTGATTCGTCAACACTGATTGTTTGGGGGCTGTATACATTCGTGTATATGATGATAATTTAAATTTATTTTCTTGGAAAAGTACCAAGAATAAAAAAATAGGACGGGAAAGTCATTGGTTAAAGTCCTATTTGGAAATCCTTCATATTGACTATGATAATATGAAGACAAAAAAACATTGTTTTTACGTTAGTTTAGGTTTGGAAAATTCAAACCAAATATTAACCAAAATTTATTAAGACTATTGGGACAAAATCATGATTATTTCCTATTAGTCAAAACGAATTATTATTTAAAAAGTATATTTAATTTAATATTTGTTTACCCAAATAGTAAATAATTAACGAAGAAAGTAGTCATAAAATATTTAATTTAAATTCTAACAAATTGGAAATGTACTTTGTAATATTCAAAGTAAAATGAGGAATCAAAATATATTTAAAATATTAATAATAATTAAGTTAGAAAGTTAATAAGATTTACTACGTCATATTTAAAAAAATATTTTAAAAAATAAAAAAAGAGAAGAAAGGTAGGCATCAGACATTTTTTCAAGACTCCTAGTATCTTTGTCAACAAGAACTCATTTCAATAATATTTGTCGTCTCCCAATAATTATTTCTGAGCGAACTTTAAATATATAAAAGTGCGAAAAGTTGTCACATCTGAAAATAAAATGGAAAGGTGTAAACTGTGAGTATTCATTGTTTATATGTTTCTTTTTATACACATGAACAAATATGGACTACAAGCTTTTTCTCTTTATTATTTAATAATTTTTGATTCATTGATATGCAACTAACTTGTTCTTTTCATTTTCATTTTTTATTGTTAACCGAGAAAATGACCGTACAAACGAAAACGTTTTGCTGACAAAAAATTCAATGCGAACCTAATAACGTGCAATGCGCGTACAAAATCCAAAATGGTGTTTTCTAACAGCTACGAATTCGTTAATGTTGATTACTACGCTAGACATTTGAACACTCTGTGACTAGTTTCGGAATTAATTTTATTAATTGTGGGATGTTTAATTTTAATGTAAATGGGTTCAAGTATTTTAATCATTTTTATGTTAGTTTCATGGTGTATTTTCTATATTGAGAAAGAAGACAGCCATGTTTGCTTAGGTGTTGTTAAATTGCGCTAGTGTCAGAGAGTCTACGGGAAATTGTTGTTGTAGTAAACCCGATGTAAAATTAGATTTCTGTTATTGTCTCATCAAACAAAACTCAGTGTTATTTAATAACATTTGCCTGAGTGAACACAATTATAACGCACCAGTTACGATTAAGCTAAAAAAGTCAACATGACCCAACCCCTTTAAAACTATCGTACAACATATCAAATCTTTTTTTACAAAATTGACGTGAAGGAACTGAATGCATGTACGTCCTCGGGCCCTCTCATATGAATCTCCTTCACGTATTCGCGACTGCGATTCTATCAAACCTCTTTTTATCATGTGTTTTTTTTGTGTACGATGAACTGCCAACAGCATTCATGGTATCACTGTTAGATCCGAGACGTGCAATGATTTCGTTCTAAGACTTTGCAACATTTCGTGACTTATCTTAACACATGCTTGCCATTTTATATTGAAATGTCTATGTTAGTCCTTAATGTAAAGAAATCCTAATAAAGACATGGAAATAAATAATGAAAGATTCAAATCTCAATACGAAATCCAATTCTTGATGGTTCGAGAAAATGGATATGCTGATTATATTTTATAGAGTTTGATTTCAATCAGATTTTCTTAACAGTATGATTCGATGGAATCAAAAAAAAGATAAACAAAAAGTAAATGTTTTCAAGATTTTTTTTGCTAGCTAATGATAAGAATGCCCTTTGATATTCATAAGACTGGCCCTATTTAGTATCTTTCTAAATTATAAATTTATTATTTTTTATTCGTGCATTTTAGAAATAAAATTTCTTTAATAATTTGCAGGTCCTTCAACAGCTTGAAAGGTTGCCAAACTTACTGGTTGAGCCACATGTTAAATTTGGCATGGTCTGGCATTTGACCTATTTTACCAATTATGCGTTATTGTAGAAAATATTCCCGGCGCAGCCATTAAAACAAAATTCAGTCTATTGAACTCATCGGACTGCGTGTGTGCTTATCCGTAATAATTTGTGTATTTTCTTCCAATGGTATTTGTAGGTATGCATTTTATAAATCGAATTTTGAGAATATTTTTCCTTTATTTAATTTGAAAAATATCTCTTAAAAACTAGGTAATAGGTCTTTATGATAATACATAGCCTTGACTGTCGGGGTGAAGCCGTAACATCATTTACGGTACTGTTTCGACAACGTAAAATACCTGGCACATTGGACTGATTGGCACACGTGCACGCTGGTAGCAGGTAAACGTTCCGATATAAACTGAACAGCTGTCTGATACAGCGGTGTAATACTATGTCTTTTTAGTATTTCATGTTAGTTGATTACACGTTCTCGATAATCAGTGCGACACGTGGTCTGTTGCGGTATGATCTTACATGCTCTCCCAGGTATTATCTTCTTTCTTTGAGAACGGGTTAGTTTATCGCTTACCGTCTGAGGCGCCTTTACCGAAAAATACTTGCAGCTTTGCGGGGTAAAAGTACGCTAACCCTTGTGCGCTGGAATCTTATTTACACTTTCCGACCTTGTGCCATGTCTTCTCGCGGTGGGAGGGAGGTAGATACTGTTTATGTGAAAAGTCTCTGAAACTTTACAAGGTAGTGATAAATTGTTTAACAATCGTTTATTCAAGTTTAGTAACCAATACCATCACTAATGTATTTTTTACGTAAACTTTGGGACTTGTCTAAGAACTATAATTTGTTTTTCTTAAAAGTTTTTTCTAAGCAGTTCAGAATTTCTTCAATTATTTGTCAAGCTGTACTTTTCATTTTGTGTCTAAAATTCGGTTGTGCAATATATTTTAATTCGAATGTTGCTTTGGCTTTTGAGTACATCTTTAATCTTCGGACAAAGATCTCGGAAAAATCGTATCTGCCTTTAAGTTATTACAAAACGTATTTATTTGCAAGGTCCAGAAATCAAATTAATCAATCCAGCCGGTTTCTAATATGTTTCAAGATCGATCCATGACTAATATTTTCTGTTTGAATTTTGAAAAATGATACATTAAAATAGCATTCAGCAAAATATTCAATTGTTAACGGGTTATTCTACGAGCACTTTTTAAAACGCAATTAAAGTTTTTTTCGACAATGTGAAAACTTGTTTTTCTTATTGCCAATATGAGATTCCCTAAATTTAATGACACAATTTTATATAATTGTATTTGTCTGCATACATAAGAAGGACAGCATTTAGAAAGAAAAACGTTTTTCCGACTGACTTTATGTGTAAAATATTTCTTTCATCAATGTTAACAGCATCATAGCGTCACTTTATTATTCGTTGACATTCTTCAGCGATATTTTAATATCTCACCTACAAATGTTTTGTTCAAGTTTGATAGTAGACGTTATCTGATTTCAGAGCTATTAGTATTTATTCAAATATAATACATTTTTTCATATGTACAGTGAGTTCACTAAGTTTAAATTTGTCATACTCCGTTTTTCTTACGCTTGCAAATGTAGTATAAATGTCTGTAGTTTTTTAGTCAGATTAAAGCATTTCCAGCCTGTATTAAAAAGGGAAAACATTTCGCCAAATATTTTGTAAAAAGCAAAATGTTTTCCCAAAACGAAATATCTCTTCGAATCTTTGTAAAATGTTATTAGCACACCTTTTATATTCAATGTTTCCGAATTTCCCAAACAATAGTCCAGTTTGTTATACTATTTAAAGATTTCTATGTATCCTCGAAAACATATTTCAAATCTGAGTTCTTATTGTGGCCTGTACCAACATTTTCAATTAAGTGAATTACGGGATACTGAGGAAAGGAGTTAGAGTTTCATTCATCACTTTCTCTTGAGAATCCTCCTAAGAGTTCCGAAATACATTTATCCTGCCGCTAAAGGTCTTCCCTATGTTATTTTCAATTCTTTCTATGTTTTAATTACTCTGTTCTTTCCTACATTTAAAAATCCCAACTTAAACATTCTAAACTCATCCATAAATGGATTGTCACATCCAATGTTACAAAGACGAAACTCCGTTCCTTTAACAATTATACGAAACTTTTCCAACCACTGATTGCCATGGCTGATAGCACTCTTCACGAGACTCAAACGTTCATACTCCTTAGTCTAATATTAACGTGCAACATCATTTAAAATAAACACATAAAAAGATATTGACAACTCTGCTGCAAAAAGGGTGAGCTCCTTCTACCGAGCTAGGATACATATAACGCCTGTCAGTATCATTTTATGCAGCTTTATGCCGCTATCACATCTTCTTAATTTCAGAATATGTTATTCTATTACTCCCCAAGTTATTTTGCAACTTGAAATTTACTAACCCCCGCTTATTTTATGAGACTCACTGCTTTTATCTTCGAAATTAATCTTAAAAAAGTGATCTTTTGTAGCGAATAAACGATAAGGAGGAAATTAGTTATCTGCGATTACTCGTCCCCACGTGTCTTACTTCCCCCTCATCTCCTTCCCATGTAAATAGGTTCAGTTTTTAAATATCTTAAAAAAATAACAGCGTAACCTCAATTCCGAAGAATTATCTTAATTCACAAAGACTAAATAGTAAATCCAACCGGATGAGTTAATTTGATTGTATTGGGTTAGTATATCCTCTTTGTCCTTTTATACTTTTCCATGTTGTTATACAAACCGTTTTTCTGTAAAAATCTCTATATAAGCTGATTGCCGCTTCTTCACAGAAGTCCATCCTTATAAGGTTGTAATTCTCTGTTGTAAACACGAAAATAGTTTAACATCCTATATCTACTTTTATAATTCTTATTGCGGATATGACACACGAGACCACTGACCCCCTTTTGTACATACCTATGTTCTCCCGTTTCTGCTTTAAAAAAACTCATTTCTGCCATGGGGTCATATGGACATGAGGCAACACGTCCTCAAAAGACAAGTCTGACACGTTTGACACGTGCCAATTCCACAGAGCACTTCTCTAGATGGAATACTGTGGTGATGTTTCCTAAAATATCTCACTGTTTTTATAACTGTGCATCTGAAAAACCGATCGCTTTGAAGCCGCTCTCTTTCAGTCGCCCACATTTCTATTAAGAGTCTTAAGGTTGCCGGTGACGATTTCTTTAAAACATTGCGTTGGTGTTTGTCGCAGACATTTATCGTGCTGCAATTTTTCATATAACAATATTTTAGATATTGTGTGGTTTTGCCTTGTAGCTAGATATCGCAGAGAAACCAGGTTGCTATAGAACAGTAGTGTTTGGCGTGGGTAATTGCTAATTAACGTTTATAATACTACTTAGCTATGTTTGGCGTGAGAGAATTGCTAATTAACGTTTATAATACCACTTAGCTATGTTTGGTGTAAGGAATTGCTAATTAGTGTTTATAATACTACTTAGATATGTTTGGCGTGAGGAATTGCTAATTAACGTTTATAATACTACTTAGCTATGTTTGGCGTGAGAGAATTGCTAATTAACGTTTATAATACTACTTAGCTATGTTTGGCGTGAGGAATTTCTAATTAACGTTTATAATACTACTTAGCTATGTTTGGCGTGAGGAATTGCTAATTTACGTTTATAATACTACTTAGCTATGTTTGGCGTGAGGAATTGCTAATTAACGTTTATAATACCACTTAGCTATGTTTGGCGTGAGGAATAGCTAATTAACGTTTATAATACTACTTAGCTATGTTTGGCGTGAGGAATTGCTAATTAACGTTTATAATACTACTTAGCTATGTTTGGCGTGAGAGAATTGATAATTAACGTTTATAATACTACTTAGCTATGTTTGGCGTGAGGAATTGCTAATTAACGTTTATAATACTACTTAGCTATGTTTGGCGTGAGGAATTGCTAATTAACGTTTATAATACTACTTAGCTATGTTTGGCGTGAGGAATTGCTAATTAACGTTTATAATACTACTTAGCTATGTTTGGCGTGAGGAATTGCTAATTAACGTTCATAATACTACTTAGCTATGTTTGGTGGGATCGTTCCTGGACCTTAGGGTGTCGATGCCACGTGATTAACGTTTGCGAAGATTACACGATACGCACGATCCTCACACAAAAGTCTTCGTTTTAATGGTGATAACTGTCTGATCCCACAGTTCTTTAAGCCTACCGAAGGATTAGTGGGCTTTTTGATTCTTAGAAGTATTTCGGAATCGATGGATTCACCCCGGAAGAAACTGTTTTTAAGATAGAGAAAATAGTCAGCTAAACTAAATACGGTCATTTCGATGTAACGTTCCCTTTCCTTCCAAACATCAACTTCTAATGGATAATAACGATAAATAAGGTACCTTAGAATAATCCCAAATCAACACCAAATCCGAAACCCGCGTAAAATCTCTAACACATCAGTACAAATTAAGGATTAATCTCTACGAAAAAAATAGAATTAGAATTACTAACTAAACAAAATCTATTCATACAAAAATCAGAAAATAATCAAAAAGGAAAACAGAAAAGCTCATACTATTACGAATCGTATAATTCTCTTGTCAAAAAAATTGTAAGTAATATTTTCTTCTTATCACATATTATTTATGACACATTTCACGAATGAGTGAAAACGTTCATACCGATAGTTTAAAAGTTAAAGATGTTTGCATATCAAAAACAAAAAAATCAAATATGTAATCCTCTTATTTTTATATAACTTCATTTATTTATATTCAAAAAAATATAAAAGTTTAAAAATATTTGAGCGCTTACAGTTTATTTTACTTGACTTCGTATAGCAAATATTATTTTTTACTTTTTAATTAAGGCTCCTTGTCTGAACGCTTTAAAGTGAAATGTTTACTGTCTTTATATTAATCTTGTGTGTCCATGTCTGTGCTCACTTGCTGTGGGACCATGTGTGTGTCTGTGGATTTTCTGGTCGCAACATAAATTAACCATTGAATTAGTATTTTGGGGATTTACTATTAATCGAATATTTATTGAAATAAAAAAAATAAAGTCTCAACTACTGCATTAAAAATATTATAAAATATAACTCAATCGTGGAAACATTTTAGGTCATTAGTTATATATCACTTTCTTTAAGAATTGGAGAGGACGAGTTGACATCGAAGTGTAGTTCAGAATGTTCTTCAACTATTGAAGGCGATGGCGTTTTGCTTTTAACCATGTATACCAGCAAAGGCGAGAATACAGTCAATTAGTATAAAGCTTTTTCTTCCCAAGTACTGGAGACTTGAAAGAAAAAGAAAGCCATTTAAATAATAAAAATTATGCCAATTCGTTAAATAATTGACGGTTAAAGTTACTGTACCTAAGGTGAAGGTCGAGAAGTAAAATTCTTCGCAACCAGTTTGCTCCACTTTAGTTGATTATAAACATTTTCAACTTTTCTGCTATTATCTACTTGCGGAACTTGTGGAAATTCAACAGTTGTATCCTTTATTCGTTGTATATTGCTGCTGTGCGTAACAAATATTTCCATTGTATGGACGCCATCTTTGCTCAAACTGAAACATATTTGTCTAAGTACTCTGGTTAATATAATTGCACAATATTTCTGGTTATGCGGGTCTATATCTAAAACCCCTGTACGACTATGCGACATATTTCCATTCTATGAATGTCCAGCGCGAATGCAGACACCACAATATTATTCTACTATCTTTGGACAGAACAGATACTATACTTTGATTCTAGCCGGAAACCCCAGAAAGTGTAATGTAGTTAAAGTCTCACATTCGACAGAACATAAGTCAGATGAAATTTAAGAATGCTATTCTTTGCATTGCATCTTCGACGATCGAACGATCTCATATTTTAAAAAGGATTAAAGGCCGATAAAGTACGAACACGACATTGTCTTAGCGTATTACTATCTTAATTAATAACTCAGTTCACATGTTTTTGCAGAATAAATGTCTAACGAATATTTAAATTTACCAGACTACAAGATACACAACAGAAAAAATTAAATCGAGCTAACAAGCTTAGATTAAAAAATAAATAAACTGCTAACGAACTGCTAACTTTTATGTTCGTTTCAGAAGAAGTATAGATATAACACATTACTATCGAAAGATTTATGGAAAATCCACAATCGGTGAATTGAAAAATCCTGAAATGTATGCAGATTTTTGAATAACTCATACCGTTTATTTTTTATGAAAACTAGAACTTGTAACTGAATATGCGGGATAGCTAGAAACTGTAAACATACTGTAGCCCAGTTCGCCCAATTCCTTTGCTGGCCCTACGAAATACAAAAAGACTCTCATGATCTTCTTTTAGAGCATTCACTACACAGTTTTTGTAACATTTTCACTCGTATGTTTCCTTGCCATCGAGAACTCGAAAAAAAAAACCCACAAAGAAAGTGTTATCGCTCTTCTAACACTCTTTCAGGTACCGTGGTAGGTTCCCAGCCCCCCTTCCTCTAGTGAGAGTCTTCTGGAAGACACGTATTCGCTAACCAGTCCTTAAACTAGCTCTGACGTTTTTATAGTTTCTAGCTATCAATAAGGGTTTGCTTCTCTACATACCTAACTAGCCCCCAAATCATCTCTGTTATTTTTGAAACCTCGCAATAGTGTGTTTACATTTCACCATAGTGTTCTTCATTAAAAACGAAAACTTGACCTAACACATTTTTCGTCATCCCGCACTTAAATACCCCCGCGGAGGTAATCTCGTTACAATACAACACAATGTTGACGTGGATAGTCACTTATATAAGATTATTTTAAAATTAAAACATGTCTCCATTCATACTCAACATCTAAAAAATATTAGAAAAATTTACAATGACTATATATTTGTTAAAAAATAAAGACGTATGATATAACTATCAACCCATGAAATAAGTTTAATATCTTAGTTCACCCCAAACAAAGTAAGTTACCACTGATACCGTAAGAGGGCACTGAGAATTAGTGTGAAAGTTTAGGGGGTCATCCTAAATTAGGAGCTGTTCACCGAAATGCTTGTTCACATTAGTTTAAAATATGTGCATGCCGGTACAGTCGGGGTAACAGGGAGCAGGGAGGAAGTTACAAGACAGGCAGCTCGAGGAAATAAGCTATTGGAGTAGAAGGCTCTCCAGCATCTGGGGACCTCCACAGTGAATTGATGGGATTTAGCTGATTGTCGGGTTGGTCGGTTTTATTTACGTCGAGGGGGAAACCAGATCAGCGAGTTTATCGGAGCACATTCCATTAAATACGTGTAAAACAAGTACAAGAATGCAACATTGTATCGATTGGACAGGGGCTGGAGCTTGGTGGATAGTGAGATACCTATTAGATTAGTGACTCTTTTTTGGACTTTGTCTAAGAGGGAGAAACTGGGGGATAGTGCACCAGCCTAGTTGGGTGGATGGTAGCTTTGTAGATATATAGGATACTGTAAGGTTTGAGAAGTTTTCTAGCACAGTAGAAGGAACCCACTTTCTTTCCAGCAGTCTTAGCAATGTCTTCTATGTATTTGTTCTAATTCGTGTTACATGTGAATGTTAAGCCGATGAGGTTGAACGTTGGACTCTCAGGTAGGGTGTTATTCGCCATGGCATTCGGTGGTTGAAGAGCTTTCTTGTAGTTGTTGAAGGAAATGAGCTTTGTCTTAGCAGCATTAAATGTTATCATCAATTTATGACCTCATTCCCCGACAGGCTAGAGGTCACTTTCTTAGGATTCAGCCTTTGCTTCGGATATGTGCGCATCCGTTTTACCCACATGACGATAGTAGAGCGTGTTGTCGTCAGCAAATATACCCATCGCAGACACAATGTCATCAGGAAGGTCGTTTATGAGAATCAGGAACAATAAAGGTCCAAAGATCGATTCCTGGGGTACCCCTCCATTTATATAATGTTGTTTGTATGAAATATCGAGGAAAACCTGAATCTTTCATTTGGTTAGGAAGGATCTAATTATATTAAATATTTGGCCAGTAATAATATATGAATTATTTTTTATGAGAAGAACTTTATGCCATACCTTGTCAAACGTTTTGGATATATCAAGCGCTACCATCCTAACGTCCCCAGCTTTATCTAGTGTATGGTATATGCATTCAGAAATAACCCTTAGGATACCCACAGTAGACCATGCTTGCCTAAATTGCTAGATTAATTAAGGATTAAAATATATTAGCATCGAGAGGTAGTAGACTGATGATGCGATAATACTGAGGATCAGTTCTATCTCATGATTTCTTTAAAACTGGTACCACAGAGGCAATTTTCCAACTGTCAGGGAAGCAAGATTCGACAAGGCAATTGTTCTAGAGTTTGGCGAGGACGGGGTCTGTTCAGCAGAGCATTTCGTTATTACTATTATTGATATAAGGTCAGGCTTACATGCTTTGGAGGTGTCAAGGTATTTATGATGTCCCGGACATAAGATAGAGTGATAGCCAAGTCATTAAGCATGGCTTCAGTCCGCAACAGGAATTTGGGAGGGAGTGGCTTGCGGAGTCCAAAGTGGAGTTTAAGGCGGAACACTGGGCAAGTAGTTATGCTTCATCAGTTGTCGTGCAAACGACATCATTGTAGTTTGATATCGGGGGAATTTTTGATTGCCCGTTGTCTTCCACACTATTAAATATTTTCAAGAAATCACGAGTACCTAGTTTCTGCGACTGAATGCGTTTTCTGTTTATTTCTGTATACCTTATATTTGCTTCATCTATCACAGTCTTACAATTTTGTCTTGACGCTAGAAATTTCTGTCTATCTGAGTTTGACTTATGGCGGTTGACTTGTCGGATAAAAAATGAAAGAAACTAAAACTAAGCATAACACCTGTAACAATGAAGAAATAAAATAAACCATACACTCAGTTATTTAGATTATGATATAGATGTCTAATAAACAGTTTCAAATTTAGAAACGGATGGAATAAATATGACACGTGTTTTTTAAAAATAAAAATAAAAGAAGAACGGTAATCTTTTAGAGGCAGTTGCTGTGAGTAAACGCCGGAAGCGGTCGCATGTTACGACTGAAGGAACCGATGAAAAGTACGAAGGAAATTCCTTGTGAGGAGGAAAACTAAGAACGTAATTAGGTAGTAACAAAAAAGAATACAGCTAAAGACGGTAAGAAAATATAGACATGATATATAATATAAATGTAACATGAACATTTCTGCGTAACATAAGTAAGATTTTATACAACTTTTATGCTTTACTGATGCATTAAACATTGTTGAAATATATTATGTGATATTCATTATATGATATAATATAGCAGTACATATATTATATACTGATTGATGTTCGTATCGCCGTAGTCATTGCCTTTTCAAACAGAGCTTTATAGTGCTTAAACGGATTATGGTTTTTTAATATGACTTAACCACGGTCAATTTTGAATCAAATTCAGGCTTTATCATCATTTTTATTATAATACAACAACTAAGTGTGAATTTAATCTCAAATTCATGCATTACATCAGACGATCGCCAGAGTGCATGAAACCGTGGTTATAGCATATAATATAATATTAATACACATAATATTTTCAAGTATTATATATATATATATATATATATATATATATATATATATATATATAGTCATCCACATACAGACTGTTTCGCTTTTTCACAGCTCATCAGTGCGGCTAGACCAGTTAGTGCCACAAGCCGGGATCGAAACGCAACCGTCGAGCTAACAGTCGGCGATGTTAACCCCTACGCCATCATGCGACACTGACTGAATATAAGTTTTATCTCAATGTAAACATTGCAATAGCCTGAGCTCGAATTATTGTTTACCTAATGAGCATTGCCTTTTTTACGCTAATGGCAGTTGGCGATACCCTTACAAACATAAGCTCTACCCGGGGAGCTTTATATAGTCATCCACATACAGACTGTTTCGCTGTTTCACAGCTCATCAGTGCGGCTAGACCAGTTAGTGCCTCGAGCCGGGATCGAAACGCAACTGTCGAGCTGACAGTCGGCGATATATTTCTTTTTGGTATCACACCTTATTTTTCTTATCCTTTGAAGTAACAGAATTAAAAAAAACATGGAAGAATAGAAGGTGGAGGGTTCAAAAGGACAACTAACACTAACTACCTTTGCAGATTAAACATTTGATAACAAAGTTGTACTATGAACACAAGCACATTATCATAGTATTATAGAAATAAAACTTTATATGTGTGTCCGAGAGAAAAAGGAAGATAACAAGAGTTAGAGAAACTGAGAGAACAAGGACTATATCAAGAACACAAGAGTGCGACGGAAATTGTGCGAATTTACTTTCAGTTAATGTTTAATATGTGGAGACGGTTCCTTTTCCCTTGCCTATCGATTCTGATTTAATCTTGAATCTTGCTTTTGGTTCTCGATAAAAATCAAAAGACTTAAAGTTTCCAACTGGCCTAAAAAATGTAAATTGTTTCTCCGCGCGTAGCAGTAGATAATATCAGGTGCATTACTACGACTAGAACAACCAGAATATGTAGCTAAGAAAAGCATTTAAATATTCTTCCACAGCATATCTGATATAAATATATATAAATAAAATACAACGTCCCTATGTGTGTTTGTATTGTCGAGAATTCATCCGGTGTCAGTCAAATTTAATTTCCTCGAAATAATCCTTAAAATCTAAAGGTAAAAAATGTGGAGTAATAATGAAATTAAAATTAAAAGTATCTTGTTTGAAATATGCCGTATATTAATACATTGAATATATGGCATAAACCCGTTGACACATGATTCAACGTTGAGCCTGGCCAGTACCAGATACGTGACCATTTAGTAATACAAGCCGCTGTATGTAGGAGGACGTTGACACAGCTAGAACTGCAAAAACATAACACGTCATCTCCCCTGACCGGGATATAAATGCGACTGGGGACTGCTTGTGAATTTGATATTCCCTAGACACTTCCTCCTCTGGTGGAATCCTGTTCAATCCGTCTAGGATAAATGCCGCTTCGTTCGTTCGGTTTTGTTTGAAATAAGAAAAGAAAGATTACCCATGAGGAGACACATTGAAATTTCAAATAGTTCTTTCTGTGGGCGTTTCTATAAAGAATGCACAAAGTGAAATGAATACAAAAACAAGTACCATTAACAAGACTGTGATGAAGCCCGAAACTATTGAATCTAGTAAAAGTAAATGTTCTTTCTTTGCTTGTCTTTGAAGCATGTGGTCATACGACAGTTTCCCATTTTTTACCTAGTCATTCGCATTATTCTCGTACTCTGCAAGATAATTCAAACTGCACTAGTTAGGCAGGAAGGGGCAGACAAAACATTGTCGCTCAAATAACTTAAACGATCGGCATAGCAGGGAGATATTTGCCAGGTTTGAGAAGAGCGATGATTCTGTTTTTTTTTTCTCCAAATCGTTAGGATTATTCTTGTCAGCAGCTAAAGGATTCATTTTTGTATAAGAGGTCAAAAGCACTTGATCTCTCTTGTGAAAATATCATCTAGGCCGATGACTTTACAAGTCGAAACGGCACTGATGCCGATATCGAGCTCCCAAGTAAAAACAGCTCAGTCTATCCGGATCTTTAGGAGTCTTGAAGTCTGTTTACATTTGGTATTTGCTGTTTAGTAGTGAACTCCCTATTGAACACTAACTGATTTGAAACTTAGTTAGCATTGATGGCGTACTGCTGTTACATTGAAGTTGATGGATTGTTACTGATCTTCGGAATTGGCTACCTTCTGATAAGGAGGTCATGAGTCTCTCACTTACTTCGATGGTACTTTCAGCAAAAGGGTCAGATTTATCGAGCTGTTGGTATGCCCATATAATTTGCTGCGTTGAGCATTGAGTACAATTATGTATTGAGTACTGCAGCCTCTTTGGATATACTTCCGGGCTGCTTGGTGCAGAAAACTGGTGAAGCTGTAATAGATTTTAAGATCCACTGGCAGATGGACAATATTCCTTTAAAACATTTCTTGGAATCCAGGCGAGCTCGATTTCTAAACGTTAAGTCTTCTTCTGAATAGAGCAGTGGATAGGATGATTGCATTATTTCTGGGGTGGCGGGAGCTCAGAGCAATCACAGTACATGTAAGAGTCGGGGCAAAACTTTGTACCTTAAGAATAAAGTAAGCGATAATTTCTTTGGTGTTTTTCTAGCCCTCAATATTACGCTAATCTGTGAGAGAAAACTACTACAAGAAATGTGAGGAGAATTCGTCGACGAAGAACAAGTAAATGTTTCCCTATTTCACCTTATATAACGTGGTATCTAAGAAATAAACAGGGCTAAACATGGTACAATTAGAGAGATCATTCTAACCTTCATATATCGAAAAACAATATATAATTAAACAAGACAAGGCAAGGTTCACAGAAAAAATAAAATTGTGATATGAAGTCATACTGCCAATAAAGCGCTCTATTTTTACTGCGCGGCCTTTCTGTGTGCGCTTTTCAAGAATGTGCACTGTTGTTTGGTCGTCTGCACTGATTACAGGGTAACTAATATATAGTAGTTAATACATGAAATGGCGTAGGTAACCATTCTTCTATTCTTGACCGATTGATTTGTTCAAAGTTTAAGAAATTAAGCCTGCAAATACTATGTTTGCTCTCTGTTAGTGGTCAACAATCTAAAATAAATCTATTAAGTCAATACATACTTCATTGATTTCTTTTGTACTGTATTCGTGTATCTGCTTTCGATATTTGTTTAGCAGTCGTTTATGTAGTATTTTAGGGATTGCTGGCGTTACCTGTGATACAGTATACTCTGTTTATGATCGATTTTATAGTAAGTAAATGATATTCGGTTATATTAATTGACTGAAGAATACCACTTGTACGTTTAACTAAACTCACCTGTATGCGTTTTTATAGAAGATTTGAGCGTGTCCTATGATCAAACGAAAATATGTGATGCATCGGCAATCAACAATTTTATGCAGTAAACAAGGTAAATATATAATACATTTTAAATATTTATCAGATTTACCTGTTGATGCGCTTTCACTCATATCGATTAATTCAAGTGGGCTATCACAAGCGCTTCTGTGATACCAATTTGTGAGGGCATAGTGTATTCATACAAACATAAACTGATCGTTAGGAGCACATAACTATATGACGTTCTGCAATGATTTCAATCGAAAAGATGCAAAATACACGTCGTTGTTAATTTAACAATTGTAAAATTTTATGAACAAATATGTTTTCATTACAGATTTTGGACAATGTATGTTTCATCTTCATAAAACATGCCCCCCCCCATAAATTTATTGCCGAGAAGTCGGGATTAACCTTTTCCATCTTCTTATGTCAAAAATTGTGACATTTAGTATGTTAAAAGAACTGAGATTTTGTGTCAAGATCTCAATTCTTTTAAAATATTGAATTTACTAGATTAATTTAATTAACAAGCCCAATTGCTCCCTGATACCACAGCACATTTAAATCTATTTGGTACGTGTCAGAAGATTATGAACCCAAAATTGACATGACTTTTCTGGAACACAACTGTCTATTGTTTTTAAATTCAAACTTATTCATAACTCATATCAACCAACGCCCCAACCACCAGCAGAAATAGTATCGCCCCTCGCCCCGCACACATTCGTATTTCCACAATTACATTCTGATTAGTACATCTGGGTCTATTACGATCATTTTCAAGTTAAGCTAAACTTGTTAGCTATTACGTTTCCTTTCGATTTCTGCTTTACGAAGCAGTCAACAATTTCCTGTTTTAAACAAGGATTCCTCATACCGCCATGTGCCTTTGTCAAACAAGTTAAAATCAACAGGATGGACTTCTAATCAATCAACAAACGAATGTTGATGGCGTAAAAAGCATGAATTTGCTATTCGATTATCAGTGTTTCAGCATGACAGGAAATAAGGACGCCTTAAAGATTATAGACCGCAGACGGTCGATAGGGAATTCGTATGACTAGTTTATATTATCACCCCTTAATAAAAACAGGTGTGATATATTAGGTTAGGTCAAAATGTAATAAATTAAATTTAAATAGTTTACAATAGTTGAAATTCTGAATAATCTTGGAAAATAATATGATTGCAAATTTATTTAAAAAATAGATGAAATCGCAATCATTAATATCATCAGCGGGGTCTGTGGAAACTCCACAGTGCTTTCTACATCATTCTGTGTAATTTATTATTTCTTTTGAAACAATGTCTGTCAAGGAAATACTATTAAGAAGCAATGACCTTTTTCATTCAGTAAAAAATATTTTTTCATTGTAAACTAAGTACTCTTTAAATAATTAAAACGAATATGTGACTTCTTTATTCATTAAAATTTGTAGCATTTTAATACTTTTTAAAACAATAAATATTATTTGTCTTCTTACCGTGACATATTTGGCAGATAAATATTCTTCAACTCAATAAAACGAACGTAACCTTTTAAAATGTATTTATTTAAAATTGTATAGTTATTGTCGATTACGTAATACGGAATGAAATGTCTTCGATTATTATTATTATTATTATTATTATTATTATTATTATTATTATTATTATTATTATTATTATTCACACTCACTGTGGATTCTCACACGATTCTTTACAAGTAATAATTCACTGATTCACTGATAAATAGATGGTACTCCATGGAGTATAAGAAAAAACGAGACTTCTCAGATTGCCAGTACTTTCCATTTCTTCGATTATCATCACAACTCATTTTGCATGCTCGCACCAACCGTTTACCATAGAATTCTCGTTGATAATGTCCGATGTTTTTTCTGGAATATGAGTGACAATACACCTTCTCAAGATTCTAGTACAATTCGTTGTCTCCCAGTTGCAGAATCGATGCTGCTGTTCTTCATCGACAATTTCTCATCCAATTTCTTCTTGTACCAACCGATTTCTGTATCTCTGAGATTTATTTTTGGGGAATGGCAGGCAGCGAGACTAACAAAAAACGGTTAGTCCCAGACTTTTGTATTCTATTGTTTGTGAGTTTGTGATTTTCCCGTAGTCCGATTCTACATATTTATGTATACAAGAAGCATGCATCGATGTCCTATGACACAATGAACTATTCATTTACTTGAAAGATAGAAATTTCTACTCCTGACACTGAAAGCAGCAAAACCAAACGATTTCATGCGAAGTCAGAGAAAGACACACAATAAGTTGGCGCAAAAGTAACGTTGTCACTCTCGATCTATTGATTTTCGTGTCCTCAGCTGAGACACCTTTGCTTGCTACTAGCAGAGATCCCCGGAGGGTGACGGATTCTGGTGCCAAATCCTCTTGGATTTTCACCAGAATCATATTAGCCTGGTTGCGGGCCTAATACCGCTTTTTACTAAAACCCTTCGTTATGAATAGCCCTGCCACGAACCGGAGTTCCAGACAGAATAGTTCTGAAACAACCACGTTGCTATCGCCCTTCAACACGACCAGAAAGGTTTAGACTATGGGAGGTGTTGTTGATGTTGATGTTGATGTTGATGTTGTTATATTATTAGATGACTCCGCAGAAGGTACAGCAACTTTTTCTTCACATATTTTAATTCCAAATATATATATATATATATATATATATATATATATATATATATATATATATACACACGACATTATTTCCGATAATTTATTATGTACATCTGTGTTTTTTGGTTGAGACTCGTGTTTACATATGTAATATCAATTATACATAAACTTTTAATTATGAACTTTTCTGTTTCTTCGAGGTTACCGCTTATTGAGGCCACGCGCAACCCGAGACTATCGGTTATTCAGATTGGAATGAATTTAAACTGAATAATGATGAACACTATGTGAGTGTACTAATATTAATCAATGGCATATGGCATGTGTGTGTTTTATTACTTTTGGGGCGGTATATGGCAGGAGTTTTTTGACATCGGGTTTGAAGACGAGCAACTTGTAATCCGCAGGAAATCAATCCCGCAGAAATGTGTTCCAGAGGTCGGTCACTCCTGCAAAGAAGCCCTGTTCCTGAGAACTCCGTCTGACGCTATGCACATGGAGGGAGAAAAGAAAATCTTTTTACGTTGTGGTGATAAGACGAGTTTTTGTTGTGGATGAACGAAGAACCAAAGACTGGAGCTGAGCTGAGCATCTTCCATGGACACTGGACTGGGAACAAAACATATACAAAAAGCAAGGAGCAAATGTATAAAACGCAAAGGAGTAGAAAGTGGACGTTTGGTTTACTTTCGGCAGCCTCGTAACTCCCGCTGCCTTTATTTTGTCCTGCTGTCCCCACATTTCATGAGCGATCTTTCTGACAAAAGTGGGAATAATTGCTGTTTCCTGGGTCGGATTATATCCATTTAACACTTTTCGTTGGCTAGTTTTTGACCTTGAAGTAGTTTTTTTACCTACTTACATCAGATAGCTTTACGATTTGTCTGGAGCGATTTCCATAAAAAAGTGAGTCCGAAAAGTGAGTATTAGTAAATAGTTAATAGCCCAGAAAGTTAATAATAAATGTGTGCAAAGTTCGACTCTTGTATGGATTTCATTTATCTTTTTGTGAATGACACCGGTGAACACCATTTTTATGGCGCATGCTTTTCCACTGCATTTTACCTAATCTTTGAGTGCTGAATCCTAATCCAACACCATTTTTTGCTTTTCTTCAAGATTTTCAGCTCTAAAGGTTTGCATTTTTGTAAGAAATGGATATTATTACGTTGTGAAAAAACGAGTTATATGAGTAAACGTAATTAATAAGTAAGTTAGAGTTAATAAAAATGTTAGGAAAATATGTACATCTTCATTGATTCAATAAATAATTTTATGACATAAATCTCCTCCTCGTTGAAGATGGTTGATTACAACTTCTGGAAAATCGTTCATCAAAGTCTAGCAATAATCTGTCATCTACCTTTGTAACGTTTGTCCATTATTTCAAAGTCTTGATGATGTTTGAATATTGTACTTCGCCTATTCTACATCCAAGTGCTTACAGAACCCCTTTAAAATATTCTAATAGTTGCTAGCTTTCCTGTCCGCAAAAGAATTATACACTATATCAGAAAATGCTTTCAAAACGCTAACTTCTATATTCATTGTTGCAACAAAATGATGATTTCGGGGAGGTGTTCTCATTTGGGGTGCATCAAATATTCTTTCATTTTAGTTATCATTCATGAACATATATGGAGTTTGAATTATCTACAGGGGAGTTTGAATTACCTACTAGACACTATCCTCGAGTGTCTTCGGTCTCTTTGTACTAGGGTTTGTATGAATAAC
This sequence comes from Sepiola atlantica, assembly GCA_963556195.1. NCBI lineage: Eukaryota > Metazoa > Mollusca > Cephalopoda > Sepiida > Sepiolidae > Sepiola > Sepiola atlantica. The sequence goes on along the minus strand of OY744527.1, from coordinate 72,624,866 downwards.
CTGACATGAGGATACTTCATCCTACAAGAAAACTCTGACCAAATATGAAAATAACATAGTATTCAAAGCGCAAATAAGATCCCCTAGACATGGCTATATACTGGCTCATACGAGAAATTGTGCATCTTTTCCAAGTCATGTTACCTTAAGTAACATCACTTAGCTTGATACTCCACCAGAGTAGGTGAATTCTTGTCCTGGAATCCGGTAACACCAAATGACCACAAGAAATATATACTACAACCTAATTATCTGGTCAATTGGGGAGAGGAAAACTAATGTTCTTAACTTCTTTACTAACTCTACGTTTGGCAGGTAAAATATAACTTCAATGGAATATCTATGTATCTCACATAGAGATGAAGTGTTAACCCCAAGAAGGGGCCCCTTGATTTCTGAGAACTTCAACTAAAGTAAAATGAAACAAAACAGAAATATTAGAAACAATCTCCAAAGTGATAAAGAGCTTTCACATATTGCTTCATTACACCAAGTTGGATTTGAAGCGGGAAGAAGACAATAATCTTTCTATTAACTAGATGCTCATTAATGTTTTACCGCCAGGCTTAAAACTGTTTCCTCGTTGGCATTTTTTTCTTTACCCAGTGATCCACTGTAGCATTGTTTTCTCACAATACCATTAGCACAATAAACAAGGATACTTTGTGTAACCACCTTTCTGACCTAGAAGCCAATTCATATTTTCAAATCAACACAAATTACCCATTTATAAATAAGGTATTCCAAACTCTCTAGAAAAATCTTGATGTAATTCTATTCTACGTTCATTGTTACGCAATCTCTTATTTCGATTAGATCGTACTATTTCCAGTATCGAGTAAAACATATTTCTAACCTTTTTTAGAATTGTAAATGTAAAGTCGCCATTAACTACAATCAATAACAGGCAGTCCGAAAATGAGAAGTCTTTTAAAATTATTACTATAAACAACTTGACCATCGGAATATAAGTATTTCCGGAGTTCTGTATCTGCGTTTCAATAAAAGAAGATTACAATACCATCACAGGTGTTCGACTATCTTTAATCGTAATGCATAACAAGAACTCGTCTTATTACCGCAACTGCAAAACATTTTTTCTTCTTCCGTGTAGCTAACATCAAACGTAAATTCCAAGAACTTCCCATCTGTGAATTGCTTCATTGCCGGCTACAACTTGGTAGTGTTTAAATCAAATCTCAATAAATACTTGAGATAGACCGTCCTTATAATAAATTATTATTTTCAATCCTCTCATAAACTTCCTTATAATTCAACTGACAATATGTCTATCTCATTAAAGATTTGTATTATATGGATTATTCGGACTACTGTTCTCATCTTGAGTGTTATTCTCACAACGCTTCGGCCGATGTAACCGCCAACTTTCTTCAAGTGTATCTGTTTTATCGTTTTTATTCAGTAACTTGAACATAAACAAGTATTAAATATAACCTGCATTGGTTCTACATCTTTTCGAAATATCTTGATGTTTTATTATATATATCTGTCTTCCAAATATTTTATCAATTTCACCATAATGTTATATTTTTTTTATACATTTTTGAATTCTTTAAAATCTATATGGACTTCTGAATGTTCCGAAAATCAAACCGCATCCTCTGTTTTCGTAACATTATCTCAATGGATTTATTGAATTTAACAAAACGAGACACATTTTATTATTAGTTGTCTGAAGTACTCTTTCTTTTTAATGATTTCTTTTAAATAATTTTATAATTCCATTTCATGATTCCATTGAATAGTCGTCTTTTAAAATATCTGATCTAATCGTTGTAATGTGTTGTGTCTAAATGTATCTTCAATGGGTAAAATGGCGACTTGTCTTCAAGTTGTCGTATAGAATATATCGTTTACCACCGGTATTGCTGTTAGGATTTGTATCATTTAAAATGGCTTGATTTGCCGTAAAAAAGCTTAAGAAGTCTTTACTAATTTAATATATAAATCACGGGGAAAGGGTTCTTGTACAGTTTATACAGAATAAAAGAGTTACTGAAAATCGATATTAAAATCACATAAATTTGTGAAATTTTTATTCTTTTTTCTTTTGAATGTTTTCCGTCATGAGTGTAGCTTCAGAGCAGAATATTCAACATAATTCATTGAAATAGAATAATTGTTTCTGTTAATTATCGTTTACTAGGAAACATGCTTTTTATATTAAAAAGTCGTTTTATCTAAAATAAAATATGCCGCTAACTCAACCTATTGTTCAAATGTATTTCTTCAATATAATAATTGGAATATTCATTTTTCTTCGTTCAGTTCCGTGTTTCAAGTTTTGATATGAGAATAAAAAATGTATCGCCATTTAAAAAACGGTTTCTTAGAAGCAATGCAAATAAAAATAATGCTATTAAAATGTTCAGCTTTTTTAATAATTTCTAAGAAGTGTTATATTCTATTTTTATGTATTATGAAAAAAACTGTGAGTTACTAGTAAAGGCGATACAATTACGTATCAACTTGAGGCATGAATCATTCATATACGTTCAAAAGGATCAAAAGGAAATTGGTGTAATAAAGAGAGATAATTCTTTGTGATTAAAATGAAAAAGGGAATCACATTTTCTTTCACAAAGAGAAAAATTAACAACAAAGAGGCGTAGTTTGAGATTTGCAAAATAATTCAATTTCCTTGATGTTGCTACGAGTTTCAGATAAAAGGCCCCCACAACAGTTTATATATGCGTAATAGATAATGGAAAATACGTGTTTTCTAATATTACCACACAAGTGACGTCATTAGCCAGAATTTATTCTGAAAAAATGTAATTATTTTCGCATTTATGTGATTCGATTTTTTTATCGATTATTCCGTCAATCCTAAGTTTTTTTTTCTCTCAATAATCTTAATATTTATGGTAATTTGTGTAACTGTTGTAACAATACCTTCTGTCACAATCCAGAGTTCTCCATTTGGGAGAGCTGAAGTTGTCTCACATGAAAACAGAACTTGTGTCTAATTTTGCTCTAGTGAAAGACAAGTAAGTGGGGACACCTATGTTAATCTTTTTTACCCAGATATTTTGAGTGACTCCAAATCAATCCGGAGATAACGATAGATATCACCATTTGATTACTCATGAATTTTACCATAGAAAAGCTATATTTGATGTTGGTACATGGGTTTGTTTTCAATTGTGTCGCCGGATAGACAGACACAGATAGAGATACGTTCCGAGTTGCGGTATACAACACTATAACGCACCACATTGAAGTTCTTGTTTCCGGGCAACAAAGCCGTCCAACACATCTGCTCTATTTAGGGTATTGAGCACATTTAGGTTAGCATATACAACGTACAAAATTTAATACTATATTATTATTATTATTATGGCTCCCTGCTAACGCCGAGTTTTTTTTTGTCTCCGCCCCTCTCACGATAATCCGAAGAGAAATGTTGTTGATAGGCCAATAGTCCGAGGAGAAACGCTATTTCCTCGGATGTTATTTAACATAACAACGCTTATCTTTTCAAATTACTACATTAAAAAGTCACTCTAAATGTTGACCCCCTTACTAATTCTGCTCCAGTTGATCCCAAAGAATGAATTTGTTTTTTTTAATTACATATTATTTGTGTGCGGCAATGGCGAATAAGAATATAAAGCTTTGTGGGTGCGTTTTATGTAGTTTTTGACTTTCAGCTGCACACACAGACAGCTAGACAACCAACTTTTATTTTATATAATTGGATTGTTTGACTGACAAACAGTTATACGTCCCTAGATACAGAGACACCCCAAATCACATGTTACCAGATTCATCCTTCGAGATCTGAACATGCGAACTTTACTGAATAAAATACCCATTACACTAAATAACCCTTTTTTTTAATAAAACTCGGTCTCATCGATCGACAGAGCTTGCCAAGACAATCGGGTAAGACAGCGTACAAGGCGGTAGACGGAGAATCAGACAGCGAATGAGATGGAAGGAAGGCAGCATATACAAATGGACAAGTCTAAAGTTAAATGACGCTCCGAGGAAGTCAAAGGACTGAGAGGAATGAGAGAGTTGTTGCCAGGTCACTTTGGTGCCAGCACGATCAACCAAACTAGGTAAAAGGTGTAATTTAAAAAGTGTAATTTAGCAAACATTTTTCGTCGCGTTCAAGCATCTGTATAATAGTATATGTACGTTGGTTTGTTGGTCAAACAAACTTTAAAATAGCATTTTTAGATGCGTTCTCGTTTCTCAATAAGAAACTTGTCTGTCCGTTTGTCAGTCACGTTTTAGTTTGAAATAGTATTTTCATCGCAAAAATGATTCAATAAGCGCATTTCAAGAATCTGCTTTTATTTCAGTCATATAAAGTACAAAATGTGGAACCGAACTGTAAATCGGACGAAGGAGGAGAAGAAGATGACCGATATTAATAAACAAAGACAAAACGCGTTTATAATTATCGAAACTAGTGAAGAAGAAAAGAAAACACTCGTCTTCTCTTTCTTTGCGTTAGTCCAGATCTACGGTGGCGTCCGCAATAATGGATTTTGTCTCCACTTGCCACGGTCACAGGCTTGGCCCCGGTGAAGGACGGATTTACGGAGGTCATTGTACAGGGCGTCTGCCAATCTCATCATCGACCTACCTCTCAGTTGCTTCTTAGCGACTTCAAATTTAAAAGCAAGTTTCGCGACGGTGCCGTTCGAACCTCATTTTCTCCTCGATCGAAAACGAAAAAAAACAACAATGTTTAAAGTTAAACGGGCGAGGAGAATCTGGACACATCATAAAATATTTAGAGAACGGAAGGGGGAGATATTAGGTAATGCCAATGTGATTGAACGTTAAACGTCTTTTGAGAGGGTTTAAAAAGAAAAAAGGCAAATCATTTTTATAAGTATTGAGACAGTGAAAGTAGAAATGATCAAAAACATACATCATTTTGTGCGTAACTTATAAAAATAAACATATAACGTTATGAAGGATGAAATAAATCATAATATAGAAAGGGTTCAGTATGACGTCACGTTAATAGTGATAGAACGTTAAGAGTCTTGAAAATAAAGTAAGGTAAAGTAGTCGACCATAGTTGAGAGCGACCCAAACGTTCCCTTTTTGATTAACTACTACACAGAGATGTAGAGGAGTACGCCACACTTTTAACAGAATTATTTCTCACGAAGGAGAAGAAGATGCTCGATATTCAGTGAAATCTGAATAATAAACAACGGTAAAACGCGTTTATAATCACGGAAACTATTGAAGAATAAAATAAATCATTGTTTAGAATAAAACAGGCGAGAAGTAACCGAACACTTTATCAAATATTTAGAAAAAAATGGGAGGAATATTAAGTTTTCTAAAATGTTATGGAACATTAAACATGATTTTACCGACTTTAAAAAGAAAATCGAAAGAGAAAATATAGCTATATGTATAGACGAATAGAGATGTGTAAAATACTACGTCATATAAATAGTGATAGAACGTTAAAAATCTACAAATAACCTGAAATAAAGAGTAAAAAAATGAGTTTTGCATTTAAATATTCCTACTTCCAGTGGTAGTTTAATTTAATCAGTCATTAGAATATCAGACCCCAACTGCTGCGTTTTCGAATCTCTCTACATCTAGCAACACTGATGAGTTGTAGACGAAGAAATGCGTGTCTGTGGATGACTATATATATATATATATATATATATATATATATATATATATATATATATATATATATATATATTCCCACTCCCCTCTCTGATATTTCTGAAGATGAACTCAATATCATTAGAAAATGCAGAAATGCAGTTCTAATCTGTAAACAAGAACAATGAACTAAAAGTAATAAATTGTGATCCTTTGATGTCTCCATGGCTCTCTGGTTTCATCAGAAGTAACCGATCTAGTATGACTCTACATGTTGGATAATGGCCCTGTGAGGCCGGACGCATGTTGAAGTGGACGTATGTGTGGGGGATCGTTTGGTTTGGCTTGCGCAATTTAGTGCGTGTGAACTCGTACAACCGAGTGCAAAATAGGACAGTTCTAACAAGCATTGACAGGGCACCACGTTGACGAGACCTCAGGTCAAGGATCAAGGTGTAAACCTCTAAACAAAAAAAAACAAGGGCCCTCAATGTAGGCATACCTTCTCAGTAATTTACATATAACCTCTCAACACAATATTACAATATGAACATAAATTAAACCCCCAAAAACTATAATATTTTAACTCTAACTGAACCCATCATCCGATAGTATCTACTAAATACTTCAGAATAAATTACCCCTAAGGCATGAAAATACCAGGGCCTCCATTAGTAAAAAGAACTTTACCTATCCACAAACAATAATTAGCCTACATAGCTATTCATTTATACCATATTTTATTATTATTTTTACCACTTATTGTGTAAACTAAATACATTTATAAATTAGTTAATAATAATTAGATGACATAAAAACATTAAAAAAACAGTAAAAAACTAAGAATATAAAAAACAAAATCAGAGCTTTATGTGTTAACAACTCCATTACACTACCACCAGTACCATCATTGCCGACATAAACTGCACACCAGATTGTAAATTGTCTCGTGCTCAACAAAAACTCTAAATCGATACTGACGAGTCTCCTGCCAGCAATCAACATTTAGACATTAGCTGTATGTGTTTTTAACCCTTTCTCCCCTTGAACATTTCTTTACCCTCTCCTCCTCTCTATCACACACTTCCCCAACCATTTTCTCGATCTTAAATGATTTTATTTCTTATTTTATCTCATATCATTTTATTTATCTATCTATTGATTATTTTCTCTCTCTTTATATTTCTTTCTCTTTCTTTCCTTATTTCTTTGTTTTTATTCCATTTTATATTTTATACTTTATATTATTTTTGATTTTAATTTTTAACGGTCCTAATTCTAACCGTGTGACTTTTCAAAATTTAATTTTAAATTTCTTTTTATTTCTCCCCATTTGAATCTTTCCAAATATTATCTAAGGTTAAGATCGGATTTTGATTCTGCCTAATGAGATCTCAGTTTATAACAGCTGTTGATCGATAAGATCGACATGCCAGTGTCGCAGATTTTATACATGTCTGTGTAAATAAAAATAATCATATAATATATATATATATATATATATATATATATATATATATATATATATGCATATATTCGTTATTACAGAATGTTATAGGCAATCAAATATCATTGGGCAAACTGACATTATTATTGATGGTTGAGGTTAGTTTATATATATATATATATATATATATATATATATATATATATATATATATATATATATATATAATTTTAATCCATAAATTGATAATCAGAGAATCACGAGATAGGAGAACAAAGAAAAATCACTTCGAATTTTCTTCCTAAAGAACAGTTTAAAAACAATTATTGTCCCTGATTTTCAGAAACGACCTCCCTGATGACATTGTGTCGGAGATGGGTATATTTGCTGACGACACAAAACTCTACTTTTGTTATGTGGGCAAAAAGGACGCGCACATATCCGAGGCAGTTAGAAAGTGACCTCTAGTCCGTAGTGGGATTGGGTCCTAAATGGATGGTAACATTAAAGGCTGCTAAGACAAAGCTCCTTTCTTTCAATGACTACAAGAAACGTCTTCAACCATCGATTGCATGGTAAATAACACCTTACATGAGAGTCCAAAGTTCAAACTCCTAGGCCTAACATTCACAGGTAACACGAATTGGAACGAATACATAGAAGAAAATGCCAAGGCTGCTGCAAAGAAAGTTGGCTCTCTCTACGTGTCTAGAAAAATTCCCACACCTGACAGTATCCTATATCTCTACAAAGCAACCATTCATGGAGTATTGTTGTCACATCTAGTCTGATGCACCACCCACTCACTGCTTCCTCTTAGACAAGGTTAAAAGAATAGTCGCTAATCTAATAAGTCCTTCACTATCCACCAAGCTCCAGCCCCTGTCACATCGCCGCACTGTTGCATCCTTGTGCTTGTTTTACAAGTACTTCAATGGAATATGCTCCGATGAACTTGCTGCTCTGGTGCCTCCTCAACGTAAATAAACTCGACCAACCCGACAATCAGGTAAATCCCATCAATTCACTGTGGAGGCCTCCAGATGATGGAGTGCCTTCTACTCCAATAGCTTTTTTCATCGTGCTTCTGACCTTTGGAACTCCCTTCCTTTTCCTTGTTGCCTTGACTGTATAGCCATGCAGAAATTTAAAACTAATCTGAACAAAAATCGAGCTGCACAACTCCTAATTTTGAATGACCCCTAAAACTTTCACTGTAATTCTCAGTAGCCCCTACAGTGGCAACTTGCCTTGTTATTGGTGAACTATGGTAAAAAAAAGTAAAGAAAAACGGTGACAGAAAAAAAACTACAAAGATATATTTCAGTCAACCCTTTTCAAGGCAGCTGTCGATTAAGAACGTTGGCAAAAGATCATAAATAATTATCGAGGGTAAAAAATATATATAAAAAAGAGAGAAAAAAAATGAGAAAAGGCATTTTAATCGTACACACATTAGTTCCAAATTGTAGGTGCACTCTTTTTGTTTGCATTAGGACGGCTGTCGTAAGTTTACAGCAACCGCTTCGAGTTGTTTAGATGACTTTTCGAACGAGCTCTGTGCAAAATAGAGAATGCCTCATTTGTGTACTTTCCAGTGCAGACTTAGCACTGCAATAAATAATATATACACATACCGAAGTTAAAGGGAATGAAATGGGTGTGAAATCCCTTCGTAAGAATCCAGACATCTCTTTTCGTAAATTTTTTAACAATCGATATTAGACATAAATTAATAAATATTTTTCCAACTTTCAGTTTTTTAGAGTATTTGAAAGTGATTTTAGTGTTCATAATATAGAAACAACCTCTAATTTTAAAATTAAAATATTTAACATTTGCATTTATACACCAAAAACCTATTAACGCGAGCTAAATTAATCTCTTCCTCCCCTATTCTCTTTCAAAATGAACTTAAAAATATAAAACAAACCCTTGTAAATAATGGTTTCCCTAATTATATTATAGACCAACAAATTAAACTATTTAAAAATAATGCTAGTAACAGTAATAATAATAACAAGAACAATGAATCCATTTCTCCACTCAACAAGACTATCAAACTATTTTACCGTAACCAATTTCACCATAACTATAAAACAGATGAACAGGTCTTAAAAAATATTATTAATAAAAACGTACTTCCCACCGACCCTAATAAAAAAGTTAAACTAATTATTTACTACAATAAAACTAAAACTACTAATCTTATTATTACAAATAATTCTTCTCCCTCGATTAGAGTCTTGGATAGGACGGGCCTTGTATACGAGTTTAAATGTCCTTTGGGAGACTGTGTCTCCGACAACCAACAAGAACACGTATATATTGGCTCGACCACCACGACTCTGTCCAGGAGGTTGACCATGCATCTATCCGATAATAGTGCTATAGCTAGACACCTTACTAATGAACATTCCTGTCCCCGCTCTCAAATCCGACAACTTCTCGTAGACAATACTAAAATCCTAGAACATAATACTAATACTCAAAAACTCCACATACTAGAAGCTCTACTCATTAAAACTAAAAAACCTGCTATTAACAAGATTAATTTTAACACTAGCACTAATATACTTAAATGCTTATAATACCTAATAAACATAGTTAAATTTTCCCGCCATAATTAATTATAAATCTCACTCCAGGTCTTTACCTGTTTGTCATTATTCCACTGACGATGGACCCAGACGGGTCAGAAAGTACTCTGGACCAACATTTACACTATGGCAGTTTCATCAGCCAATTTCCTTCCGAGATTAAGATTTTAATCCGGAAAATTGAAGGGATCAACACTAAAATAGCCAGACAAAAATTGTCGGTTATCTTTAATATATATATATATATATATATATATATATATATATATATATATATATATATATATATATATATATATATATATGTAAAGAAGTAGGCTACCAACATTTGTAAATAGTTTTTTTTCAAAATTTATTATTTTGTTATGTTATCATTTTAAAATTTTAAAACGCGTTTCAAGCGTGGTGTGCTCTCATCAGATATGTAAATTCATATATACTTTTCTCTCGTTGGAACTGCACTGATACTGCACTATCTTCTTTTCTCTCCCCCCTCTCTCTCTCTTTATATATATATATATATAGAGAGAGAGAGAGAGAGAGAGAGAGAAAGAAAAAAGGAAAACCAAAAACTATATTATTTATGTATTGATCAACGTTTCATCTTTGTTGTGAGACTTCTTCAGAATGAAGAAAAATGCAGAAAAAAAAACTCCTCATACAATTATCAAATTTGATCTGCGCGAGGGCGGTAAGCCTTAGGCCAGAGTGTGAGTGAAAAGAAATAAAAAATTGAGACAGGCAAAATAGGCTGTATATTACCAGCAGCAGTTAACGGGGTTTTTAGGGGGAGTGGGAGGAAGATGGGTTGGTCGGATATAAGTTTATTCTCTTTAGCCTTGAAATAAAAATATTATATTGGTCACTGTGTCCAAACGAGTGTTTGGGGCCGGGGGTGAAGGGACCGGAAGTAAGAACTCATTGCCCCGTTTCGAAATAAAAGAAATTAGGAAGGAAAAAATGAATTTCTATGTGGAATATAATCGTGTGATTAGTTTCAGAAATGCAAATTCTGTGAAAACCGTAAATGTAGTAAAAAAGAGAAAGAAAAGAGATATCAATTATTTATTTATTTATATGTGAATGTATTTATTTATTTATTCCTATTCACTCTAATTATTTGTGTATCATTATTTAACCAATAATTATTAAAATATATTTGAGCATATAAACATATGCATGAACAAATATGTATATATATATATATGTAAGAAATAGATGAGGAATGATATATACTAGTTATTTAATTATGTGTGAATGTACTTATTCCTATTTAGTTAATAATTTGTGTATTATTAATTAATCAATAATTATTAAATTATTTATAAGCATATAAGTATGTGCATATGAAATATGTATATATAAGTCTAAGAGAGGGATGGAAATACCATCAATTGGTTTATTTTTTTATATGTTAATTGTATTTATTTATTCCTATTTATTTAATTATTTGTGTATCATTAATTAATCACTAATTATTAAATTAGGTTTAAGCATATAAGTATATGCACATGCCATATGCAAATATATGTGTAAGAAAGAGATAGAAAATAATATCTACTAGTTTATTTAATTCTGTGATAATATATATATTTATTCCTATTTAGTTAATTATTTGTATATTATTAATTAATCAATAATATATAATTATTTATGACTGATTAATAATACACAAATAATTAAATAATTAGGAATAACTAAATACATTCACACATAAATAAAAAACAAATGGATATTATTTCCCATCTCTCTCAGACTTACATATACATAATGCATATGCACATACTTATATGCCTATAAACAGCTTTCACTAAAAGAAAAACCACTAGTTTTACTATCACACTTGAAGTTGGTACGGTGTTCTATCGATAATAGGCCACGTCATCATTCTGATAATTGTAACAATACAACTCTATTTTAGTTTCGTCTGCCCATAAACTATTTCCTAATATTAACTTTCCTTGTTCATATGTGCTATAACGAATTTCCACCTTCGTATCTCTGTGTAATTTCAATAGAAAACAAGGTTTCTTCAGTCTTTGAGACTTTTGAGTGTTCCTGTGGATTTCATTACTTGGTTACACTAATTCCTGATAAACCTTACGATCTTATCGAGATAACAAAACATGTATGTTTTTAGTTGTTTATATTGAAGAAAGAAGAAGAAGAAGAAAAAGAAGAAGAAGAAGAAGAAAAAACATCAGATTTAAAAGTGAAAAGCTCACATGATTAAAATATAAAATAATATTTTAAACTAACAGGACTCGGGTCCCGGCGTTGGCCGGATGAAATAGAAAAGAATAATTTTAAGCATAAGTCTGTGTTGCACCGAAAGAACATCTGCTTAAATACAATGTTATTCACGGATTTCATAAAGTCGCCGTTTAACTGTACGTTATTTACGTGATTAAAAGTGTTTTTTATCAATAAATAATTGATTACAAATTGTGTTAACGCAAATAGGTCACACACTCAACGAATAGTCGAAGTGTATTTGCTTTAAAAAATTATGCCGTTAATAATAATTAGTTTTATGAAATTTGTGGCGAAAATTGTATTCATGTTAGCTTGTTTTTTTTGACACATGAACTTGGGCTTAGGTTGTTATTTTTTGGCACATCGACTTTGGCGTAGGTTGTTATTTTTTACACATAGACTTGGGATTAGGTTGTTATTTTTTGACACATGGACTTGGGCTTCAGTTGTTATTTTTGGACACATAGACTTTTCGCAGGAGGTAAATAGACATACTAAAAAGTAAATAAATTGTTTTAAAGCAAATGCACTTGCTCAGAATATTTTTCTCTTTTTAATTTGTGACATATTTGTGTTAAATCGATGTCTTAATGCAAATAATTTACGTGATTAAAATAGGATTTATTCATAAATAGTCTAACATTGCTAATTATGACGGCCTAAAGAATCCACTTGGACAAACTTGTATTCATGCAGAGGTTGTATTTTACCAAACGGACTTAGAGTTAGGTTTTTTTTTTTGACTACACGGAATTTCTGCCAGAAGCAAGTAAACATATTTAAAATTAAGCCGCATGAAAATGAGCTGTCGAATGTAGAAGATTGCAAAAAATAAAAATTATTTGTAACACCCCTTGCCGCGCTTAAAAGAGCGAAAGATGAAGATAACTGTTTACTCTAGTAAAAATATTGAGTACTGGTGCAACGTTAAAAATATTTCATTGGATTTATTCGTAAAGAAATAAGTAAATAGTTAGAAAAATAGACATGAGGGAGTGTCTTAGTTTCAGTGTTTTTTGTATTCAGAAGTTGCTGTGTTTTGATTCTGACGCTTGTTCGTTTTATATTCAGCTTTTCCTGGCCGGTTACGTATTTCTGCGTTGGCAAAAGTGGGTTTTGTCTGGTTCAAAAACTGTACCAGTGCAAAATATTGCAATTAATTAAAACAAAAATATTTGTATAACTAAGTCAAAGACTTATAATTTAAACATTAATAAACGAATGGAATGTTAGTGCATAGTTTAGTGATAAACAGAGAAGAAGAATACTTCTCGTTTGAGCAAATTAAAAAAGAAAAGTTCTAAAATAATTTAGGTCACTGCTAATGACGCTTCGTTATATATGTCATTCATTCCGATATGCCAATATTCCGCGCTAAGGTAGAAAGTTTGAGTTTAAAAGATGAAATAGTTATGTTATTTTTAAAAATAAATAAATATAAGAGTATTAATTCAGAGACAGAAAGAAGTAATTTCAAATAAAAAGTTATACAGTTTTAATGAACAATTGTTTTTTTTTCAGTAATAAATATTGCTATTTTAAGCGTTCGTTAAGTATTCTCAATTAACTGCGTTTGTTTAGTTTTTAAACGAGTGAAAGGTTGCACACAGTGAGTCTGTTGGTGGTGACAGTAGAAAAATAGTAGCGAGTGAAAGTTTATGCTACATTTGGATTGAAATGGTTGTATGGGAAAGCTCAGTAGGACCGATGTAATATATTTATGTGGAATGAGGATGAATTGAGTGTGGAACCGATTAGCACATTAAGTGGTCGGTTATTTTCCTATAATGTCTGAAGTTGCAGGGGAAAACGACTTTATTTTATTATATAGATATATCGTTAGTGTATTTACTGTTGACGCCACGGTCACTAACTTATCTTCCATAGTAGATAAGTATCACCTAATTTGGATTTTGTCTGGGTAGCTGGATTACAGATTAAGGGATAAAAAGAAAGATGTCATGATTTAGCGAAGGTATGAAAGAAGTTAGATCGTATATCGAAAAGAAAAAGCGGCTGGGAAAAGAGACATATATCATAATTTTATGAACACTAACGCTAGACATGAACTTATTACTTTTGCACTGGTTATGCAATTTTCAGAAACAATTACATGACTTAGTTACAGATGGGAATAAAATACATAAAATTGGATAATAATTAAGAGTAGGATAATAAAAATAATACACATATACCGCTAATAATAATACTAACACAACCACTAATAGTACTACTACGACCAATAATAATACTAATAATATGAATACGAAAAATATTAATAATACTAATGCAAACAATACTACTACTACTACTACTATTAATAATAATAATGACAATACTACTAATAATAATTATACAAAACTATACGTACACTAATACCAACAATAGTACTAATAGCAATAATAATACTAACTCTAAAATTATACCAATACTACTACTACTACTACTACTACAACTACTACTAATACTAATACTAATACCTTTACTACAACTAATATTACTAACAATGATAATACTACTAATAATAACAATACCCTTACTACTAATAATAATACTGATAATAATCATAATAATACTTACAATACTAATATTTATAATAATAAAAATAGTACTACTACTACTACTACTACTACTACTACTACTAATAATAATAATAATAGTAATAATAGGAGTAGATAGACTCTACTGATCATTCTATTTGTCTATTAGTCATACACAGAGGTACTAGCGCAGGGACACCACATAGACACCCAGTGCTTTGCCTTGTTTCCTGAATAAGCCAATGAATGCTGTATCCGTTACTCTCTATCTGGGAAACATGGGGACCATTTTCTGTCACTCATTTTCACATGAATAGTCTGGATAGCTCTTATTCCAACAGGTAGAGAGTACAAGTTAGACAGCTTGTCTGCCTGATGTCTCCGACTGGAAGTACAGGAGCCCTAACTCTTAGGTAGCGCTAAGAGCGGCTGCTCTATCAACAGTTGTATAATATTGTGCGTAACTATAAGTGCCATGTGGAGCATGGAAAGGGACCTAAGGTTATTCACATGTCCTTTCCTGAGGCCACAACCTCCCTTAGATCAAGTCTCGACTAATGGTATTGTTGTGTGAGCTTACTTACACCAAACAAGCACCCACTTTGTCCTCCCCACTATATCTAAAACCAAAATGACAGTACAAAAAAAAGAAAAAAACTGAAACTAGAGACTCACCAAAAATATCTTAACCTCTGGCCTTAAAGCTTGCATTCACAAATATCCGGGGGATTAGCACCAACATTAATGACGTAGAAACCGTTTTTTTAGTAAACCCCCGGATATCCTAACACTAAGTGAAACAAACCTACAATCCTCAATCTCCTCACACCATTTGACGTGACTGAATACCTCTCACTCCACCATAAAGACTCTGACAAACATATGCACTGTACCCTGCTTAACTTTGTATCTGAAAGCATAGATACAGCAGTCTCATTTGACTCGAGTGCCCAAATAAATGTATTTTAATGTACATCACCGTGACTAGTTTAGATTCTCGAGCTATAAAGACGCAGCTGGTAACTCCACGTATAGTTTCTCCATAGCGCACGCCCTCTCATAGACTGTCATTTTCCCGACCCGCCTCCCTGATAGTGCTGATCAGCAAGCCTCAATTCTCGACCTGTTCCTGACCTCACTGCCGAGGCTTTTGCGACGAATGTCCACAGCTCGCTCGGGAACGCGAGTCACCTTGTAGTAATGATTGATATCACGCTAAAATCTCGTCCCAAAGCTGATGAACCGTTGCTCAAAACGACGAGATACTACAAACGAGCTGATTGGGAATCCATCAGAGATCACATCAAAGACGCCCCATGGAGTGAAACTATTTATCTCCTTGCTGATCAGTACGCAAATGATGTAACTGAATGGGTTGAAGCAGGCGTTGAAGCTCATATCTTGATGCGAAAATTCTACAGCAGGCCCCACTCTCCACAATGGTTGACAACGTAATATAAATAATTATTTTGTACGTGTGAGGGAGAGACTGGTATATGGTGCACAAGCCCAGATGTGACAACAATGCACCATGCATGAGCGGATTGTGTCTTTGTTTAGATATAGAATACTGTCAGGTTTAAAAAAGTTTGCTAGCACGGTAAAGAGATCCCACTTCCTTTGAAGCAGATTTGGCAATGTCTTCTATGTATTTGTTCCAATTCACGTTACCTGTGAAGGTTAGCTCGATGAGTTTGAACGTTGGACTCTATGGTAGGATGTTATTTGCTATGACATTCGATGGTTGAAGAGATTTTTTGTAGTTGTTGAAGGAAAGAAGCTTTGTCTTAGCAGCATTAAATGTTACCATCCATTCATGCCCCTATTTCATTACAGACTTGAGGTTACTTTCTAAAGTATTCAGCCATTGTATCGGATATGTACGCGCCCGTTTTACCCACATGACAACAGTAGATAGTGGTGTCGTCAGCAAATATACCCATCTCAGGCACAATGTCATCAGAGAGGTTTTTATGAAAATCAGAAACAATAAAGGTCTAAGTATCGATCCGTGATGTACACCTGCATTTACGTTGTGTTGCTTGATGAACTACCATCGAGAATAACCTAGATCATTATTTGGAGTTAGGAAGGATCTAACTATATTAAAATCTCGTCTAGAAATAACCATATCAATTAATGTTCATGAGAAGACCTTTATGCCATAACTTATCAAAGTCTTTTGATATATCAAGCTCTACCTCCTTAGCTACACCTGCCTTGTCGAGTGAATGATATATGCGTTCAGAAATGACCGTTAGGATATCTACAGTTAACCGTGCTTGTCTAAATCCATGCTGATGGTCAGACAGAAGTTTAGCATTAACGAGGTGCCGAACTATCGCTAGATTGATTAAGGATTCAAAGATGTTAGCGAAGAGCGGGAGTAGACGGATGGGGCGATAATTCTGAGGGTCAGTTCTATCTCTAGAATTCTTGAAGACTCGTACTACAAAGACAATTTTCCAGCTATCAGGGAAGAAAGATTCGGAAGGCATTTGAAGTTGGAGGTGCCATTTCAGCAGATAATTTCTGTATTACTATTTTTGGTATAAGATCAGCCCCACATGCTTTGAAGGTGTCAAGGATTTTTGTGATGTCTCGGACATGAGATGGTGTGATTGTCAGGTCATAAAGTGTGACTTTAGTTCGCAATGGGAAATTTGTGGTTGGCGGAGTCTAAAGTGGAGTTTAAGGCGAAACGCTGGGCAAGTAGTTAAGCCTTATCAGTTGGCGTGCAAGCAACATCATTGTAGTTTGATATCGGGGGAATTGTTGATTGCCCATTATTCACCACACTATTGAAGATTTTCCAGAAGTCACGAATATCTAGTTTCTGTGACTCAATGCGTTTTCTGGTCATCTCTGTATACCTTCTCCTTGCTTCATCGATTAAAGTCTTACAATGATTTATTGACATTACAAGTTTCTGTCCATTTGTAGTTTATTTGTGGCGGTTTAATTGTCGGAATGTTTTCTACCTCTGTGCAATAGCAGCTGCACAATTCGAGGTGAACCATTCATATTCCAAGTAAGGTTATATGGGAAGAAGTCAGTCATATGGTATTGGAAAGAGTCCCGGTTGGATGGTATGGGAACGAAACTGATGGTATGAGATGGAGTCCGATGGTATGTTAAGTAGTTATTACTTCGTATTTTTATAATAAAGTGTTCTATGATGAATTCTTCTAGGTAAACGTGGATGGCAGTGATAGGAGATTTAAAACATGGGAGTGAAAATTCCCCGATTGTTTGTAGAGATTACTTACTTAAGAGTAAATATCGAGCAGGACATAATATTAAAATTGATGGTCATTTAAATATGAGAAAATCAAACTTTATATATATATAAATATATGTATATGTTAAGTGCTCTGGTAATGTTACGTAGTCGTTTTTTAAAACGCGTTCGTTTGTTCAATCGTCATTTACTTCGAATGTTCTCAGTATACTGGCGCGCCGGCGCTGTCGTCATCATCATAGTGTACTGCATTACGCTGTCATCATCATCATCGTCTAGTGGGCTGCATTTCGTAATCATCATCGTCATCGTTGTGCAATCAAATACTTTCATGCACATGGATGAAAAGGCGGAAATCGACTGAAAGTTAATGAGTTTGTATTTTAAGAGATTTTCTCGTGATAGGATTAAATGTCACACATTCATTAAATTTACAGACGCCAAAATTGTTCTTCTTAACTCAATTACTTAGTTACGGAGAAAGGAGGAAGGGTTGGCAGACCAGTCGTTATCAAATCTTTTAGGAATTAAATTTCAATTTTCTTTTTTTTAATTACATCTCGAATTCACATCTGCTCGTCAGACCGACTAAAAAGTATTTCTTTCTTTTGCACGATATCGGGACATCACTGCTCAAGGGGACACTGAACTTGTCATAATGCATTTAAGATTGACCATTCCCTGAACCCCAAACCTGAAGCTAACCGACAGTTCAGGCTTGTTTATTTTTCTAGTCCGATAGCGATCTTGTTTTCCAGGTTTTCGTGTCAAGTTAACTTGCACTTGCCCACCAAGATACTAAATCCATACTATCTGATGTAATCGTTTTTCACATACATACATCCATTATGTAACAGTAAGGTGAAATAACTGTTTTACTTAGCCTACACCAATACTCTTCTATAACAAATAGAGATCTCCTAGTTCATCAGTGGAGTGGAAACTATATGTAACCAAAATATATACATAAAGCGCTATAACTTCATGTACTCAAAGTAGCCAATTTGTTAGCTATGGGGTAATATGCCGGAAACCGCTGATCAGAGTTGGAAGTGATCAAACGTTCGAGTTTTGAATATCGGCGTTGAAACATTTGCTAGAGTCGTGACATAACGAAATAGCTCTTGATAGATAACTAAATATATAATCGTAAAATACATTTTTGAGAATCAACAAGGGTGGTCTTCAGTGATGCACTGTCGTCACTGCCGATTTCTGATTCAGCATAATATCGGCTCAGAAAGAAACTCTGACTTGACTCCGGACAACTTTGGCTACGCACATTGACATTGCAAAATGATAGACATATACGACAAACCAATGATAATAGTACTTATTCGGCCAGCTCCTCTTCTTTTCTTGACTGAGTATTTCCTCCCCGGATTCACATTCGGGTAAGTTTGTCTTTTCTATAAAGCTACCTAATTAATCTAATTATTACCTTCGTTTTCTCTTACTTATTTCGTAATCTCAATAAGCCATACTTGAACTACGCATTTACTCAAATGATTAATATTAATATTAATATTACCACCTATGCTTCGCTATCCATCATTAGAAAAGTATATATATATATATATATATATATATATATATATATATATATATATATATATATATATATATAAGTGTACGTTTGTAATCCGAGGCTGTAGCAATGCGATGTAGTTGCCGGAAGGTGGAGAGGGTGAACAGAAACAAACGAGAAGAGAAAACGAATCTCAAAACGATTAATATTTCACGTAAAAACTGATTAAGTACCAGAATAGTTAATACTGTCAGGTAAATAAAAAGTTCCGCAAAAGGTAATCTTAAATTTTTGAAAGAAAAACTTTCATTATCAAAAGACAACAATTAAAGACCGAAATATATATATATATATATATATATATATATATATATATATATATATATATATAAATATTTGTTATTGTTTATTTATCTATGGACGTATACGTTTCGTCTCTTTTCAATCAAGACTCATCAGGATAGAAGTACGACTATTCACCATCGGTCACACGATTCGAAACCCTGGATATATATATATATATATATATATATATATATATATGTGTGTGTGTGATTTGCCCCTTTTTATTTGTATTCAGTCTGTGAAAAGATGTGAGAACATCGAAATGCTTGACTATCACAGTTTTTATTTAATTATATATATATATATATATATATATATATAATATTTGAAGCAGACCAATCGAATAACTAATCTTATACAATTTATTTTATTCTACGTACGAGAAAAATAACACCATGAGTCACTTGCTCAATAAACTCGTTGTACACACATTATGTAATTCTAATATAAGAACTAAAACAGTAAAAAAAAACAACTATCTAAATGAATAAATGCGAAAGTTATTATTCCATCTATCCTAACTATATTAACATCAAAACACGTTAGGTTATTTAATTCTAATGATATCAAAAAATATTAAAATACCCTATATATAGGCATCTCCAACTCACTCAAACAAATCTCGATATTGCTAATTTGCATATCTATTTATGTTTAAGTTTTTAATAAATTAATATTCTGTAATATACATTTCTACTTTATATTGTCAAATTTTCTTCTACATACGCAATCGTTTTATCGATAGTACTATTATTATCATTATGAATAAAATAAAATAAATTTTATTTTCAAGGGAAATAATTTACTTCCAGCTTTAGTAAAAAGTGTCAAATATCGCTTGATTGTCGTGAACAGATACTACTTTGATCTTAGCCAAAAGGCCACAGAACAATAAAAAATATTTTTTGTGACTAGGCATTTTTAAGTTAAAAAAACAAAAAGAATTGATTCAATTGGAATATTTTTTAATGGGCGGTGTAGTGTAGTATCGATTCTGTTGTCATAAGACTGTTCTCACAAGAATTACTTCCTATGTTTTAAGGGTGTGTAGGGGGAATCCTTCCAGAATAAAAAAAATCCCAAGACTCGATTAAATCAAAATATCTTTTAAGGGGGTAGTGTAGTATCGATTCTGTTCTCATAAAACCGTCCACGAAAGAATGACTTCCTCCTTTTTGGGTGGAGGGAAGCAGTGTTCGTTCATCATGATATTATCCTCTGTCGGGGGAGGGGGTCAGTGTAGTATATGTTCATTCACCATAATACTAGCTAAGGAAGAACGATGAGTCAAGTTTATAATAAAAATGTCTTCTTTAACTAGAAAATCATGAAAGTTATCGTTCTTCCTTAGCGAGCATATTCATCTTTGTTTATAAAGATGGCGACTATATTTTGGAAAAAATCATTTAGGCGTCTCACGTGGACAATGAAATTTGCCATGGATTTTAATGTTATCTAAATAAATAAATGCACAAGTTTTTTTCCACCTATTCTAACTATATTGACATTAAAACGGTTTATGCTTATTTAATTCTCTGTAGTATATTTTCATTCGTCAAGATACATTCCACCCAGGCATTACCTCCTCTTCGGGGGGAAGGCCGTACGGTATACATTCGGTTATACAATACCATTTCCTCAGGATTACCAGTTTTGTGTGTGTGTGTGGGGGGGGGGGGGGGGTTAGTTCACTATCTATTCTGTTGTGATGATATCATCCTCCCAGGCATTACGCCCTCCTATGTAATTCGTTTATCTTGATATCATCCTCTCAGCCTATCATTTGCACATTTATTTAGTTTTAAGTTTCTAATTAATTAATGTTTTCTAATCTGTTAATAATTAAATACATGCATTTATTATTTTTTTAAATAAATTTGGTGCTGTTGTTGTTGTTGTTGTTGTTCCTATTCACTTCCTCCCACGAGAGCAGTTAGGCACAATATCAATATTTAACGTGGGGAGAATCCAGCTCCCCCAAAATGGGCACTCTGAATTGGAACAAAAATTTCAATTGTCTCGGTCTAGAAGGATTTCTCTTTCAGTGACAGAGAACATAAAAACTAAGTGCAGATTCAGTACAGATACTACATTTTGCTCCTAGCCAAAAGGCCAAGACGTTAACATGTTGTAGTGATGATAATGATGATAAATTAAAAAATTGACATAGAAAAGAAATACACCTCCTCTAATCTTTTTAAATTACAAAAAATAGTTTTCTTTAATATTCTTTACATATGTTTTCTTTCTTTTATGATAAAGGTGAAAAGTAAAAAAGTACCCATTTCCGAATTACCTAGTAATATAAAAGGGGAGTTGTACCAATCGACGTTCCACCATTATGTTTATTAATTTCATTATATAACCAGTTTTAATGGGGAATTCATTTTGAATTTCATGCTGAAATAAAATATAATTTATCGATATTGAATATCTTAAAGACCATTAATCTTTTTGTTGTTTTTTCTTAAAAAAAATGACGATGTTCATGCACAGTAGATTTCCCCCATATTGGAATGTATCAAATAACACTACGACAATGATCATTTAAAAAACATTCCTCTAAATTACCAAAATTCCAAATTAAAATTACTTTTTTGGTTTTTGTATAGAAGACTACAGCGTTAGTAATTGCCACCCGGAGGACGAGTAGTTGTTGCTAGTTATAATAATAAATCTTACGCACCTTAATTAATACTGGTATCGAAACAAATAAATAACTTATAAACAAAGTAACTAGGAACGCTATTCGTACGCAACTGGAATGTAAACATCATGGTCGAAGAAAAAACTCAAGTTATATCTATATAATATCTATCTATAATAAGAATATGTGTAGACATATTTTAAAACATTGTTTTCGTCGAATTATATTTAGATTTGGAAAACCTTAAACAATGTGTGTTTTTTTTTAACCCTAACCCTAACCCGACTCGCGCTAATAGACATTATTTGATTTTTCCCTCTACAACTATGTTTGCATTCCATCTCGGACAATATATTTTTGCTTTGACAAGCAAGTTATATCTTCGAAAGCTAAGCAAAGTTTAAATACATTTTATTTATTTTAACAAAACAAAAGAAAACACATACACATTGTTTAAGGTTTTCTAAATTTTAATATACAATGTTTTAAAATATGTCTACACATATTCTAATGTATATATATATATATATATATATATATATATATATATATATATATATATATATATATATATATATACGCATCGAGATTATCCCCAAATGAGAAAATTCCGTGACATTTAACAACGCCTGAATAAATAACGACTTGCTGCCTATATATACACCTTCTTCAGGTGTACCTTGTCGAACTCGGGAATCTGTCTGTCGAACTCGGGAATCTGGATGGAATTTCGAACGGAACCTTTTATTAAATCCACATACCATCTGCCATTACTGAGAAGAAGTCTTCAGTAATTCGCAATTCTTCGCATCGCCTGCACTGAGGATTGAACCTTCTAACCTTCAGATGACTGTCACTTAGAACTGAATTTTACTTAGTACTATATCCACTGCGCCACGTGGATATAGTACTAAGTAAAAGCATACTGTATTTGACTGGAAAGACATTTATGAATTTTCTTACACAATTAGAGTCTTGTATAACAATTATGCATTCAAAAATAGAAATACTTTTATGACTAAAAAAACACGCATCGGGGAGACTCTTCAAGGTAATACTGTATATGGACAATTTAGCTATAGATATGTATGAAGGTTGTTTTTAGTAGGTTATAGGAGGCAGCTTCAAATTACATAGCATCTAGGAATAACTCACATAAACCTCGCCTTCGCACAATACAAACTAGGAAAGATAGATAGGTGCTCCAACTATGATTTCCTACAGGATAGTTTTGCAAGCTGGCAGCTTATTGCCAATATTGTGTTTTAAAACCCCTAAATGAGGTACCAATAGAGCTTACCCTACACTAAGTTTTATACTGTTTAAAACTGCCAACATTGTAAAGGCGCGGTCATAAGCACAACCAGTAATTCAGCTCTTAAAAGAGAAACTCTTACAAAAAAAGTAAGCGGTCGAAGATTTTCCGAAACTTGAATCTCCCGGGAGTCCCACCTTGTTAAATTTGAACACTGTTGAAATCACGAGCAAATTGAGCACTGCATGTGTTTATTTTTCGTCGAGTATTGACGATGCAAAAGATGCATCCCCGATTACTGCGTGAAATAGATCAAACAGTAGGTTTACCCTAGTAACATAGATCAACACACACATTTCCATGATCTTTAGCAATATCAGTTCTGTTTAAATACTAGTGTCTAAGAAATGTGTATATTGCTTAGCCTTGGGGAATTGTGAAACAACTACATCATTACAGGCTTTGGAAATCTTCTTATAGATAACATCTTTTTATAGATAACATCTTTTTATAGATAACAAAACAAAAACATCACATCGGAACTTTCCAGTCTCGTCAGATTTAAACAAAATGCATTAATTCTGGCTTTTTGCGCTTGTACACCTACACATCCTTAAGTCGTCGCATTCATGATAGTATGCGATAAAATGCATATACAACTGAATATTTAACTCACTTTTCATACCTAGGTTTGGACAGGAAGAATCGCCATGAAATTATTTCATATGCGAAACCCACATTTTTCTTGATCAATAAAAAATTCAAAACGCGTTTCTTCAGAGAAGTTTCATTTCCAACAAAATGAATGCCGGAAATTTCAAAGCCGTTAACTTCAAAACTGTTTTCTTCCTTCCTACCGCTTAGTTGTTCATTTCTAAATCCGACTACGCCCCCAAATAATGTTTACATAATATCATACCCGCATTAGTTATTTTTGCTTACAATTAAAATAAGCAGTTAGTCGAAGTTTAGATTTAATATTTTCGCCCTTTTATGAATTAAGGTCTCAATTTAAACACATTGGATTAATCGCATTTTACATTCGACCTCTTCAACCCCACGCAGACATTATATATATATATATATATATATATATATATATATATATATATATATATATATATATATATATATATAGAATAAATATGAAACTAAAAGTCAACTTTTAGTAGAAAAAACCTATAGTGAAATGGTAAAAGCTCAATATACGAGATAGAGCAATTATAAAGGAAAGAATAATAAACATAATTTTATTACAGAATATACCTTGCATTGAACAATCGAAGTTTGAAATCAATTTGGACATTCTTGCTTCTTTATCACTCTTCGTCTATCTATCTTCATATATATATATATATATATATATATATATATATATATATATATATAGTGTGTGTGTGTGTGCGTTTTAAAATACAAAGGCGGATTAAATGTTGCCTACTGTAAAAATTGAAAGAAAATAAAGGGTTTCAAGCTTCGAAGTGTGTGGACTGTTTCGCATGGTGGGCACTCGATTTTCAGTTGAAAAAAGGACTTGTGTTCGTAGTTAGATTTTTTATAGGTGACATTCATTTGCATATGAAGAAAACAACTATAAGTAGGAACGAATGGGGAAGACAACAAATTCGAATACAACATCCGAGGGAGAAGATTGAGATTGAGATTGTTTGTTACGGTGTTGTGTAAAAAAGTTGCTTAAATTTTATTACCAGGTTACAAGCTATTTGGGCGAGAAGAGGAGATTATGGAGTCAGGAATATTAAGGCTAAGCAAGGATGTGATATCGCCTTTGAGTAAGGAAGGTGATTTAGCCGGATAGATGAAAAAGTGTAATTGGTAGCTAAGCTACAAAAAGTACAAGACCTTGCGAGTTTCATTCCACTTTTTCTGCACAGAATACGCTAGCTCTCCACCTTGAGATGAGTAAGAGACACAAGTCAGCCGCAGAAATGTTAGAAATTAGACTAGTGGATGTGATCACTGAAGGGCCATCAAAGCATATGAAAAGCTGAAACGATCCAGGTGAACTGGAGAATCGGTGGATGTATGCCAATACGATAAAAAGATTGACTGGACTAGCAGGATAGATAGGGAAAGGACATACTCATACAGTAATACTTGCGTCTATTACAAGATTCCCAGACGACGTATCTGTGGCAGTGCAACAGTTATCTCATGTAGAGAGAATGGGTGTCAGCAAACCTTTTTTTAATGGAAATCGCTCCAGACAAATGATGAAGCCACTTAATATAAGGAGCTAACAAGAACAAAATATGATTATCGCAAAGACAGGAGATGCCTATTGGCCTTAGTCTTGTAAAGACCAAGGTTATACGCAAGAGAAAAACCGTCAGCAGGAAGAGTGTTCCACAAGCCCGCAGTTCCTGGAAAAAAAAACTACAGGAATAGGAAGCTGTATTACAATGAGGCATCACACCAGCGAATTAATGGACAACACTAGACCAACGAGTCAAACGAGCTGGAACAAAACTGAAACTGATACTGAATGCATAGCTTTTAGTTAGCAAAAGAATGCACGTGGCAGCGAGTGCACAAAACACTACACTGAGAAATGAGGATCAAGTGGAGGGCACATTTAATTAAAGATTGTAGGGAGCCACCTAGAGGCAGAGTAAGGTGCTATGATCGTAGAAAATGTTAGCATATTGCAAGGTATTCTTCTCGGGCTCATGGAAACAAGCAAGGAATAGCTTCTGCGCCAGTAGCTACCCAGGCAACAGAATGAATGCAGAGTAGGCCTTCTTCCAATGATAGAAGTAGCAGTGAATAGTACTCTAATGACGGCACCTGTCAATAGTGGTTGCACCACCACTTTACTCAATTCCAAACTTGTAGGTGGGTGTGGCAGGAGTGGCACTGTAAAAACAGTTGATGACAGCCGCGTAAAATATAAGGGAGCCCGACAAGTGGAAATAAAAGTATGCAGAGTACGAATATAAGTGGAAGTGATTATAATGGACCACATGATTGACGGGATCGACTTTATAGTTAGAATGGATTTAATCAATGAGATTGGAGGTGTGACTCTAAAAATCAGTGGAATCAAGTTTGAAGACACACACTGTGCCGTAGCTGCCCATCAGCCGAACGTTTGCAAAATCAATGAAAAAATCTTTGAAGTAGATTTTTATAGAGAGAAATGGACAGTAAAATGGAAATTGATGGGAGAGCCTCCAGCGTTACATAACAAAGTAATGTATTACAAGAATTTCCTGGAAGGTGAGAAAAACTCGAGTTGGAGAAGGAAATGGAAAGATAGATTGCGGACGGTATTCTCCTAGCATTGAAGGATAAAGGAAAAGGTGTGTTGCGATTGATGGCAGTATTCCAGACCAGAAAAGATAAAGTCTAGCAAGCGTTAGACTTTCGGTTATTGAACCGTTTTGTAGCGTGTCATACGAAGAGCGACATAATAGATGTGTATGATGTAAAGTTAAAAAGTGAAGGCGGTTTACAGTAGGATTTGCAATTGTGGACCTTAAGTATTCCTACTTGCAGCTATATGTGGCAAAGAAACTATGTTAGTACATGATAGCTTGCTATAATGGAAGAATTTACTGCCTGACACGCTTAGGATTTGGACTTAATGTTGCAATAAAAATTATTGCAGCCGTTTTAAACACTTTGTTAATGAAAGGAAATAAGACAAAACAAATTCGTACATTGATGACATAATTGTAAATGTGACAAAGGTATACACAGAGTGATTTGTGGAACATCTTAAGGGATTTTGGCAAACAGCAAAGCCGTCAAGATCTCTGGACGGAGGAGTAGCACTGTGCCTTATGATGATGAAATGAAAGATAGGTGGGCCGATATTTAAAAGAGGCAACAAGATCCCGGAGATGACAGAAGCCATGAGTAGGCGGCAGTTGTTTTCTATCTGCAGCTAACTGTTGGGACATTATCCAGTTGCTGGATTGCTGCGACGCGCATGCACATATACAAAAAAAGAACTAGTCGAGTAGACTAGGGGGGCAGATTTGATAGCAAAACATCAAAGTAATACAGGAAGATTTTAGCTGATGTAGAAAAAGAAGACCCTGTTACTGGAGCATAACACATACCTGAAACAAAAATAGGAGTGGCGTGGTGTAATGCAAGCAGCATTGCAACAGGCTTGGTTGTGGAGATTGGTGATTTGGTGGTGGAAGATGCAGCTAGGCTTAGAAAAATCATATTAACGTGGCCGATTTATATGCTGTTTTGAAAGTAATCAGATTAGCTATAAAATGGTGATTGAGAGAGATTCGAAATAAGGAGTGATTCGGTCACGGTACTAAGTTGGATGAACTCTACAGTGGAAGAAAGCTGAAGAATACGTACAGAGAGTGCTGGAGAAATGATAGTAAAGCAGAGATCGAGAATACTTAGAGAGCTAATATACGAATTTCGACTGCGAATAAAGGCATTGTTTGTGCCTTCAGAGAAAAGCAAAGCGGATGCCCTTACCCGAATGCACACACAGTTGTTTTCCGAAAAGAAACAGGTCCCGGTATGCTGTCTAGAAAACGGAGAAATAGAAGAGTGTCATAGCATGTACCACATGATAATAGATAGGACATTATATTTGGTGCGGAAAGTTTATCCAATTATATAGCGGGGGAAATTCAGAAGATGGTAAGTAATTGCGTCTGATATCAATCAATCACCCTGCCTCGAATATACATATACCTTGTAAAATTGGGACTGCAGACAAGTGGACAAGATTAGCAATAGGGACAACACAATATCGTATGGCGCATACTTGTTAATGATTGACTGTGGACCTGGGAGACAAGCAATATTGAAGGAGCTATATGCGGAGTCAGCAACTGCGGATGCAGTAGAATTGGAGAAGAGGATGCTTGAACGAGGTTCAG
This sequence comes from Sepiola atlantica, assembly GCA_963556195.1. Lineage (NCBI taxonomy): Eukaryota > Metazoa > Mollusca > Cephalopoda > Sepiida > Sepiolidae > Sepiola > Sepiola atlantica. Next base: position 72,596,502 of record OY744527.1, on the reverse strand, counting down.
TAATGAAAGTGATAATGGACAATGGTACCGTTGTCGCACAGACCTTCCCAAGACGATGCTAAAAATGGAAGATACGAAGATATTACAGGGAAGCATATAGATCCGGGAAAAATGGAATAGTAGAGCGACATCATCGGACAGTGAAGGCAATAGCTCAAAGAGGAGAGATATCACATGAAGAGGCCACAGTTCGACAGGGAGAAGAGACAGTGCAGCGTAGATTAATTTTTAATTATGAATAGAGGCACTTAAAAGATTCGTCTCCAGAAAACAATGAGCAAGATGCACGATGTGCGACACAATGAGGAAGAGGAATAATTACTGGAGTTCAATCCCCTAACAACTTTAGCGTCGATGGAATAGCACAGCAAATTTTAAGATTTAAGACGCGTTGTTCATGTAAACGATGGAGATGTAAGCGCCAAACATAAGGCCAATGTAGCTGTTGCGATTTCAATGCAAAGACTGTAAAAGGAACGTAATGTGCCGATTTGGGCACAGAATTATGTGAGGTGAAATTATCTTTGATGATCATGAGGGCGTGTGGTTTAAAATAACAAGGAGAATTAAATGTTGCCTACTGTAATAATGGAAAGAAAATGAAGATTAACCCAGTCTTAAAGTGTTTGGACCATTACGCATGGTGGCCACTCGATTTTCAATGAGAAATAGAACTTGTAGTTCGGTAGGTGGCATTCATTTGCATACAACTACTTTAAAAAGGAACGAATAGGGGAAGACAGGCAATTCGAAATTTTATAGCCGAGAGAGAAGATTGAGATTGTTTGTAGCAGTAGTGTGGAAGAGAAGTTGTTTTAAATTCATAACCGGATTACAATATATATATATATATATATATATATATATATATATATATATATATATATGGGAAGAGAAGGATGAAGGTAATCCGACGTGATGGTAAAATGAAAAAGGAAAACCAAAAACTGGATGTTTTTTTATGTGTACATCAACGTTTCGTCTTTATTTATAAGACTTCATCAGGATGATGATATAGGGAAAAGATATCATGCAAGCACGGATACATGTAGGGTAGACATGTTGGGAAGAAAAATAAAATAAAATGAAAAATAATGGCAGCGTCTGGCTGGACGTCCGTACATTTTTCATTCTCTAACAAGTACGGACGTCCAGCCAGACGCTGCCATTATTTTTCATTTTATTTTATTTTTCTTCCCAACATGTCTACCCTACATGTATCCGTGCTTGCATGATATCTTTTCCCTATATCATCATCCTGATGAAGTCTTATAAATAAAGACGAAACGTTGATGTACACATAAAAAAACATCCAGTTTTTGGTTTTCCTTTTTCATTTTACCATATATATATATATATATATATATATATATATATATATATACATATATATATATATATATATATATATATATATATATATATATATATATATATATGTGTGTGTGTGTGTGTGTGTGTGTGTGTGTATATATATGTATATATTTTCTGATTAAAAAATAAATACTTCACAAGAATATGAGTTCTGTATTGTTTTTATTTTACTCTAGTCGAACTTCTCAGAAATCAAGGGGCCCCTTCCTGGGGCTAACATTTTATCTCTATATAAGATACATATATATATTTGAGTATTCCATCAATGCCCCCTATTACCTCTCCAACGTTTAGTTAGTAAAGAAGTTAAGGATATTAATTTTCCTCTTCCCAATTAACCCGTGAACTATGTTATAGTATATTTTTCTTGCGGTCTCTTGGTCTTACCGGGTCACAGGATAAGAATTTATCTAGTCTGTTGAAATAATTTAGCTAAGTGCTGTTACTTAATGTAATATTACTTGGAAAAGCCGCACTATTCGTTGTATGAGCCAGTGTATAGCCGTGTCGAGGGGATCTTATTTTGGCTTCGAATACTATGTTATTTTGTAATATTTGGTCAGCGTTTACTTGTAGGGGAAGTATCCTCATGTCAGGTTATCCTGACAAACCCTTGTACAGTAAGACCGAAGACACTCGAGGATTGTGTCTAGTAGGTAATTCAAACTCTCCTTAAAATGAAGATTGCGTCGATAACGACGGGTTTTTATATTAAATATAAGTAAATAATGATGCCCGAACAGATATTGCTAGGAAAATTCTCGGTCAACAATTGCCAGTTTCCGGTAAAATAGCAGATTTTGTACACGTGAAATCGTTTACAATACGTATTGCACTTAAGAATTCCATGACTCAAAAGGTGTTGATATGCCATTGAAACGATAAATCATAGAAATTTACAAAAACAAAAAATACTTAAAAACTAAAACTTTGTTTTACAATAAAAAAAGAAAATATTTGAACAAAATCATGCTAGTTTCACAAAACACAATTGTTTTTAACATAAACAAAATGACTTGTTATATTTGAATTAATGCTGATTTATATTATTACTAAATCTGGGTAGATCTGAAAAGAAAAAGATATAAGTAATAACTTTCACACCGTATTAACCCATTTAGTCATGATGCTCAATTAGTTTTAGTTAGCTTCAGGCACAAACACTAACATATTAGACTTGCGTACTTAAATTAAACTAACACCCACTTTGATTATTCCTAAACAGAGAATTTGGCGGAATCAGTGTCTGGAAATAAGGGATCCAAACAGCAGAACATTAATGGTGGGAGTAATAAATTAATATCTCTATTCATTAAGTGACTATTTAGCTGCTTACTATTTCAAAATATTTCTGTGTCATTACCAGTGGCCTTGCTCGATCGACCAGAGATATTTCTCTCTCATATTCGATAGTTAGTTTTGCTCTAACACGAGTTGTCGTCGATATATATAGGATCAAAAACATACGACAATTTCAATACAAAAAATATTTCGAACTACACATGATTTGACAACCATTCGTCTTGAAGTAGTTCCTATATACTTCCATCCCTACGAGGGCAGTGTTAGATACAAAGCCGGTTTTTAATGTGGGGAAAATCCATCTACCCAAAAAGGGAACTCTAAACTGAGACTAAAATTTAAAATTGCCTCAGTCTAGAAGTATTTCTCCTTTACTGATCGTGAAAGTGAAGTGCCGTATCAAAACATATATCACCATTAGCTAAAAGGCCAAGCGTTGTTTCGTCAAATCCAAAGTTTTTGGCTTTCTAATGACAGTTCGAAAGATTTCATGTATTCTTCCTTCTGCGATGTAATATGGCAAGTATTCTGTGATGTTTCGCTGTCCGATGCCAAGTTAGTTGACAAGAAGGACATTATGAAAACCTTATCATCAAATTCACCGCGGGATAAGGGTGAGTTAACACCCGACACACGTACGTGGATATTTGTGTGACGCACGCGACAAGAAGTTATAATGTCAAATCATAGCTACTGTTACTGACACAGCTGCCTGTGACAAGGAAAAGATTGTCATAATTTATCCTGGTTTCGGGATCAATAGTCGCGATTAAGAAAAACGGAGCGTTGACAAAATTATAACAAACCTATATTTTAAAATAGTTACCATAGAAAGCGACATGCGTATTAATGTAATATAGTTAGGTCCATATTGTACGCATCGCACGTACATGCACACATGCACACATGTGCACAAATGCGCACACACACACACACACACACACACACACACACACATATATATATATATATATATATATACATTGATATTAGTAGAAGCCCCTTTAAGTAAAATTGAAGTTGAGCACTGCTGGAATGATTCACCTAAAGCCCTAGTACATCAGTACATCTGCTGTTGAGTTTTATCGGATGTCTTAATCTTTACCCTACCTGCTTTCAGTGTAAAATATAACTTAATTTATCCGTTATCACACGACACCCTCCCGTGATCTAATAGATTGAGCGAACGTTTACAGATTCAAGGTGTCTGTGTGAACCAGGTTCTGCCCTGTGCCGTCTAAGATTGTCATTTCTCTGAGCTGAGGAGGGCCAAAAGCTCGAAACGACGTCGTACGTAGATAAAATACAAAAACAATATAATTATATATATATATATATATATATATATATATATATATATATATATATATATATATATATATATATATATATGTAAAAGAGTAAGGCTACCAACATTTGTAAAAAGTTCTTTCAACATTTATTTATCATTTTGTTGTTTTACCATTTTATAATTTATATTTTTATATAACGCGTTTCAAGCGGTGGTCCGTTCTCATCAGACATGTAAATCCATTTGAAGAAATGTCTTTCGATTTGAAACAGTGTTGTTTCATTTGAGGAAATGTGTTATTGTTTGGCGTTTTTGCGCATGTGTAGGTTTGCGGGTGTGTGTGTATGTAGTTTGATATTTTTATATTTTTTATTTTTATTTTTTATTACTTTCTGTTTATCTTGGTCAAAGTCATGTGTGTTTATTAAGTACGTGTGATTTTGACTTTTATTTTATCGTTCATCTCAATTTCTCTAAGTGCTTGGATTTTCTTTTGAAATTTATTACTTTCTATTGCCCTGTCGCCGAATTGACTGTTATAACCGTGTGTGTGTGCGTGCAGTTAGTTCTGAATCTTGTACATAGGTGAGCGACATACATACACACCCACACACATATATACATATATGCGCGCACACACCACACACATGCGTATGGTAAGATAGATGGATGGAGAGAGGTAGAGAAAGGTTGATAGAAGTGCGGTCCGTATGGTGTGTAGTTTGAGTTACGATCTGTTTAATGCTGGATTGAATTTAAATATAAAGTTGTTTTCTTGTGTTAGTAAGTATGTGTAATCTTGGCTTTGGAAAATTGACATTATTTTTAATTTTCCTCCACTGCATGAGTGTACATGTTGGGAGACGAATAATTTACGATTTTCATTGATTTTAATGTTACTTTCATATAAATATACTCTATTATTAAATTTTGTGTGGTTTTATATTTAACAGGTTATTTAATATCTAACTAGTGCTTACCCTAGCTATCAACAAACCACATTATTTAGTTTTATAACCTCCCTTTCCCTATTTATTTCCATCAGCCAATTGATGTCACGACCTTTGTTTGAATATATGTATATACGTCTAATGGCAGTGCGAATATCAGGGATAGAGATTATATACATATTGTATGAATCCCAGACTGTTCATTACTATCCATTTATCCCAGATCTAATAAACATATTGATGAACATTTACGATCATAATTTTAATCAGTCACCGATTTTCTTAAATTAAATCTTAATTATATTAATTGGCAATATCAAATTATCAATAGCCCACATTTGTATTGAACCTGTTTAACGTTTCCTAGTGATTAAATCAGACGTGCTCAATATTGGCCAATGATTTGTGAACGGAGAAAATCATGCTGTTATTTAATTGGTATCGATTTATTATTGATTTATATTTTATTTATATATATATTGTGTTGGAAATACACTTTATATTTACTATAAAGTTGTAGTGAGATGTTGCGATAATTCCCATTTAATTATTTCTAAACGTTATATATATAAATATAAATATATACATATATATACATATATATGCATACATACATATATATATACATATATACATATATATATATACATATATATACATATATACATATATATATATATATATACATATACATACATATATATATATATACATATATAGAGATATAAGAAAAAGGAGTGATAAATATGCGACGATTGTCCAAATTTATTTCAAATTTCAATTGTTCAATGCAAGGTGTATTCAGTAATAAACTAGTGTTTATTATTCTTTCCTTAAGCCAAGGCTTTTCAAAGATCGAGATCTTATCATCAGAGGAGAAATACAGATGGATAAGTTGGCTTTCGAAAAAACCAAAGTTCAAATATTTGAAAAATATGAAAATTATTTTTAAAAGAATTTTTGTTAGAAAAAACGCAGTGAATGAAAAGAAAAGTTCCGTAAAAAAGATATGCAGATTGTCCGGGTGGTAAATTCCCGTTGAAAAGAAGTCCGATGAATTGTAGAACGTGACAAAAAAACTCTTTGCGTGGGAGCAGTGTGGAGAAAGTGCTTAAAATTACAAGTAAATCCAAACGCATATATATATATATATATATATATATATATATATATATATATATATATATATATATATATATGATAAGTCGATGAATACTAATTAAACCTGCAAAAGCGAATCATAATCATCCGTTGTTCAGAAAAAGGACATTTAGTGAATAATAATATTTATTTATCTTCGCTTTCATTCCTTAAGCCAGGGTTTTCAAACATTAAAATCTTATCATCAGAAGAAGTTAATGATGGATAAGTTGACAGATGAGGACAGTCAATATTCGAAATTCAAAAAAAGTTTTTAAAAAGTCTTTTAAAAGTTTTTAAATTCAAACTAGTATGTTCCAGTGTAAAAGAGTGTCACTAAAAACGGAAATCCAAGTGGTATGGGGTTCAAATGTATTGGTAAATTTAGAAGAACTCGTGCAAAGATCAAACGACGACGCTTCCACCCAAGTTTGTAGTCTGTGGATGAAGGATCAAATAAATGCTGTCTTGTTGAGAAAACGTGACTCTTCCTGATTTCTATGAAACGTATTCAAAGGCAAAAGCAGCGACAAGTTATATATTTATATATATATATATATATATATATATATATATATATATATATATATATGCAAATATATTAGAATGTATATTTAAAATATACAGTGTAAAGATAGTTGTAAGCCAGATGTTGAATGTTTAGATAAGTACCATTTACATATTTATAGTTGTTATATATATATATATATATATATAGAGAGAGAGAGAGAGAGAGAGACATATATATATATACATATATATATATATATTTGAGTACATTAACATGTTTAAACGAACAAAAAAAGCGACAACAATATATTTTGAACAATATTCTTGAGGCAGAAGTTAAGATAATTTCTTGAAGCGTTTTTGTGCCATATGATTTTGAAAAGTAAGTGTCGGAAATTTTACGTGGATTGTTCTGACTGGTTTGAGCTCGCATTGAAATCTACCCAGACATGTGAGACAGATGCACTTCTAACGATCGGATTTTATGAGAAATTGCAGTCAAGTGTTAAGATAATTTCCCTTATAAATATATATTATAGTTGCTCTCTAAATATGTACTTTACAACTAAATAATATAACTTTGCTTGTGTACCTTTCTCTTAAATTCTAACTGTATATTTGTCTTCTGCTGCAATGCTATTGTGTCTGGCGACTTATATAGAAATAATTTTAGATCTGTTTCAAAAATTAACGTAGTATTTTAGTTTTGTCATTTATAATTAAAGTTACATACGAAAGAGGTCGTTCAGTGTAGCGCGATGTATCATTGTATTACCTATAACAGTTGCATTGTTGGCTTTAAAAAATAACATCTGCCAGTGTTAAACGTGTCCCTAAGTATTTAATCTACAATCCGTCTAATTTTATGGTTTTGTTTTAAGAGTCAGTTCCCACAAAAAAATTTTTTTTTGAAGAGAAGCATCTATGCGAAAACTATAAACAACACAAATCACAAATACATTTGTCAAAAATAGGTTCGAACATTTGTTTTCCTCATGATCATACGTATAAACTTTATATGTACTTCTTAGCGAGTTCAAATTTTATACTGCCCCCAAAATTGGTGACAAATCTGTTGAATAGCGGCATTTCGAACTGGGATCAAATGTTTACTTTATTTTTCTATCCTTAGTCAGCAGAGAAGTAAAATTCGTTTTTTAATGCAAGTCAACTATTTTAATGAATTAATTCGTGCAATAACAATCCTATTTAGAAACAATAACTAATTTACAAATTTTATTTACAGATTAAATCACATCCTCTAGAATGCATTTCGGTTTCTTATGAAACAAATCAGTCATTTTCCGGAGTGACTTCGAAAAATGAAAAATAACAACAACTTTCAGCAAATAATTTATTTGCACAAAAAGTAATTAACTGTTTAAATTATACTCACTAGGAGGCCGCTCCGTTTTGCTAGAAAATAAGTAAATCATACTTTTTCTGGCTTTACATAACTTTGCTTCTCTACTATTATTAAAAGAATATTTACTTACCTCCCAGGCTACGCCAGATCGGGACATCTAGTACATAATAGGGCTTGGGTTCCTGCTGCAGGAGCTGTCGCCGTAGAAAAATGTTTTGGTTTTAAATATATCTGCTTTTATAGCTATTCAATATCCCACGCTGTAATTTTTGCCTTGCATCGATTAGCCATGTTCGGACGCTAGTGTTCCCGCCTTGCTTTGATTGGATGTGATCGAGGTATGGATACGCAGAGTAAGACGAAATTAGGTTTATTTTCGTTTCGTTCGATCTGGCTTGTATGGCTGAATACTTCTGATCACGTTTCAGTGTCGGAGTATCGTCTGGATACCCCGACAAAACATTGCCTGCTTATTTTTATTTTTTTGACATAGTCCATCCCAATCAAG
>OY744527.1:72380561-72583061 GCA_963556195.1 Sepiola atlantica | reverse complement strand
TACCTACTGGATAGTTTGAATTACCTACTGGAGAGTTTGAATTACCTACTGGAGAGTTTGAATTACCTACTGGAGAGTTTGAATTACCTACTGGAGAGTTTGAATTACCTACTGGATAGTTTGAATTACCTACTGGAGAGTTTGAATTACCTACTGGAGAGTTTGAATTACCTACTGGAGAGTTTGAATTACCTACTGGATAGTTTGAATTACCTACTGGAGAGTTTGAATTTCCTACTAGACACCATACTCGAGTGTCTTCGGTCTCTCTATACAATGGTTTGGCAGGACAATTCAACATGAAGATACTTCATCCTACAAGTAAATTCTGAAATATTCAAAATAACATAGTATTCAAAGTCTAAATAAAATCTCCTCGACACGGCTATACACTGGCTCATTCGAGGAATGGTGCACCTTCTCCTAGTGATGTTACCCCAAATAACTGCACTTAGCTGGATACTCCGTCAGTCTAGATTCATTTTTTTCTTGTAATCCGGTAAGACGAATAGGAAACAAGAAATATATACTATAACATAGTATACTGGTCAATGTGGAGAGGACAATTAATGTTCTTCACTTTTTTACTAATTCAACGTTTCAGAGGTAAAGAACTTTAGCTGAACACTCAGATATCTATGTATCTGATATAGAGATCAAGTGTTAGCCTCGAGAAGAGGCCCCTTTAATTCTGAGACTTTAAACTAAAATAAAATGGAAAAAAGAGAGACAATTACGCATGCGCATACATGCAAGTGGAAAGAATAGTCAATTTAGAAAAAAATATCTCGTTTTATTAGCTATTTAAAATATGTATTCTTTGACATTCATCACACTTTTTCTATAATTCTTTTTAATAAACCCCAGCTCGCAGCATAATTTCAAAATTTTAATTTAATAATTATATTTTCCTAATATTTTCGTCCGCTTATTAAAAAAAAATATTCCCGTCCGTCTGATTTTTGTTGTTGTTTTCCTTTCCCCATTAGGTCGTTTCGTCGTTTGGTGTCGGCGCCATTTCACTTTTTACCGACAACGCACAATTAAGAGCCTTCGACTATTTAATGTCCTTTTTTCTTTCTTAAATCCTTTCATCCTTTACTTGACAAGACAAGAGAAAAAAATGTGGTGTCAGCGAAAGAAAAAAAGAGCGGAAACTCGATGAACAAAAGTTCCCTTTTATGCAGGATAATTCACTACAACAATCGCTTAGCTCAAAGCGAGTGACACAAAGAAAGAAACGCTTATGATTTTAAAAGGGGTGACATCCGTCAGCAATTAATCGTGTGAGAGGAAGAGAAAGGGGAGAGAGAGCTTTTTCAACCAGCACAGTCGAAAGAGCAAGATGTATTTAGAATAATAGTCAATGGCGGCCCCACACCTCAGGCTGTGCGGATGTTGTTTTAGAAAATTCAGAAAACTTGAACTTTGTAAAATCTTTAAAAGAAACTATATTTAATCATTCAAGTAAAAAAATGTTCAAATAACTATTTTAAAACGCTTTCCTTGCTTTATTTCAACAATTTCACTTTAAAACAATCTTTTAATGCAATTTTTGTGTCAGCTATATTGATTCAGGATGCACATATGTTCGTTCTCTCTCTCTCTCTCTCTCTCTCTCTCCCTCTCTCGCCCTCTCTTCCCTCTTTCTTTCTCTTGCGCGTCTCTCTTATTCACTCATCCACTCATTCACATACTCGCTTCCCGCACCGAATGAATACAGCACATATTCAATAACAGTCTTTTCGGGGACCATGGAATTGTTTTTATTAATAATATTATTTCATTTCATTATACTATAATACAATTACGAATTACTTAATGCTTCTACCCGGTCATGGCTGACGGAACGAGAGCAAGCTACCCACGTGGAATAAATAAAGGGTTCCGTTAGAAATTCTATACAGATTTAAGAGTTCGAGAGAAGAATTTTCGAGTTAGACAAGACACCCCTGAAGAAAGTTGGACGTTACATCGACCGAAACGTTGTGAGATGAGATGAGAACAGTTGTCCAAATAATACAAATAATGCGATATTTTGTTTGTGATTAATATTCGGATCGATATACAGGGACGTGTATGTTATTTGTGTCGGCTCGGTGTGTGTGTGTGTGTGTGTGTGTTTACGCATGCTTCCGTAAATACGATTGCGGGTAGAATAAATGACATTTAAGTTCTACTGAATGACTCCAAACCTCTGAATGATAAAATAAACATGCGCCTTCATTCTCTTTTAGTAGAAACATTGAAACGAGATTGTCCTTGAGGGGTTAAGTGAAAGTAATCAAACTTGTGCGACGTCAAGTTTTGAAATTTAGGTAAGAATTCGTTGATGGAATGCAAATATAATATTGTGAGATGTTAAAAAATAAGCAAAATGTATATCTAGGTTAGTGAGGCATGAAGATAAAAAAATGAATAGATACAAAAACAAACACAGTTGAGTAGCTATTGTGATTGAACATTGAAGACGTGTCTTTGGCATTGCTTCCCAGTATATGCAGGGGGATGCGGTCGGAACTCCCCACGGTAAACGGAAGAATATAAGAAACTTTGTAACATTACAATAAAATAAGCGATAAAGTTACTTTCTGTGTTTTCTTCAAGTTTTCAATGGAAAACCAACATACGAGGCTATTGGAAACCTAAAATGACAATATAATTCCCATCAACGTTTTTTCATGTTTAATAATAGACCTAGAAGAATAGCACGTTTATAAGTAAAATGTATAACATTTTGAGCTACACATGTTCATACTTAGAGACATTTTTAATTTTTAATCATAGAACTAGAAGAATCGCACGTTTATAAGTAAAATGTATAACATTTTAGGCTACACATGTTCATACTTAGAGACATTTTTTTATTTTTAATCATAAAACTAGAAGAATCGCACGTTTATAAGTAAAATGTATAAGATTTTGAGCTACACATGTTCATACTTAGAGACATTTTTTATTTTTAATCATAGAACTAGAAGAATCGCACGTTTATAAGTAAAATGTATAACATTTTGAGCTACACATGTTCATACTTAGAGACATTTTCTATTCTTAATCATAGAACTAGAAGAATCGCACGTTTATAAGTTAAATGTATAACATTTTGAGCTACACATATTCATACTTAGAGACATTTTAAATTTTTAATCATAGAACTAGAAGAATCGCACGTTTATAAGTAAAATGTATAACATTTTAGGCTACACATGTTCATATTTAGAGACATTTTTTGATTTTTAATCATAGAACTAGAAGAATCGCACGTTTATAAGTAAAATGTATAACATTTTGAGCTACACATGTTCATACTTAGATACATTTTTTATTCTTAATCATATAACTAGAAGAATCGCACGTTTATAAGTAAAATGTATAACATTTTGAGCTACACATTTTCATACTAAGAGACATGTTTTATTCTTAATCATAGAACTAGAAGAATCGCACGTTTATAAGTAAAATGTATAACATTTTGAGCTACACATGTTCATACTTAGAGACATTTTTTATTTTTAATCATAGAACTAGAAGAATCGCACGTTTATAAGTAAAATGTATAACATTTTGAGCTACACATTTTCATACTAAGAGACATGTTTTATTCTTAATCATAGAACTAGAAGAATCGCACGTTTATTAAGTAAAATGTATTACATTTTGAGCTACACATGTTCATACTTAGAGACATTTTTTTATTTTTAATCATAGAACTAGAAGAATCGCACGTTTATAAGTAAAATGTATAACATTTTGAGCTACACATTTTCATACTTAGAGACATTTAAGAGAGATATGTGAACTCAATCTCTCTTGTAAATAAAGAAACGTTATTTATTATTTAAAGCTTAAGTAAACGTTATTTATTTTTTATTTGCGTACGTAAATAGACGTAATTTATTTTCGTCTGCTTATCTACTTTATATTCGTCTGCTGGTGTAACTAAACGTCATTTATTTCGTACCTTCTGAAATATCTATGATAAACCAAAAGGTAATTATTTAAATTATTCACCCTATGAAATGTTTCTTTATGTTCCCTTAGAGGCGTAAACCACCAACAGCATTTATTATGATAAAGGTTTTGAAGTAATAAAGATGTACATTGCCTTATTTTTACATTTTATAGGGATGTGAGTTTTGGGGCCACACCCTATAAATTGGTAAGCGTCACAAATAATATCGCACTGTGTTGCCTACACTATATTTCATACTTACTAATGATCTGTTCATCAGTTTAGGGGTGAATCTAATACATAGAAATATATATGTAAATATATACACAGACTTAAAATTATATAAATAAAGATAAAGAATAAATACTGGCTTAAGCTATTTATGCATGTAATTTTCTTAAATATACTTCATACATTTCATTTGTCTTACAATAACATGATTTAAAGTGATGCATGTTATGTTGTAAACATGCAACATTTTAGCAGAGAAACATAAACATCCTTTTATATTTGATGAGCAACACGCTAAAGTGGATTTTAGTTTTCTTGAAACTCTTCATTAGCGTCAAGATATATTATAGTCTAATATATTTGGTTTTCTGCCTAAAGCTGAACTATCCCAAGCAAACGAGTTTGGTCTCATTAATACTTTAATTTCTATTATAATAACTATTATATGATAAGGTATACTGATATAGGAGACGTGTTTGTTTGTCTGTGTTAGTTTCTGCGTCTGATAACTACTCTATGGCTATTAGGTAGAATGGAGACGGGACATTTAGGAGGAATTATATATAACAGCAGTATAACAAGATTTACTTGGTATTTGCAACTCCTGTTCAGGATTTGAGGTATTTCCATTCTTGAGCGGATCTCCGCTATGAAATGCTATTAATGATGAAAACCATACAATGAATACATATTTTATCACTTTTATTTTTCATCGTATTTAAGAGGAGAGAGGATGAGTTAGATGGTTTCACTTAAACTAACAAACCCACAACCAGACTACAGCACAATTCCTTTTCTACTCTACTCATTCGTCACTCACTCTTTTTCACAAATTTTCAGCCAAACCGTTTTCTTTTACAATTAACTCACTTGTCACTGAAATACTGTTCTTTTCGAATATTCTTTTATGAGTTCTAAAATTACATGCTTTCAACGATTTATTACCCAAACTTATGAAATATCTTTCCCCTGAATTTGACAAAATTAAATTCACCTCCTACATATGGTCAATTCAAACCCAACTTCATAATTTACTTTTTTATCATGCAAAAAATAACGTTTTGATTTCGTGTTCAGAAAATCAAGAAAAACATATTTTCCAATAATATGAAGCAGCACATTTTCATTAGTATAATACTTCCATTTCGATTATGAATTCTAATATCGAACTAAATTTTAAAGCATTACGTAAGAAAGTTTCAAACGTATATACATTTTTCCTGAAAAAAACAAACTTGCATTATCTTTTTCCCGCTACTCTTCAGAAACTAAAATAAATAGCATTAATAGAAATGTTATATCCTGAAGAAAGTTAATGAAAGAAACAACACTTACGGGTGATCCCCTCCCCGATATTATGGTGGCAAAATTCCGACTAATACGCTATTTTTAAACTATTTAAAGCTACATCTGGGGATAGTCATGATAAAACAACATCAAGGACAAAAAACAATAAAAGTAGGAATATAAAGCGGTTAATGAAAGTTGGAAATTAAGGTGAATAATCATTATTATATGTGTAAGATAGAATCCCAAAATACGATTTATAGTAGTGAATTCAACATTCGTCTTATATAAAACAATATTGCGACGTTCGCCCTATTTACCAGGAGTTATGCACACTCTATGAAAACTGAAATAAGTATATTTCCCTTCCATGTCGTAAGGTTATATCATGGACTTTAGTCCGGTGTTCGAATACAGCGACCGATTGTATAGCCTAACCAAGCCACATTGTTCTAAATTTATTTATCTCAACTTACTTTATATATATATATATATATATATATATATATATATATATATATATATATATATATATATATATGAAAATCAGTCTAGACAAGGCACGAACCCTATTGATGTAGGGAGCTTAAATAATACCTCAAGGTGAAAAACTAGGCAATAATAACTGTTTGAAAAATAGATTCAGAAACAGACAACATATATTCTTCCTTCATTGTCATAAACATCGCTTATAGAATTTGAGTACTAAAGCACTAAATAAGGAAAGCGAGAGATACGAGGCTACCGGAAAAAGATCTAATTCCTACTATATATATATATATATATATATATATATATATATATATATATATATATTTATACAAACATTATTGGTTACATAAGTTCATACATGTTTCAGCTGCGCTTTCTTTCGAGAGCAAGCTTCTCTAGACTTTTAGAAAAATTAAATGAGAAATAACAGATTTCCTTATTCTGTGTATTATATCGGTGTGGAAGTGTATAATTAAAGATTCATATCTAATTACACATTCGCGCTGCTTCCTTTCTTTTACTTTTTATCATTTAAGTTTATCGAGTACGTTTGCCTGCTTTCAAATCATTTTATACATTTTATTACTCTACTTGAGTGTATTTTGTAAATATTTTAACAGTCAGTGGATACGTTATTTCCAAACTGACTTATATATAAACTTAATTCATATGATCACATATATACACACACATATAAACACTTATACATACATATATATCCATATATACACATACATATACATATATACACATATTCATAAACACACATACATATCCATACATAAACATATATTCATACATAAATACACAAAGCTATACGCACACATTATTTACTGTTTCGTTTCTTTGTTCACATAATCAACATTTACTGTTTTCCTGGGTTTTATTTTTTTTAGCTTTAATTCAATTATTCCTAATTTCAGTCATCTATACTTATCAGTCCTTTTCCTAATTCGTTTCTTTTCACGTAGAGTCTGTCCGTCTCGTCTTTTATGTGTAGTGTGTTGTGCATGGTCATTCATTTTCTAGTCTTCTGGTCAAAGTACCTGAGTTCTTCTTTCGTCGAGCGTATGAATGATCAAGAGAATTTTATTAGTGATACTGCCCATGTGTTTATTCCTTTTACTAGTGCTCTGCAATATCATTTCGTTTCTAAGTATTTGCTTGTTTTCTTGTATTCTTTTTCCAATTTTCTCTTTCATTTGATGGTGTCTGCTTCGAGGACTCCTAAATATTTATAGGTATTCTGTTCGCCTAGCGCCCTCATCTCTTTTTGGTTGGACAGTTTCATGCCCTATATTGTCTTTAGTTTCCCCATGTTAATTGTTAGCAGTGCATCTTTTTCCATTCCAAATTCCATTGGAATGTTCTGACTGAAGATTGTTGTCGTATTTATCAGTTGTTCCGGCTCCTTTTTGTTTTTTTCAAATAGGTTATGGTCGTCTATGTACATTAGGTGGTTTATTCTTTGTTCTGTGTCTGTAAAGTTGTATCCGGTATTACATTTCGTGAGTATGTAGTTGAGTGGCATCATGGTTATGATAAATAGTAGTGGTGATAGGGAGTCTCCTTGGAAAATACTTCTCTGTATTTATATCTCAGTCGATTGTTGTCCTCCAGCTGTCAGTTCTAGTCTCTATTTTTCCATTGCTTTCTTAATGAAATCAAGAATCCTGTCACGTATCTTGTACATTTTTAAACATTCAATTATCGATGCTTGAAAGATTCTGTCGTAAGCTTTCTTGTAGTCAATCCATATGTTATTTTTTCTGCTTTTTACCTCCCTCAGAATCTCTTGATATATGTATAGCAGATCATGCGTCCCTCTTTTCTTTTTCCGGCATCTTTTTTGTTCCTCGGGGAGCAGTTCACGGTTGTTCAGGGAAGTGTCGATTTGTTCTCTTAGGTGTGCCATTAAGATTTTCCACATTGTTATTAAACAAGTTATAGGTCTCTAGTTGATTGGGATCGTTCCATTTGTGTGCGTCTCTTTGACGCCAAAAATTATTATTATTGTTGTTATTATTTTTTAAAACTAATTAATTATTCTTTATTATAATAATTATTCTTTTCATTAGATGTTTATTATACTTCTATTATTACTTTATTTTTTATATATAATTGCTATTTTCTGTTCATTTATTGTCTCTGTATTTCGACATTCTTGTGTGTTTGTGTGTATTATGTTTTTCTCTCTTGATTTAACCTGGTCACATTTGTTCACGTACATACTTAGACAGGCCTGTGCTGCTTTTGTATGATGGGTTTCTTAAGTAAGTGTGTATGTTTGGAGCTATTTGTTCTCTACATACTTAGACATTCGCCTGCTGTTTGTATATGTTTTTCTAGGTTAACGTGTAATCTTTTGCCTTTTTCCCCATACATACTTAGACTTGTGAATTTTTTGTATGTTGTTAATTTCCGTAGATAACTGGTTAATCAAAATAAATATCGAGTTGTCAGATGCAATTTTATAGTTTTCTTACTTCGAGAATCCGACTGACTTTTCTTTATATATATATATATATATATATATATATATATATATATATATATATATATATATATATATATATAGTTGTATATATATTAGTCAAACCCAAATTTGCGCTATTTGTCCGGAAAATTAAAATAATTAGTTAAATCTATTGCTTAATATATAATTTTATTATTAGTTGAAAAAGTAGTAACTTTATAATCATCAGTCAAAAAAACAAAAAATATATTTCATCCATTCTTAATCGCTTTAAACCACTTAAAATTAATTACAAACACCTCGGGATCATGCAACCTTGAACTACGTAATGGAAACGAAATGAAAAAGTTTAAATTATAAAACTTCTGAATTTTACAAAAAATGGAATAAGTTTGTCGTTAAAGTGTTCTTTGCCAACGCAGACTCCGCCTGTTTATCATAAACTCGTGTTCGTTTAAGATGTATTAAAGTGCCAAAACTTTAGAACCTTGTTACAATTTTGCTTTTATAAATGTTTAAATTTAGGCTCACTTTTAGTAGAATAAAATTATTTTAACGTTGCAGGATCTTGACGGTTAAGCTCGATTTATTTTAAATGTCATTTATGTTTTTTAAACCACTACAAGAGTAGTTAAGCGACGGAAAAAACACAAAAAAACACAAACGTCACATTAACCAAATTCGGAAAAGATACTCGAACAGTGAGGTGACCAGATCGCCCAAGGAGGACATCATGGACACAGTGTTAGATACTTTTTAGCTGCCCATACCAGAGACTGCTCCTGAGATTAGGAGATCAAAAAGAAAACGGAAATCGACTGAGTTGATGATGGTGATTCTCAAACAAAAACGTTATTAATCCCCAGATGGGATATTATCAAAGGGGGGGGGGTGTTACACAGGCCGTTCTAACAGAAGAGAAACTACACCGGTTCTCACTATAAATAGTGCGAGTCACCAGAGTCACGGGAGAGAGAAAAAGGGCAGACTTGTAACTGTCTAGCCAAGTGCCAGTCAGTTTCCTTACCTTGTACCTTTTATGTTTATACACTTGTTATCTTAACCCAACCTCGACTTGACTTCTTCTTTTTACTGTTGGACTACTTCACAGCAATTACTAAGAACAATGACCTTTGTCCGACACGTAAATTATATAAAATTCTACAAATTTTAGTAACTATCAATCATTTGTAGATCCAATATAACACTTTGAGTTATCGGTTTTCTGTATACCACGTTTGGTTGAAATCAATTCAGTTGTTTGTGCGTAAATAGCGGTCGGACAAACCCACATAAGTACACTGCACACAAATGAATTGAAACCGCCTTATAATTTGAAATGCGAAGCATTAACAACTGAACTAAATCCACGATTTGAATATTTTATGATTTCAATGTAGTCTGGTTTCTCAAATAACTTAGATGCAATGAATAAATTGAATTTGAGAATCAAGATGTCGTCCTTATGATGAAATGCTTTCTTTGATGTTGACCGATGCTCTCTGACGTCGAAACACGAACTCTGATAATTGCATAAGTCATCTTTATCACTTCAGTTAAACACTTGATACTCGGATGAGATGAATGTCTACAGAATTGAAGTGATTCAGGCGATTTAATCAATCGCACCACATTCATTGTTCACTGGTAGTTAATGTTTTGTTGACGGGACTTGGAAGCTGAACCCAGTCCAGTAATTAAGTAAGCATTTTTTCTCAGTTTAGAAAAGATCCAATGTTTTTATATGCGTCAACAATCTCTATAAAGGTTCCATCAATCAGCCGGTAGTTCATTGGTTCGGTCGGTCAGTTGAGCTGTCACATTTTAGTTTGAGATAACATTTTCATAGCTTAGCAAGTAGATTGAATGGACGCGACAAATTTTAGAGGCGCTCAAGCATCACGAGAAGAGGCTCTGTCCATCCGTTTCGCTTAAAATTGAAATAACATTTTCATCACAAAACGCAAAGATTGAATGGATCATAATTTTAGACTAGCAAAAATATGCTCCTTCCAGTCGTATGTTTTTGTTAGTATACATGACAGATCAAACATATATTACACTACCGTCAAAGGAGGAGATAATACCTGGGATGCTGGTATTATGAAGAACGATCTTATTATAATCTACCACGAATGGAAGAGTTAATCCATGGGAGGATGGTTTCATGACAATAGAATGGATACTACACTACTCCCAAAGGAGAAGTAAAAAAACGGGAAGGTAATATCATGACTACAGAAAAGATACTACACTATACTCGCAAAAGACGGAGTTTATGCCTTGAGGTATAGTCTCATAGCATCAAAACAGATACTACTACCAAAGGAGAAGGTAATCACTGGGAGGATAATATCATGGCCATAGAACAGATATTACACTACATCTTCCAAAAAAGGAGGAGGTAATGCCTAAGAGGATAGTTTCATAACCGCAGAACTGATACAACATTATATTCTCCCTCCACAAAAGGAGGAGGTAATGACTGGAATGATAGTAAAATGAAAACAGAACATATACTACACTACCCCCCGCTCCACTGAATTGAATATTGAAAGATAGTACATTAGTCTGAAATAGTATAGTAAATTCAATCGAGCATTAAAAGATAGTAATAGTATCGTTTCGGCCTCAGACAGATACCAAATCTCCATAGTAATGAAGATGCATTCTAGCATCTCTGTAAGATTCATCGTCTGACTGTTAGGTGTTCTCAAGTCTGAAATGATATTTTCGTCGATCTGTCACATTTAAGTTTGAAAAGGCATTTCCGTATGTGTATGATAAGTTTTAAATAAAATAATTTTAGACTCGCCTTCTAAAAGAGGCTCTGTCTGTCGGTCTGTCCCTATTAAGTTTTGGATTGAATTTTCATCGTTAAACGCGAAAGTCGAATGAACGCATCTCATGAATATGTATAATCGTTTTATGTTTGAACAAGTGCCAGAAGTTCAACAGTATCTCTTCAATCATGGCATCTGTTTTGTTTATGTAGTTGCTTACGTTGCACACCATTTTGTAAATATGCAAATTCGTTTATGTTTTTTTCTCCCGTTTAAGCATAGATATGAGACATAAAACTATTTTAATGGCTAAACTTTCTGGCTTCATGGAAAACACTTTAAATTAATTAAAATTATTCATTTCACTTAATACTTGACGTTTTATTAACATAAATTATTGAATCACTCAAAATGTACGACAAATTAGCGAAATAATTGTTTCTAAGAGCGAGGAGTCAATATCTTTACAACAAAGAAAATATATTTTCTGTGCGTCTGTATTTATGTATTCTAACTCCAGAAAACATTGAACCGATACTATTTCTTCTTTTTTCTTATTAAGTGAGTCCTTAAAATATTAAAAAATTATTTATCACTAATTTTAATGAAATACAAACTACAGAAAACTGCTTGTGTAGCTGCAAAACACAACACTATGCATACATAAATAAATGATGCATTATTCAATTTCAACATTATAACGAAAAATAAGAATACACAAGGGAAATTTAAACCAAATAAAACAAATCGTTAAAATATCGTTTAAAAGCTAAGCTCCTCAAACTGCTTATGATCTAACACAGCTTTTTAACAACCTAAATCGCGTATCTGAAGCTGACAAACATTTTGCAATTTTTCTTGATCTTTTCCTGACAACTTGGGTTGAACAGTTCTCATCCACTTTTCTGTCTCTGCTGGGATATTCTGATCACTCATTCAATTAAAATTTAAAAAGTTCAATAAGAAGTCTGATATCTCTTTCCATCGCACAGTGTATCGATACTCGATGGCTGCATGGGACAGCCGCAAATTGTTCATATTGAGAGCTTCATACCTTCCAAGATTCTAACAAAACCAAACAGCCAGCTTTGAATGTGCCGCTCTTATTGCTCACATAAATCACTATTTAAATTACTTTAAAAGAAATAGATACTCTGAAACCAAAGCCGCCTTTATGACTGCTCGCAACTACTGAAGTCCTATGTCCAATTCTATGCGAGTCTTATGCCAATTTTTAAAAATCTAGAGTGGCTGAACAGAAAGTTTGTTTGGGCGAATAACAAACAGAGCCCTGAACAGATGTATGACTTTTATTTCTACCATTATCAAAAGACCAGGATTGATTTCCTCAGCATCTGATAAAGCCAAAAATTCTATAAAAAACTTCCACATTTTGAGATTAAGACATCCTACCAACCGAATTTCCCTCTAGGACGGTAAACACTCTCAGCAAGATATATGTTTTGTATGTTACCAAACTTATCAAGAACCCAGATGCCAGCAAGGAAACTGGCCCTGACAACGTTCCAATTATAGTGTTTAAAAAGCTGTAACCAGAACTAGCTCTTATTCTTACAAAAACTGTTCAATCGTTGCTTAAAGGCGAAATGCTTCCCATCACCTTAGAAACTTCGTTCGTCTGCCCAGTATTAAAAAATACTAGAGATCAATCCCCTGTGTCTCAGTACAGACAAATTAGTCTCATGTGCGCCATGATTAATATGTTTGAATCTGTGATTAATCAAGAAGTTGTGAACTAGCTCAGCAAAACAATCTATCACGTGACAAGCTATATGGATTCCGTCCTGCAAGATCAACTGCTGTTGTGCTGACTGTAATATCACACGGGATCAGTTAATCTATTTACAAGGCTTCGTTTCAAGAGCAATAGCTCTTGACATATAAAAGGCCTTTGATAGGATTTGATACAAACGTTTTTTTTTCACATGCTAGCTAACAATGCAATATCTGGAAATATCTTTTCATACCATCAAATCCTTTCTCTCTGATATGTTTATAAAGTAGTTCTTGATGGGCAGAAGACTTAGGCATACAGTATCAATGCAGGGATCTATTCTGGGCAACACTCTTTCCCTAGTGTTTATAAATGATTTCCCAAATCACATTCGTAGATCATTCGCCGACATTTATACAGATGTCAGAACTATCTATGACAACATTTCGAAAAACATTAATGATAAATATCTCTCTGTCTTTCTCTCTTCTGACATAAATAGCTAGTTACTTTCAATACATCCAAAGCCAAGTTTCTCTCGTTTCAACTCTAATGCTCGTGTCCTCAGTTTGCCTTAATTGAAATGAATGGCTCTCTTTCTGAAGATGCCCCTGCTTTGATAAGCTTCTGGGACTGCCCTTCACTCCATACTTTAAATAGAATAATTACATCAAATCTGTTGCTGAGGTGGATAGATTGTTTAATCATTGTACTGCTCCAGAATGTATCTCACTCGTGACGCAATCCTCTACCTGTATAAGAGTCAAATACGTCCAGAGATGGAATACTGTTGCCACACATGTGGAGGGGCTGCTTAGACCAAACTTTTCCGCATTGACAGAGTACAAAACCGACTTCGGAATCTAGTGAGGAATGTCTTCTTCTATTGTCTACAGACTCGTTCTCACAGACAAGGGGTTGCTAGTCTTTCTCTTCGCTATCGTTATTTCTATGGTAGGTGATCGACTGAGCCCAAATCTATGCCCCCCCCCTGCAAAACATTTATAACAAAACTCGTCTTCTACAACCACTGTAAATAATTGCCCTTTCTTTCTCTGTGTACCTAAAACTAAACAGAACTTTCACGAGAAAAGTTTCTTTCCGAGAACAATCTGTCTGTGGAACACAGTACCACGGGTCTGCTTCCTAGCTTACTATAGCATGATCGTTTTCAAATTCAATGTCAACAAATTCTTGATAAGCCGTCTTATTAAATACTCTAATTCGGACTAGTCTCAAACATTGTTAGCAATCCTCACATTGTTGTTTCACTGTCCTCCTGACCAACTCACTGACCCCTATTCTTGAGTTGCCTATTAGTCTTGATAAGAAGTGACTTGTTAGTAGAAAAACTATAAACATCTTATTATTGTTTATTATATATAAATTTGGAAGATGATATAAACCTTTTACATTTTTAATCATTCGCGAATATTTCAATCTTTTTATATCATACGTGGCCCAGTAAAAAATAATTGTAGCAATAAACTAATCTAAAGCGCAACTTTTTGTTTCTTTCGCGTATGTTTGTTTTTTGTTGTTACTTTGCTTTTTTGCTAGCAAATCTGAGAAATGTATTATTTTTGTAACTTATTGAAACCACTAAGTATTTTCGAACTCTCAATAAATAAAGTTAAACATGTTAAAACTTGCCAAAAATAAATGTTAAAGACAAAACTGTTAAAACGTTTTTATCTACTTTATTAGAGGGAGGTTCTTAAATTATTCCGCGTGAAATAAATTTCGACGTTACTCTAGAAGGACTTATTATTACTTAAATAACATGTTTTACTTTTGAAAAAACATTAAATAGACTCAGGTATAGCAAAATTACAGTGTAAAGATGTCTTTATTTTAATTTTGTTACTAAAACATCCAATAAAACAGTTGTTTACCTAATTTAAATTAAAAAATAAACATTTTTTACGTAGTCGATTAAACAGTTATAGTTTTCCGAATTTGTTTTTAAAAATGCTTTCGTAATTTAATTACAAGAACACATTCCCGGTAATGCTATTATTTTTTTTACATAATCGTAAGGTGCTAACCGTTCGGTAATAAAGACTGAAGCGTAATGTTCTATTTTCTATTAATAATGAAGTAAGTATGTTAGAATGACAAAACAGTTATTCTTATATTTCATGAAACTGGAATGTGGCAAAAAACAGGAACATTAATTATTCTGATCGAAATTGAAAATAGGTAACAGAAGAAAAGAGTAACGTGAGAAATTCAACACTAAAGGAGTTCATGCATGATTATGCCATGAGCAATTAGGTCCGGTGTTACTGGAAGTAGTAGGGGTATATATTAAGATCAGAGTAAAATATATATAATAGCCAATAAGAGATGGGGAAATCGGCTTTACTTTATTATATAGATAACGGAAATTTGATAAAATTAAACGTATTTTAAGTCCATAAGTTCAGGCGTGCTGTATTTTTAGGTTAGGCTGCATCCAATAATATTAAGTTGTCATGAAATGTTAACTGCAATAATAAATAATAAAAAATAATACTCTGTTAAGTAATCTATTATTATTATTATTATTATTATTATTATTATTATTATTATTATTATTATTATTATTATTATTATTATTATTATTATTATTATTATTATTATTATTATTATTATTATTATTATTATTATTATTATTATTATTATTATTATTATTATTATTATTATTATTATTATTATTATTATTATTATTATTATTATTATTATTATTATTATTATTATTATTATTATTATTATTATTATTATTATTATTATTATTATTATTATTATTATTATTATTATTATTATTATTATTATTATTATTATTATTATTATTATTATTATTATTATTATTATTATTATTATTATTATTATTATTATTATTATTATTATTATTATTATTATTATTATTATTATTATTATTATTATTATTATTATTATTATTATTATTATTATTATTATTATTATTATTATTATTATTATTATTATTATTATTATTATTATTATTATTATTATTATTATTATTATTATTATTATTATTATTATTATTATTATTATTATTATTATTATTATTATTATTATTATTATTATTATTATTATTATTATTATTATTATTATTATTATTATTATTATTATTATTATTATTATTATTATTATTATTATTATTATTATTATTATTATTATTATTATTATTATTATTATTATTATTATTATTATTATTATTATTATTATTATTATTATTATTATTATTATTATTATTATTATTATTATTATTATTATTATTATTATTATTATTATTATTATTATTATTATTATTATTATTATTATTATTATTATTATTATTATTATGATGATGATGATGATGATGATGATGATGATGATGATGATGATGATGATGATGATGATGATGATGATGATGATGATGATGATGATGATGATGATGATGATGATGATGATGATGATGATGATGATGATGATGATGATGATGATGATGATGATGATGATGATGATGATGATGATGATGATGATGATGATGATGATGATGATGATGATGATGATGATGATGATGATGATGATGATGATGATGATGATGATGATGATGATGATGATGATGATGATGATGATGATGATGATGATGATGATGATGATGATGATGATGATGATGATGATGATGATGATGATGATGATGATGATGATGATGATGATGATGATGATGATGATAATAATAATAATAATAATAATAATAATAATAATAATAATAATAATAATAAAGTTGAGTTATTAAACGTTTGTTTTCCTACAGCTTTTATTTTATATTTTAATCATTCAAAACACATGATAAAATATTCGTTAGTTTGGGGATTGTATTATGCTTCAAAAAGATTTTAATTGTTCTATTTAGCAATACATTGCAATTTAATAACTAATGTTCGGTCTAATACTCTAACCCGCGCTCATTCCGTGTTATTCGACACACCGCTTATGTTCTTCAGTATCTAGTCAGTATCGAATTTTACTCTTTCTGTCTCTCTCTATTTATAAACAAAGGCAATACCACTGTTACATAACCCTCTTACCGACGTGTCGTCATTGTGGACCCGGTTTTTTTATTGTTTGTAGATAAAACATATGCTATACAAGAAGGATTATTAATGTAAATAAATTGGACCATTCCTAGTGATACAGATACTTTAAAATGCGAAATGCCAGAGAGGGAGAAATAGAGGGAGAGATAGAGAGAGAGAGAGAGAGAGAGAGAGAGAGAGAGAAAGAGGGAGCGGCAGACGACAGATAGATAAACAGATATATCGCTTGTCTTGTTACCCCAAGCTACATTATATGCGAGCGTCCCACCCCCACTGGGGCTGTTCAGGGAACAGCTACCGTTTTCTTAAGTTGTAAGACAAAACGAGACAGAAACCCCCCAGCCGCAAGTCACGTGGTTTCATCGACTTCCGCTTTGAGGTATCCTCTGATTTTAAGTCCCATTCAAGCCCCTCCATCCAAAAATGGTATTTGCTATAACACACATACATCTTTCTATTTTCTCAACATATCTTCATGTAAATGCTTTTCCACGCCCGTTTCTCATTTCAATATTATTATTCTTCTACTAACTTTTTCGCTTTTATTCGTAACTTGTTTAATTCTATATCTATCAACTGGACAAATATTAAAAGAAAAATTTATATTCACTATATATTTTTTCGGTCAGCCATCTAATTTTCTGTAAGATATCTTCTACTACATACAACCTCTTCAGATCCAATAATAGAAATCCGCGTGCCACACCCCTCTTCAATGCATCACTCCGGGGCACTCTACATCTTTGTCAAACTCTCAACCATTTTTTAGCGCGGTCAACAAGTCTGATATCCGGTTTCAACACAGACTTATATTTTTTTGTTCTTTCAAAACCCTAACTCTTCCTGCAAAACTTAAACTATGGCGTTAAAGGTTGGAGATTATCCAAAAGAGACACATCGGTTTGCACCAAACTGCGACGATGGCCAACTATTGTCTGTTTACTTCTCTCATATGTTTAAAGTCACATCGCTGCTATCTTTCCTGTGGTACACATGTAAAACACATCAGTATATGTGGAAAGTGGTTGCTCTCTATTTGCTATCCACCGCCATCCGATTTGGCTTCATAATTGCTGATAACAGTGAACATCTCTTAGCCCGACTCAGGTCACACTCTACTAAAGGATATGAGATCACTTTACAACGATTACATTCATCAACAATTTTCAATAGAAGAGTAGAAAGTGGATTTTGGGTTTACTTTCAGCAGCCGCATAACTTTCGCTTCTCATATTTTGTCCTTAGTTCTCACATTCCATAAGCGATGTTTCTGACAAAAAGGGGAGGAATTGCTGTTTTCTGGGTCAGAATATATTCATATAACGCTTATCACTGGGTAGTGTTTGACCTTGAAATGGTATTATTTATAGCCTTACATCAAGTTGATTCATATCTTGTCTGAAGCGACCCTCCTCCCAAATTATTATGCATCTTTTAAAATTCGGATCCCACGAGGATCTGCACGCCAAACAAAAAGAAAACAAATACACAATCTCCCATTCACTAGTAGCTTTTTTTATTAATTAGTTGACACGTGTAAATCTAATCAAACACTTGTTTTTTCATTTTTGATCAAGTGGTTTGCTGAACCTTTCTCTTATCTGCAAGGGAATAAAACACGAACCGACCCAGCAATGATTGCTCAACAAAGAATAAAAGATACAATCTTTTCCTCTTTTCTCTTTTTTTCGAAGTAAAGAACAAAAAATATCTTATTCTTTCTTTCGTCAAATTTTTCTCTTTCCTTTCTTTTGTTTCTTTGGCACAAAGTAGCCTCGAACCAAATTTGAATATTTTTCTTTTTAACTAAATTTGCCGCCCTTTTCTGCCAAAATAACACAGTAATTTTTTATCATGCGATTCTTATTCTCTTTATTCTTTTTTTAATGAAAATCTTCGAAGGAAAAATATGAAAACCCAGAAAATGTACAATTACGTTTTTCTTTTCTTTTTGTTCTTTTCTTTATTCCACACTGATGCTCTTTCTTCTCTTTTCTAAACAGAAAACCTTTAATGTACATGACAAAAACATACTCTCCTTTTATAACTGAAAATACAATAAAAACACTGAACACTAGTGAGAAATGTATCAAAGTACATCTCTTCTGTCTTCAGCCGTAGTTGATCTCATATTCCTAAACAAAAATAAACAAGAAAAGAGAAACCAACACTTTGTGCACTCTCTTTCTTCCATATCTCTTCCCCCTCCTTTCTGTCCGCAAGAGAAGAAAAGAGGGTAAAATTTTCGTGGCACATTTAAACGACAAGTTAATGTCATGATGTGTGTTAAGATTTACTTTTACGCGTCAATATTATGAGCGATATGAAAGTGGGAAGGAAGTCGTCTTTAGCCTGACCTTGATTCTAGGTGGAGTGTGTGGGGGGAAAGGTAAATCATTTAGATCTAAGCGTTTTGATTTTTAATTTTTTATTATCTTATTTTATTAATTATTTATTTTAGTTTTTCTCATTCTTTATCTTATTTTAACTTTATATTTTCTTGTTTATTCTAATACGAATAAAATAATAAGGATAATATAAGAAAATTGAAGTAAAATTAACCAAAATCAACTAACAATTTACTAAAGGTAATTGACATAATTTAAGAATGTTAGTGGCGACAACAACAACAACAATAATAATTATAATAATAATAATAATAATGATAATGATAATAATAATAATAATAATAATAATAATAATGATAATAATAATAACAATAATAATCATTCACAATTGGTAATAATAGCAATGGTATTAATAACAACATTAAAACTTTATTGTAATTATAATTTTAATAAAAATAAAGTAATTAAATGTAATAATCATACCGAAGATAATATAATGTGATAATATAATGCGATAATATGATGTGATTATTTGTCGCTCCTCAAAAAGTAGAGCACTGTAATGGTAGTATTAACACAGCATGACGTCACTTGCTTTATAATGCATCGTTCCTTCCCTTATAAGAAGTTGAATGCTTAGACGTTAAGCCCGCCGATAAAGTGTTAAATTATCATCGTTTATTCGCTGTTTAAAATTGGCCGAGTGGTTGGAGACGTTGGATAAAGAGCACATGAAACAGAACAATCCCATTAAAGCACTAGTCATGCACAGTAACATCTTTAGCCACAATTTCGACCATACAAATTGAATCCGCCTCAAGTGATTTCTTTCTCTTACGCGGCAAGTACATCGAAAGTCTTCTCATTCATCTCTCATCACCATATACATAGGCTTTTCTAATACTCCTTAACCAAATATCTGGCAAAGGTAGCACTTAATATTATTTATTTGATGAACGCCTTCATCAAAATTTGAGGATTTGATAGCTTATAATTATAAACTTTTAATGACATTTTAAAAATTATGTAATTTCTAAAAATAATTTAATTTCTTTAAATTATTTAATTTCTTAAAATCATTTAATTTCTGAAAATATTATTTAAATAAAAAATATGTAATTTAAAAAAAAATATTTAGTTTCTTGAAATTATTAAAGTTGAAATACATCTGATAATAAATACAAATGTGTTTAAAGGAAAATAATTTCATATTTTTATGTCAGATTGGTCTTCTGTAGATACATTGTTTCAAAATATTAATAAAACAAATGCAATTGTTGTAAAATATTCGACAATTCAACTTAGAACTGATTTCAATCACACATTTATGATTGAGTTTTTTAGAATTAAATAATATTTAGATATCAAATTACGTTTACAAAAAATAACACCAGCATCAACTCTGTATCAAAATATGTTTTACTAGAGAAAATGGGCGACATGCCGCAGGACCTTAAATACATTCACAAACAAACCGGATAAAATCGACCATATACTTTAATAAAGATACATTCAGTATGATTTAAATAAAAAGGATAATATAATCAACATATCTTGAGAATAATGTTTTAGATACTTAATATTATTAATAATTTCAAAATATTTTGACAGAGAATAATTCTGTCGAGATTTGTTCGGGGGATGATATGTCCATCAGTGAAAGTTCGAAGCAAAGGTTCTTTACTCGTCATGACATCTTCACGAGAATGATATTATATTTAAGTGATTCGCATAACTTAACTACATTTAGATGACGCGCCTTATTTCCGTGACTGCTCGTAATTATTTGCTGTCTTTTTTTTACATAAAGCAAAGAAGTAAATGCTATTTCTTTTACGATATTTAGGCAACTTTATTTTCGTCTTTTTTTTTTTACATAAAACAAAGAAGTATGTTATTTTTCTTAGGATATTTAGGCAAGTTTTTTGTTTATTTCTTTTTTTGGTGGGGGGGGGAATTTCATATATTTTCTCGTCGAGGGTCAGGGTTTACGGATACGTTTGCGGCCAGTTCGAAAGGTCTTCCTACCGCTTGTTTTGTTGTGCTGAGCGCAGATGATTGGCAGCAACCTGATCGGTCAGCTCTGCTAAGCCTCGTTTAAGTCTCGGCAGCTCTCGGACGCTTCCGCGACCTGCCCAATCGTTGGCACCGAGCAGTCACGGAAATTAGGCGCTTCATCTGGAGTAGTACCAAATTTAGCATTCAGGTATGCACAGTAAGAACTGAGATTATTATTTCTGGCAAAAATGCAAATTCTGAAAACGAATACATTGATACTATAATTAAAGCCCGACTATTATCAAGGGGAATACGAAACAAAATACGAAAATGGTATTGGTAAATGGAGATCAATACAAGGGAACTATAGTTTGAAAGAATCCAAAATATATGCGCCCATTTTGCATTCACGTTCAGCGATGACAACAATATTTTAAACTTAATTTGCTTAGGCGTTTCAGAATGCTCTTTCCTGATATACTACACAATAAATCCCGGGCCTGATATATAGAGAACAAGAATAATACGAACCCAACAGATCTTATACAGTACTAACCTTCAAATTACCCCAATCGGATTGTTAGTTTACCAGTTACAGTTAATAAAATGATTATACTTTTGAATATTTCGAAACAATATAAACATTTCTGATGGGGAAAATACTGTTCAAGCAAAACAATGCCAAGTTTTATTCGGACTCTGTTAAATGCATTCATATAATATATAACACATATGATGCTGAACTTTCAGGTCGTCTAAATTCAGCAGTTGTCCCGAAAAAAATATTTAAAAAGTTTACAAACTCCTTTTGGCCGATCGTAAATTGAAGAATTGAAGATATCATCAGGCAGTTTATTCACTATTTCGCATTAACATTTGTCAACGAAGAAGCTGTGTTATAAGCGGGTGCTGCATTTGTTCACAGTCGATAAATAACATCAACGCATCGACGAGTTTCAATGTAACAAGAAGTGTTTCATCAATATGTGACAATGGATAAAACATAGATCCAATACTTTACTCCTAACTCAAATATGCAGTCAGCGGAGAGGACAGCAGAAGGTGAAGCCGTTCAACCTTTGTATTTAAAGATGCGTATGAATTTTGTTAATCGATTACTCTGAGAAAGGAAGAAATAGCAAATTCTATATAGAAATATTAATGTGTTTGAAGTAATAAGTAATAGCCTCTAAACAGTCACAAATGAAAAAGGAAAAATCGCTCTTTCACCAAGGCAATGCATCTAATTCACAATAAACCCTTACGCCTTGATGCAAGATTTTAGCTTTAGTTAAAGTAAATAGAATTAAAAAATATTTACGCTGATTTTTCTTGTGGTCTTCCTTGATGTTTTTATCTTTTGTTAGAAATTACTGATTGGACTTTCATGAAGATGTTATGTTTCTATGAGGAAATTCCAATTAGATTGTGGAAGACATTTAGGAATAGACCCGGATCTAGCATCGTATCCAGATCTAGGAATACTTTTTGAAAGATATAGTTATTTACATCGTTATAAAATAATTTGCTTTATGTGTGGCACAAGTGAATAAGTGATGTTGTTTATTGCTTTTGCCAATAATTCAAAATTTTCTACATAAACACAAGATGGAAACCGGTAAATCTTTAGTCTGATCTCTATGTATAATTGTTTCCCTTTTTATCTTCATATATATATATATATATATATATATATATATATATATATATATATATATATATAGTACTTTAACAAAGAATGTGATTTTATATGCCAGTAATACTGTTTCATGTGTTCCTGTGAAAATCAGACGGTGTGGTGCACGAAGTTGTAGTCAAATTCATACTTTAATATTATTCTCTGGTAGTCATTTCGGGTTATTGATGCTGCATATTATCTAAATACATAGTCATTTTAAGAACTATAAATTTCTGTTTGAGAAGTCATCGAGAAATCAAACACTCTGAACCGACTAAAAAGACGATTCTCACAGTTATCTATCCCTCTATCTCTCTATACTCCATCTAGGTCTATCTCTCCCCGTCTCCCACTCTCTCTATAGATATGTATATATATACTGATATATATGTATATGTATATATATATACTAATATGTATATATATATATATATAAAATATTTGTTGTTGTTTATTATCTATGTACGTATACGTTTCGTCCCTTTTCAATCAGGACTCATCAGCATAGAGATATGACTATTCACTACCGGTTGTACGATTCGAAACCCTGGATAACAAGTATTTTTCAACTTGCATCCAACGTCTTTAACCGCGCGTCCAATATTTGAATAGCCGATAAACAATGATAATTTAACACATTTAAAGCGGCACGATATCCAGGCATTCTACTTCTATTAAAGAAGGAATGATGCATTATAAAGCAAGTGACGTCATGCTGTGTTTGTACTACCATTAAGAGGGCTCTACTTATTTTACGAGGAGCGACAAATATAAAATATTTGTTGTTGTTTATTATATATATATATGTATATATATACTGATATGTATATATATATGTATATATACTGATATGTATATATATATATATATGTATATATATACTGATATATATATATATATATGTATATATATATACTGATATATATTTATATATATATATATATTCATCTGAAAATATGTTTACATGTGATAGACTAGAACAGGTAACTTTAGTTGTTGGTGCGGGTCTGCACTCCGTGTACGCTATTGTATTTCGTAGTTAATCGTCGTCATTCATGTGCTTGGCTAAGTGAATTAATTCAGATTGTAATTTGACGAGATGAAGAGTAATACTATTTGGTATTCGTCTTTGTTTTGGTTGATAATGATCTATTATTGCTAAAAGCATGTCTGACCCATGGTAATTGGCTGGTAAAGATTTGCGGCCAATACCATTTCAATGCAAGGAAATGTGATTACAGATATATTGATGAGTTTTCTTTTATCTCTACGTCTTGCCTATATTCCATTAATCGACGAACACTCTCACTTGTTAAGAGTCTCCATCGATCTTTATCACTCTATTCAGGTTTTAACTAATAAGCCTGTAGGATACAGTATAATGCACTTTTATCTATCTATCTATCTATCTATCTATTTATCTATCTGTTTAGCTTTTTTTATCCATGATATATACTTTTTCATATCTATCAATGTATTCTTATATAACGCGATGATTGGCGAAGATGAATCATCAATTAGTTAAGATCTTTTATAAAATGTATAGATTTAGACTCAATAATAGTTGCAGTTAAATAACGGTGGTATAATAGATCCTTTCAGGTTTCAGTCTTCATGAATAACCTAAGTCCAATGAAAGGTTATAGAGAGGTAATCTTACCTTGCCAGATAAAATAACAAAGAATGAATGAACACATTGCATGCTTGAATTATATTCACTCTCGTCTTTCTTTGAGAATCAATTTCTACAAGTGTGGTGAAGTCCAGCATGGCTATCTAATACCACGTGCGGTCCTGATACATGATAATAATAATAATAATAATAATAATAATAATAATAATAATAATAATGATAATAATAATGATAATAATAATAATAATAATAATAATAATAATACCAGCGAGAAATCAATGGTAAAGGACTGTTGTGATACTGCAAGTTTATTTGCGGTGGCTATTGAAAAGAAGTGGAGAATACTGGAAATCTGGGGAGACTTATTGTCACTCAGACTCCAGGGAATACCACCGGTTGTCGGTGAGAAATCACTGATGACCTATGTGAGAACTCCTGGTGAGTACATAATAATAATAATAATAATAATAATAATAATAATAATAATAATAATAATAATAATAATAATAATAATAATAATAATAATAATAATAATAATAATACAAAGACGAATGTATATGCAACATTTATGTCAACATAATTATATATGCAGGAAGAAACACTGATTAACACACTTCTAGGATCAACGACCATATATGCCATAAAATAGTAACGTGCTTAGTGATGCACCATAGTCCTCTGATGAATAGGAACATCGAATGCTTCATAAAAGAATAACTAATCAGTTACTCTTTAAATTTGTCAATTTAAATTAGGTTTACACAAATTTTCGAACTTGGAAGCCAATCACGATTTAAAAATAGATAAATAAAAATCCAAATGTTGTCAAAATTGATAAAAAATGAATAAACAAAACTATGCAGGAAAACGACACTAAACATTATTAAACTGAGACAATATCAAATTGAATAATCATATTTAAAATTAAACTTAGATATAAATAAGAAGACTAATAATAGAAATAAGTGCTTAAATCTTTCGGGGTTATACCTCTAAAAAAGAATCTTTTCCAAAATTCATACTACATAACACAGGGAAGTAAACATCCAATTTTGAAATCTTGTTTTGTAATAATTTTAAAGCAAAGTAGAAGACAGCAGATTGAATATTATGCTTCAGAAGGTTTTAAATGAAAATTAATAATTTGTATTATTTTGATTATCTGGTATACTGTGCTAATCTTGGATGATATACTCACAACGTTTCGACCGATGTAACTCCCAGCCGTCTTCAGTTGCCGCTGTCAAGTTTTAAGCAAACATTAAATAGAATATAAGTCAGAATTACTTAAGACTTTTAACCGATCATTGTTGAAGAACGAAAAGAATCAACCCTCAGCCATTAATTATGAAGTTCAGTTCAGAATTCCTTACAGATTCCTGGCTTCAAGATAACGATTCGCGTGTCCGAAAACAAAATAAACCGAAGAAGGTCGGAGGTAAGTCAGATTAATTCAATTAATAAGAATATATTGGATCTCATCGACAGCAAATACACTGTCATGTCGAAAAATATCGTTTGTGAGTCTTTAGCCTTGCAAACTTATTTATAATTTGAAAAACAATCTGCTTATTTGTGTAATCACGTGACTATTATAGGGTGGGTTAAACCAAATAATATTGTGTT
Organism: Sepiola atlantica; assembly: GCA_963556195.1. Classification (NCBI taxonomy): domain Eukaryota; kingdom Metazoa; phylum Mollusca; class Cephalopoda; order Sepiida; family Sepiolidae; genus Sepiola; species Sepiola atlantica. Next base: position 72,556,734 of record OY744527.1, on the reverse strand, counting down.
TTATATTCTGTTTATCTATATTTGCATTTATATTATATGTCAGGTTATCACCATATCTACTACTTTTGGGATAGTTTGGTATCCATTTCTTGTGCTTGATATATCTATGTTGCTAAAGTTGATGGATATTCTGTGGCGTATAAAGGTAGAGATTATACTGGTATTATTTATTTTTCCTATATCTATAACTTTTATTATCAAGTTTTATGATTATAGTATCATTAAATTCTTTTGTTTCATTTATTATTAGTTTTCATCCATTATAGGTATTATTTACTTTTGTACTTTGCTAATTATTAATGTTCGGTACAGCTGTAGCTTTGTTTTAATGTTTGTATTAAATATTTGCTACATTATAATTCAGTTATTCTTTTCTTGTTTCGCTTTCACTATTTGATTATATAATTAACTGATGCAAATAGTCCTTCTGTTTTTCTTATTTAAATGTTTGATGGTTGGATTTTACTTTTATAATATTTATTCCATTTCTTGTAAGGCTCATATATATTTAAATGTATTTGCCCGGCAGTCTTTTACTCGCTAATCTTTGTGTGAGAGGACAGATATATATATATATATATATATATATATATATATATATATATATATATATATATATATATACACATTAATACAGGTGTTGTTAAAAACAACAGAACTCTTCTGTTTTGTTAGTCCTTTTTTATTTTTTCAATTCATCGAATGATTTTTTTTATATTGACATCGAATGAATTAATAAATGAACCGTATGTTACACGAACGTTTTCGACTCCTTCTGGAATCATCATCAGGTGTTTGATGGTATAAAATGATAAAAATGACTAAAAGCGGGTGAAAGAATAGAAGTTTTTAAAATACTACGGCAACGTACGGTTCATTTATTAATTCAGTCGATGTCAACATAAAAATATCATTCGACGAATTGAAAAAATAAAAAAGGACTAACAAAACAGAAGAGTTCTGTTGCTTTTAACAGCACTTGTATTATTGAAAAATGCTGCCTAAATACACACAATATATATATATATATATATATATATATATATATATATATATATATATATAGGATCAAATATAAACCAAAGTAAAACTTTTAGTAGATGGAACCTATTGTGAAGAGGATTAGCTCAATATACGAGATAGAGCAATTGTAGAGATAGAAGAAAAAAGAGTGATAAATATGCGACGATTGTCCAAATTTATTTCAAATTTCAATTGTTCAATGCAAGGTGTATTCAGTAATAAACTAATGTTTATTATTCTTTCCTTAAGCCAAGGATTTTCTTTTTTCAATCCCTTTTAAGTGCGTTTGGATTTACTTGTAATTTTAAGCACTTTCTCCACACTGCTCCCACGCAAAGAGTTTTTTTCACGTTCTACAATTCATCGGACTTCTTTTCAACGGAAATTTACCACCCGGACAATCTGCATATCTTTTTTACGGAACTTTTCTTTTCATTCACTGCGTTTTTTTAACAAAAATTCTTTTAAAAATAATTTTCATATTTTTCAAATATTTGAACTTTGGTTTTTTGAAAGCCAACTTATCCATCTGTATTTCTCTTCTGATGATAAGATCTCGATCTTTGAAAAGCCTTGGCTTAAGGAAAGAATAATAAACACTAGTTTATTACTGAATACACCTTGCATTGAACAATTGACATTTGAAATAAATTTGGACAATCGTCGCATATTTATCACTCTTTTCTCTTCTCTCTCTCTCTCTCTCTCTCTCTCTCTCTCTATATATATATATATATATATATATATATATATACATACATTGCTCAACAAATACTAAATAAAATGGTTATAAATCGTGAGAAAAATGTCAACTTATTAAAATTCAATCATTGAAATACTATAGAGTGCAAAACAATTTTTTTACTTTATTTCCTATATTTACAGAAAAAATAAGCAGACTGATATCGATATATTTACTGATACATTTAATTCAAGACTTAATTTAATGTGTCATTATTTATAATTGAAGTTATCAACATAATGAAAAGAACAGAACCTTAAGTAATTAAAAAATATTTAACTAACATTAATCTCAACATTAAAATTGCCACCTCGAATGGCCTCAACGTTTAAAAAAGTTTTAAAACAAGACTAACAATGTAAGGATGATCCAAAATCGTATCAAGGTCTTGCATCTCCATATTGAATGTGCCAGCAGAGAACATCACCACTGGCAGACCCAAGTTGACTTGGGAGGACGTAGTCAAACATGATAGGAAGGCCATGGGTATGGATTCCATCAAGCCTTGCCAAAGACAGGAGTGGAGAGGAAGACTTAGATTTCGAGACTAGACCATCAGGCCCCACCCTCATCAGAGAATTAATTGTGGCCTGATTCAACAAATAAACCGGTTGATGATGATGATGATGATGATGATGATGATGGTGATGATGATGATATTGTATGAAGTATTACCAAATTCATGCCGTATAAACGTTGATAACTCAAAAACTATTTATCTGATAAGGCTAGTCTATTGCATGGTGGATATCGTTATTAAAAAGCATCAGATCGATAATAAAATTCAGAAAACTCGGGAGTTGACATTATATCAACATTTTGAAAATTACCGAAAATGTCAAAATAAAGCTTATATAAGATATTGGCTGCAATATGGGTCAAATAACGAGTCTCTACGATTAATTGAAACAATAAAAAAATGATAATGAAACAAACGAATTCTGTTATTTTTTACAATGTTTGCGTAGATGAAAAATTCTGCCTAAATACACACACAATATATATATATATATATATATATATATATATATATATATATATATATATATATAGACACGGTATTTCGCCGTCTACAGCTCATCATCAAGGTAAACCTAGCAAGATTCGAAACCGGAACCCTACTGACTAAGTCCGGGGCTCTATCACTGGGCCATGAAAACTACCTACCAGTGGAGGAGTTATATCGTAGAAATGTTGCCATTTTATTGATACTTCTGTTTTTGGATATAGACAATTAGACTCATTAAAATATTTTTTTTACAGTTAAGCATTTACACTCTATGCTAAATGGCAATATTTGTTTTTTTCCCATTGTGATGCCCTCATATAGAGCGTATAAAGTATGACATATAATTATCCACGGACATGTGTTTAACCGTCTACGACTCATCAGCGTGGCTAGACGTAACAAGATTCGAAACCGATCAACATATAAACGGCCTTCGATATGTTTGAATATTTATGATAGTATCGATTGGCAAAATTTTCACTGAATGCTGCCAAGATCTATATGCGCATAATATTCAAATAGCATTCTGTTCTGCTCATATATAAACATCCGGCAGCGGTTTAAGTGAAGAACCAAAGGTTGTAGTGTGTGAAATAATGGACGAGTGCTATACACATACGTCACGTATGGAGCCGTTAACGTTATTTGAATGCTACAATTATTTCTGATTTAACTAAAGGCAAAACAAAACTGAAGATATTTAAAAGTATTTACAGATACAACCAAACAGTTAAAACATCGTTACAACTGCTCGTGATGTTGGTAAGAGGGCGTACACAATCCTGTAAATGACTGTTTCCTTTCGAACCATAGATGCGGCAAGGAATCAGTCTTTTGCAACTGGCAAATGTTCAAGAGGGTTGGCAGAAATAATATGTCGAAAAGTATCAGATGTATTCGGAAAATGGTAGTCAATCACTGACGTCTGTTAAAAGGTCGAGATTACAGCAAATCAATAGGCAAATTGTCTACATTGAGAGGACTACATGAGAATTGACTTTTTCAGAGTATTTTTCACGCACGAAACTTGTGACACCTAGATAGATAATGGTTGATGCGAGAGATGGATGAATGGAAGTCCACACGATTAAGCACTTTTTTTAATAACGAATTGACTCCATTTAAGCTGTACTAGGTTTTACATTTAAAATTCACGCATTTCCTTTGTAATAAAAAAATTACGAATAAGCAAGACTACCTTAAAGAAAGACTGTTGCTGATCGCTATTGTAAATTAACGAAATATGAAAAAGTCTTTACTTCAGAAATACGAACGATAATATTTTTCAGCTTTCATGTTTTTTTTTAAAACACCCTAAAGCAACGACAGAAGATTAATAAAGAAACATCATTTCGTCTAATGTAAAACAAAGAATAATTTCTAGAAAAAAATAAAAAAACGATTCGATTAACGAAAGAGAAAGCTATACCAGTATGAATGTGTATCTTTGTTCGTGTGACATGAGCTTCGTATGAATTAACTCCTACTCATACAAAGGGGATCATCTGTTTTACTTATAACAAATTATTCAAACTACTGTTCTCATCTTGGATATTTTTTCTCACAATGTTTCGGCTGATGTGATCCCCAATGTTCTTCAGCTGTATTTTATTGAACTCGGAAATCTGTCTGTCGAACCCGGGGATATGTTGGAATAACACGCGCCGTAACGGATATACGTGCTAAAGTAATTCTTAGTTCTAAGTGACAGTCTTCTGGAGGTTGAAGGTTCAATCCGCATTGCGAACGATACTAAGAATACTATTACGAATTACTTAAGACTTCTACTTTATAATGGCTGACGGAAAAAGAAAAATAGATTCTCCAATTCGACAGAAAGACTTCCGAGTTCGACAAGATACTTCTACCCGGTTATGGCTACCCCTGTGGATTAAATGAAGAGTATCATTCAAAATTCCGTAAGGATTCCCGAGTTCGACAAGATACACCCACAGAAGCTCGGGGCTTACATCGGCTAAAACGTTGTGAGAATAACGTTTAAGATGTGAAGAGTATTTCGAATAATCTAAATAATACAAAAGTACTCTGGGTTCTACAGGTTTCAGTCAATTTCGCTTCTTTTAAAATATTGTAAATCTTATAATTCCAATTATGTAAATTGTATTGTCTCACAGTTTTCACCATCGTTTGATTAATTTCAAGTATTTCAAAGCGCAATCGTCGATATTTTTAAAGGGAGTACGTCGACAAGTTTAGTCTGATTTTAATTATATTCAAGCCATAATTAAAACTCATACAAGAATTTTAAACACATTTAAATAATTTTAAACAACCAAATAGGAACTTAATGTAAAAAGTAAACTTTTTCTCATCCATAACTTCAGTTGTGTATATTCTTTTTGTACATGTTGTTTCAGAATTCTTGTATGGTTTGTATTTCTGTCATGTATTTTTTTGTCTGAATTCTTCCATTTATTAAACCGCCGAAGAATAACTCAATACTACAAACTCGACCTTGTAGCGGCATTTCGGTTAGTATTTAATAATAATAATAATAATAATAATAATAATAATAATAATAATGATGATGAGGACGACGACGATAATGATGATGATGATGATGATGATGATAAAAAAAACTACGTGTTTTTATATTTTCAAGTATTTGTCTTTTACAGACTATGAAAAAATAAGCTTTTTGAAAGAATATGATTGCATTTATTTCTTAATTCCGAGTAATGAATCAACCGTTCTGACCTAAAGCTTGGATCCTAATCATTAGACATCTTGGATGTGCAGTGAATAGCCAAAAGTAAATTAGTTTTTTGTATTTCTTATAATTTGATTTCATGGTAATAATTTTACATTCATCCCGGAGGAAGTACGTTACAAATTAGAAAACAAGTTTTATTTACAATTTGGGATTTATTGTAGCTTTTAGTTCGATTTTGGCGTTTGTTTAATGCATAACTAATCTTATTAATTGCATAATTCTCAAGCAGTTAAGTTAAATAAATAATTTATTTCTTAATAACAGCAAATTTTAATAACCTATAAATTATTGCTAAAGCTTTTGGGAAAATCACATATTCTATGTTATGAATGCTTATGAAATCTATAATTTTGGTGGTGAAAACGCACGTTGATTTTAAAATATGTATTTGTGCTTTTATTTAATTTCCTATCAAAATAATTGGTCATCATTAACGGAATAATTATACTAGTTTATGTGATACTTGCTTAAATATAACATAATTTAATCTAACAACCAAATATAGACGTTTCGAGACTTTGGACGTTCATTTTAAATTACTTTCAAATTTCTGTATAAACGGATCTGTTTTCTGTTCAAATACTGACAGCATGGATTGGTTGTTGTCAGACTTCAATTCCAGGCGAGAATACATCTCTCATGGAGAAGCTCGTGGAAGAAATGGGTCAGTCACGGAAAGAGCGGCACACACGAGGTATGATTGAATTGTTCTGTTATGTTTTATGATTTGCATTTGATATAACAAACATGTATTTTGTTTGTAACTCTTCAGAGAAGAAATATCAGGTTGGAAAGAAAGTTTTTGTCCAACACATTTATTTCATCTGAAACATTCACATTAGGGCATTTTTAACTTTTACAATAATTTCGATCATTTCCTATGACTTCTGTCCAACGATCAACTAGCTTCTTGATGCCTTCTTTAAAAATATTTCTTGATTTTTGAGAGAAAAACAAATTTAGGTAATTTTTTAGTTGGTCGTCATTTTCATAGATTTTATTGGTTAAGTGTTGTTGCAACGACCGGAAAAGATGGTAGTCGGATGGAGCAATGTCAGGTGAATAAGGCGGATGAGGCAAAAATTCCCAATTTAAACTGATGACATTTTTCTGAGTGAGTTTAGCTGTGTGAGGTTTCGCGTTATCATGCTGAAGCACTACACCCTTTCGCATTGAGTAATGCTGGTAGTTTTTTTGATAGAGCAATTCTTAGATCATCACTGCGAACAATATTTTACTGCTGTGATTGTTTGATTAGGCTCTAGTAACTCATAATGAATCAGTCCTCTCAGTACCAACTATAAAAAGAGCATAACCTTCTTTGAGTGTAATCCTTGTTTTGGAACAGGCTGTGGACTTTGGTTTCGGTCTAACCATTGTCTTTTGCGTTGAGTATTCTTGTAAAGAACCAATTTATCATCTCCAGTCACAATTCTTTGCAAAAATGGTTCTCGGTGATTCTTGGAAAGCAAAGGTGTGCAAACAGTCAATCTTTGATTTCGTTGAGCGTCGGTCAAATCGTGGGGAACCCAGAGTCCAAGTTTTGAAACTTTTCCTAACTCGTGAAGGCATGAACTAATAGTGGTATGGTTTGTATTGAATTGTTGAGTTAATTCTCTGCTGATTAACTTTGGATTGGCCTCCACAGCGTCTTTAATGGCGTCTTTATCAATTGATTTTGGCCTTCCCGAACGCCACCGATCTGACAGGTTAAAGTCTCCAGAAGAAAACTTTTCAAACCACCGTTGACATTTTCGATCATTCAGAAGATTTATCCCATAGACAGTTCCAATATTCCTTGTAGCTTCTGCAGCTGAGTTTCCTTTTATGAATTCATAGAGCATGCAATGTCTCAGATGCTCCTCACTAATATCCATTTTTGACGGCTAAGACCGTTAAACTTAATACTTTCCAACAAATTACTAAATTTGAAAGGCAACGCAGGATATTAAGACACCAATTCACCAAACAATCTAGAACTGTGCACAAATTAGGAGGAAGCCAAACATACGACATTACTTTCTTTCCAACCTGATATATGCAAAATTACGAGCCTTTTGTATATGTAAAATATAACCCCTATAACATTTTAAGTTCCTAGCTTTATTGTCAACAAGTAGTTAGTCGGTTCCCTAAAGCGATGGAAAGAGAGACATTCATAGATCTCGTAAATTGGAATAATTGAATGAAAGAATAATAATCTAAGAATTTTATTAACAAATTAAATTAACAAATTCAGAAATAAATACACGGTTCTTTCATTTTAAATTGTAAGTAATTCCTTTTTTGTTCATTTTAATGTTATAATGTCAACGTGTTTAGATGACGTCAACGTGTTTAGATGACATCAACGTGTTTAGATGACGTCAACGTGTTTAGATGACGTCAACGTGTTTATATGATGTCACTGTATTTAGATCAACAGGATGTGCACTTTGCTGAACTCCCGATATTACGCTTCGATAGATATATTTGCATCACGCGTTGAAAGATTGAATCAAATAAACAATGACTTTCCAACAATTTTTGTAAATCAAAGATCTACAGTTTGATCAGTCTACCACAAATGGCGAATTGCTATCGACAAGACAATATACTTCCCTCAACAGTAACGCATGGATGAGTCTAAATAACTAAAAAAGTTTTGGGAATCATTATATTTTGATACATCCACGCTTTTCTGTATGGGTCGGTCGGTGCGTTATTCTTTAATTTGAATGCCACTTCGAGATGCACCCACACATCTCTATTAGATGTTCTCTTTGTCCGTCCATCGGTTGGTCATTCACGCTTGAATTAGCGCAGAGTAACTCCATCTTCACCAGATTTATAAAATTTCCCGCAGTTATTAAGGAAATGTTTTGAAAATCAACAAAATAAATGACTAGTATAAAGATAGTGGGTATATGTGTTAAGTTTTTTTTTGGTCACGTAAATATTTCTCACTGCCAAATTGACTAGCAATAACAGTAATATATTCGACAGTAGAACGCTCGTTCGTTCGGCTAAAAGTAATTCTTCGAACGGAACAATTTTGCCGCATTTTTATATCCTCTTACGAAAATTAAAATCAAGATATAATGTTACTAAAACTTATATCTAAAATCCTTGTTTTAAATTTGATACAACTCAATTACGTGACTTTGAACCAAGAAAATGTTTAAACTTTAATATTTAAGGAATGTTAAACAATTTGAATTCAGGGTATCTTGCTTAATTGGTGTCTACTGAGTATCAATCAAATTTGATTCGAATCTGAAATATTTGGATTTTCGAATGACAAGATTTCCCATTTGATGCCCCCTAAAATCCTTTAAGATAATCCAAAGCAACTGAAACATGAAGGAATTTTATTAATTGATATTTAATACCTATTGTAAAAAAATCATAAAAATCGGAAGCAACTGAGTTTTTACGAATCTCTCCCACCCACTCTTTGCCCTCTTTGCATGAAACTAAATTAAACTAAATATAGTCCACATTACATACCCTTACTTCTAGCATCAGTGTTCCAAAATTCATAATATTGGGTTAATTAATTATTTAAGAATGAATCATGTACATAGAGATATATCAAGGGAGGCGCGAGAGCGCTCTATCCCTTAATAGACTCACGAATGGCCTATGCTGAAAATCTCATTTCTTTGATCAATCATAACTCAAAAACTAATAAACCAAATTACTTAAAACTTTGCACAAAATTTTCATTTGATAGGTTCTATAAGTGTGTAGAATTTCAGCATCATTAGTCAAGGCAACCCAGAGATCCAGAAAGTTAAATCATGAAATTATGTCATCCGTGTGTCCGTACGTACGTACGTACATACGTATGTGACACCCTGTATTTCATCAACTATTTGATGGATTCAGCTGATGTTTGGCAGAGATAGAGGTTCTAGGGTCTAGTTGATGGCATTTTACTTTCAGTTTACCATATACCTTAGTTTTCTAGAAATTTAAAAAAAAAACATTAAAAATGACCAGTATCCATACACTTTATGCTATATCTTATCGACCATTTGATGGATTCAGCTGATTTTTGTCAAAGATAGAGGTTCTAGTGTCTAGTTGATGACATTTTAATTTTAGTTTACCATATACCTTGATTAGTCAAACTACCAACTATATCAGTTATGAGAAGGCATCGTATTGAGGCATAGCCTTTACAAAAGTAGTGACATTCCATGAGAAATGCCAGTATACTGAAATCATATGCCCTTAATAGGGTTCAGATGAAAATTCATATACACTAAATGTACAAAAGCAAGGAAATTCCCAAATTTTTACACTTTTATTGTCATTAAGGGTATGACTACATATCAACCAAACCATTTCATTATCACATCACTACAGTATACATCTCTATGCATACGTGGATGAAGTGTGTGAGGTGCGCTGAAGAAAAATTCCTACCAGTAAAATACATAACCCTGTTGTGCTCGCATACCCTTAATGACAATAAAAGTGTAAAACTTTAGGAATTTCCTTGCTTTTGTACATTTAGTGTATATGAATTTTCATCTTAACCCTATTAAGGGCATATGATTTCAGTATATTGGCATTTCTCATGCAATTTATATATACACTTACTAACGTTATATAGATAGAGACCAAGTATTTGTTAAAATTCAAAGATAAAAAAAATATCATTCCTTATGTACAGTTTACAAGAGATAATCAGGCACCTTAGACCTGCTTGGTTTTAACGTGTGATAATAGTAATGTTGAACATTTACCAATACTATATCGAGGAGCATTCATAATCCAATTATTTTTATTAAACATAATACTCATGTGATTTGTAATTGGCAGGATCTTTGGTCTGCTTGAAATAGAGAAAACGTGAATAAAAAACACCAACAGAGATTGACGTCTTTTATAATATCCGGTGAAGAAAACGTTCGTGCATGCAAGTTAAAATAATGATTTATTATGCAAGAAGTTATTTAAAAACAACTATTCTTTTAAATTAAAAGATATTATTGTTCACGACCGTTTTCCAACGACCAACACGTTTTTTAATTTAGTCAAAGTATCCCTAGTTTGTTTTGATGCTTCATATATTTATTTGCCTTTAATTAAATCAATACATGATGACATAAATCAGCAGCATCTGACTTGATTATCAGTTTTCTTTGTAAACAAGACAACTGTTTTTGCAAATTAACTTCACCCCAAACAAAGCATATTGCTGCTGAGACGTAAGGGGCTACTGTGAATTATGGGCAGATTTATAGGGAGCATCTATAGTAGGGTGTTTTGTAGCAAGGTATAAATTTGCATAACATTTAAATTTCTGCATATTGGTACAGTCGGTAAAACAGGAAGCAAGGAGAAAATTACAAAGGTAAGCGGTTAGAAAGAAATAAGCTATTAGAGTAGAAAGCCCTCCGGTATCTGGGGATCTCTAGAGTGAAGGGGTAGGACTTTGCTGTTTGTCGAGTTTGTCAGAGGTATTTACGTTAAGGGGATACACGCTCATATAGTTTGTCGGGGCATATTCCGTTGAAGTACTTGTATAACAAGCACAATAATGCATCATTTCAGCGAAGAGAGAAGGACTAGATCTTGGTAGACAGGGGCTGTGTCTTAGTAGATAGGTTATAGCTTCTTTTGTTAACCCTATCAAAAAGGAAGAAAGTAGTGGATGGTGCACTAATCCAGATAGAGCATCACTACTCCATACATGAACGAATGGTGGCTTTATAGAGCTATATGATACTGGTTTGGTTTAGTTGTTTTGTTTTACGGCATATCAAGCCTTTTCGAGTTATTTAATGCTAAATTAGGTCATTTTGGTAAAATATGGTTGTTTTGTTTTATGGCATATCAACCTTTTTCAGGTTATTTAATGCTGAATCCGATCATTTTGATGAAGGTTTTTATGCTTCAAGTTCTTTATATGTTTAGGTATTTATTCATGGTGGTTGGTTGAGTTAAAGGGGGAGGGGGAAGAGGGGGGAGGGGGAAGAGGGGGGAGGGAGAAAGAGAAAAAGAGGGGAGAAGAGGGGAGGTAAATTGTTGTTTTTTATTTTGGATTTTGCAGAACATGAGTTTTGCAAAGAAAAAAAAACAATAAAACATCAATGTTTGGTGCATTCTAAGCCAGGAAGTCAAGCTTCTATTTACCCATAGATGGGGCTCTTACAGGTACTACCACTCCGGGCCAGAGTGGACCTGGGAGCGATGGCAACTAAGGGGCAATTCCATATTCCCCACAGCTCCCAAATGAAGGCCTCACCATTGGATGTCTTTTAAGGTCATAACCAGGACCTATATGATACTGGCAGGTATGAACACTTTTATAGCTCAGTAAAAAGAGTCCGTATATTCTGTGTGTTTATACCAATTCATAATACCTGGGATATTAGACCGAGGAGTTTGAACGGTGAACCCTCGAGCAGGGTGCCATCATTCATAGCAATTGGTAGTTAAAGGAGCGGAACTTTGTCTTGGTAGCATTAAATGTAACCATAAATTGTTGACCCAATTTTACTACGGAATTGCTTAAGATATGTGTTTCTCCGTTTGTCAGCATATCGAAAATAGAACGTGGTGTTATCAGCAAATATAACTATCTGGGACGCAAGTGCACCAGGGATGGTCGTTTATAAAAATAAGAAATAATAAAGATTCAAGTATCGACCTCTTGGGCACATCCGTATTAATGTGATGTTGCTTGGATGCACGGCCATCGATTACGCCCTAGTTCTTTTTTTTTTTAGCTAATGAAAATATGATAATATTATATATTCATCCAGTAATATCATAGGAATTAATTTTCATGAGAAGACCTTCATATCAGACATTGTCAAAGGTTTGACATATATCATAAGATACACCCTAGTTTCACTTACCTAATTCAGTTTATGGTATATGTGTTGAGAGATTACCGTTAGGACAATTGCAGTAGAACGTGTTTGCCTAAATACATACTGTTTCTAAGAAAGAAGCCTAGCATTTTCGAGGTTGTAGACTATTGCGAGATTGATTAAGAGCGGGAGGAGACTTATGAGGCGATAATTTTTCGGGTTAGTTCTTTCACTAAAGTTCTTGAAAACTGGTACCACAAAGGCAATTTTCCATCTGTCAGAGGAGCAAGATTTAGCAAAGTATTTGTTATAGATTTTGAAGAGGACAGGGACCAATTCAGCAGATCATTTTTTTTAATTTCTATAACAGGGATAAGATCACGTGCTCTATGTCGGGAGAGATGGAGTCAGAAATTTTTTTATCATCAATGCTTTTCGATGTGCTGCCATAAAAAGTCGTGCCATCTGCATAAATGTCAACGAATGATTTCAGAATATGATTTGGAAGATTAAGTATAAAAATCAGGACGAGGGTTCAGTCCAGAATAGATCCTTGAGGCACGCCAGCATTGATGCTATGTGCTTCGGACACTTGCCCGTCAACAACTACGTTTATAGACCTATCGGTGCGAAAGGATTTGATAGCCTAAAGATCATTTCCAGATATGTCATAGATAACAAGCTTGTGCCGCAAACCTTTGTGCCAAAGCTTTTCGAAGTAATCTGATATGTAAAAAGCTATCGCCATAGATTCACTGATTGTGTGCGATTTCAGTCAGCACGTCAACTGTAGATCTTAAAAGACGAAATCCGTATTGCTTGTCACTAAGAAAATTGTTGTTGCTGAGGTGGTTGACAACTTTATGATTTATTACAGATTCAAGATATGTTGTAGATAACCTTTTACATGTTTTTTGTATATATTCTAGAGACAACCTTTACATGTTCTAGTTTATACGTTTTAGAGTCGACCTTTGTGTGTTTCGTTTTATAAGTTGTAGAGTCAGCCTGTACATGTTTCTTTTTATATGTTGTAGTCAACTTTTCTATATTTTGTTGTATAATGTAATAGAGTCAACCTTTACACGCTCTAGATATTTAAATGTTCTATCCAAATATTTAATTCGTTTTAAGATCATAATCTAACGCCTTTTCTGGAAATTCCTAAAATGAACGGCTTGCAAAAATCCGTGCAACGATAGATAATGCCATGATAAAAACAATTAAACATACTATAAATTTATTACTACTTTATGTGCTTCTTCACCAATATAATCATCACATTTCCCTATCATCTCATATTCTGCAAACAACTGAGCGCAGAACAGTTTATGGAATCGATCTTCAGTGATACTGAAAGAATTCTAATGATTGACGCTTTGCATAACGTACACATTATCAAAGGTGACCACGCCACATCGATCATAAATGTGTGATAAGTAATCACAGGGAACAGGTGTAGGATGCTAGGCGTGAAGCCACGTTTTTCTGAAATACCGCAGCTGCTTACAAGTCAGACGTTGCAATGATTGCAATACATTATGCTGGTTTCTAAAGAACGCACCAACTATCACAATCACCAGACTTGGCTCCAAATGATTTTAACTATACCTTAAATTTTAAAGATAAAATAACAAAATACCATAAAGAATCTATGGAGGTTAGACACAAGGTCAGGTGTGGGTTTTGATAAAAGTGTTTTTGTAGAACGAACTGGATTCGAACCCGACCCACCCAGGTCCTCAGTCCGCGTCGTTAACCACTAAGCGACCATGCCATCCCCAAGGAAAGTGATTTGAAAGCGATTATAATACCGAAGCTGTGGTGTAAGCGTACTTTTTGTTATTCAGAGAAACAGGTATCTCTTCACGGGTATTAGTATAAAAACAACTTAATGTCAAAGTTAATTCGAGAATAACATTTATTAAGCGCAGCTCTATATTTTTTCTAACATTTCCCGAGAGCTTGTTGATCTACTACCATGGGTTTATGTTCCTTCAGGGACTCCCTTATAAGTACAAAGATAAAAAATGATCCCCTTAAGATTATCTGCATAAGTAAGGGATGGTCATTGTCTGGTTTCACGTCTAATAGAGTGGAAGTAGTTATCAAACAACGAAATAGATAGACAGACAGACAGATGTCTCTCACCTTTATATGGAAAACATCTCTGTGATTACATTCATTAAACAATATTTTAGTCATATATTGAATCCAAGTTCATAAATAATGTATCAAGACCTCAAATAATTCCTATCGAAAATCGAACTGCGTGTCAAATTTTAATAATGTTGAATTAATTTTTACTCAACCAAACGCTCTCGAAACAACCGAAACGTTGTGAAAATAACACCCAAGATGAGAACAGTAGTCAGAATATTCCAAATTATACAAATTATCAATCATCTCAACAATTCAGAAATATAATTTTTTAAAAGGAAATTATTTTTCCTAAAAGAAAATAATGAAAAAAGGATCCTTGAACTTAAACACCTTAAAACGATTATAAAAAAAGAATGACAAATTCTTCATTCTTAGTGTTATAAATAAATAAAAAGATCATTTATAAAAAATAAATAATAAAATAAACAAATAAACTTATACAGGTTGGTAGAAGAATAATTTATCTTATCTTTGATAACAGTTATTTGTTGCCTAATTTTTAAAAATATAACTTTCCTTAATTCCAAGTACTTAAATCGAGAGGGAAATCCATCAGCGTTAATACTATTGTGAAAAGAAACAAAATAAAAATAAACCGAAAAGAAAAACATTGTATTCATGGGGGTTCAATAAAATGACAATTCGGTGCTTATGTTTAAAATGAAGGTTCAAATATCTATTTTAAAATGATTCTGATTGATTGGTTCATTTGAGTCACACCACTGGCGGAACTGGTATAAAAAGTGATGCCTGCTATTGTTATTACCCCCTTAAAATGGGGCGAAGTGTAAGGGTAGTCGTAAAAAGTGGAAGGCCCCCAATAAAAAGGAGAAGAAGCCCAGCCCGGGGCTCCACCCAAAAGACCTCTTTTAAAAAGTGGCGAAGTGTACGAGTAGCCGCAAAAAATGGAAGGACCCCCCAGAAAAGAATACCTCCCTTAACCCACATCCGAAAAAAGACCCCCCCCCCTTAAAAAGGGGCGAAGTGTAGCCGTGGAAGGGCACCGAAAAAAGAAGAACACTCCCCTAACTCAGTGCCTCAATAACAGGTGGAAGTCACCCTCCGGCCTAAAAAGAAGACCCCCCCCCTCTTAAAAAGGGGAAGTTGCAAATAAAACAAAAACACCCCCCCTCAAGTTCAAAAGTTTTTAAAAATTGTGCTAAAAAACACAGCGAATTTGAAAAAAACAACAAAACAGCGTCACGTGTGTTATCGGCCATCTTGCTGTTTTGACATGTAATAAAAAGCATTTAATAATACTTAAAAAGACAATAAAATGATCCAGGTAGGTACGAAAGTAACTTTTATTTGCTATGGTTTTGTTTACCCCTTTTTCGTTCTGTTAGCTGTCATTATAAATGTCTCCATTTTCTGTTTCGTTCGAACTGAACAGGTGGACACCAGGTTTGTTTTGAACAAGAAACTCTTTAAGTTAAAACACAAATAAACTTATTGAGGTTAGTAGAAGAGTAACTTACTTGCCTTTCGTAACATTTATTTGTTGCCTATTTGTTTTTTTCACCCCTTTTTCGTTTTGTTAGCTGTCGTTATAAATGTCCATTTAACATAAAATGACCCCACCCTTTCCAAGCCATTCTAACATTTTAGGTCAGCTAACTAAATTTTTTTATCACTAACCCTAGGTCCGACCGGCAAAATCGTAAAACCACACGTAATCGCTTTAAAAAGTAGGGGGAAACAATAATTCATATAATTTATCTCCTATGCCAAAAGAAAATTGGTTAATGCCCTAAAATGTTAGAATAGCCCGGAAATGGGTGATATTTTTATGTTAAAATTATTTGCAAAACTGATCCCCCAATCTGCATTCTAAAATAATTGTTGCTTTTTCTTTTCGTGAAAGATTAGTAATACAATACATAATTAAAAAAATGTATTTTTCGTTTTAACACCTGGACTTAGGTTAGTAGTAAAAAAGGTGCATGTTTTTTATGATGTTATTTTTAAAGAATGCAGTATTTACAAAATATCGGAAAAATGTTTAAAACTCAAGTAAAAAAAAAATTGTAAAGAAAAAAATACAGATATTGATGTTTGTACTAAAAATTAAATATAAAAAGTTTTTTTTTAGTTTTAAAATTTAATTTATTTTTTACGTTGGTGGACTTTTGTCCGTGTGAATTATTTTGGTGGGCTTTTGTCCGGTGAGCTTTTGTCCGGTTGGCTTATGTCCGGAGGGCTTTTGCCCTCCCTCCCTAAAATAGGCCGCTTTGTTTGTTGTGTGTTAGCAGGGCCCAACAAGAATCCCTCTTGTACCCAGCAGTAGCCAACGTATATTACGTTGCCCACGACCCAGCCCTCAAGCTAAAATTATCTTCCGAGACAAAGAATCAGAGTGGTTCTATTCAGTTTCAGGAGGCTATCCTCCCAAACATTACCTCCTCTTTCAGAAAATGGCGGACAATGAATCGTCTGCTAATTTTTGATTTTTTTTCGACCTCACAAATATGTAAGTAAACCTAAATAAATTGTTTTGGCCCAATTTCCCAACTGTATTTCCTTTAAAATAATTTAAGGTAAATTTGAAATTAGTCCAAAACAATTTATTCGGGTTTACTTACTCATTTGTGAATTCTGAAATTGGCAGACGGTTCATTGTCCGCCATTTATTGCTGCACAACGACTAAATCGCTACTGGCGGTCACCTAGAGCAACCTTACAAAGAAATGTCGACGGGTCCGATCCAGGCTATTTTTAGAACGTTCCAGAGTGCCCTAGGGGTGTGTGTGTGGCTGAATTACCTACGCTATACAACCGACCTTGTTTCATATTGAGCTTTTCCATTATGGAAGAAAAATAAATAGTTAATTCGTTGTTTCCCAGCCAAAATGGTGGACAATGAATCGTTAGCCATTTTTCAGACCTCACAAATGAGTAAGTAAACCAAAATAAATTGTTTTGGACTAATTTCAAATTTACCGTTAAATTGGAAAATTATTCCCAAACAATTTATTTTGGGTTTACTTATTGTTTTGTGAGGTAGGAAACATATCAGGGAAATGCAACTCATTCATTGTCCGTTATTTTGCTGGGAAACGACGAATTAACCAGATAAATACCGTCACGTTTAGAGCACAATCATCGAAGCTGTTGGTAAATTCATATTCTTCACCGTTCCTCACCCCGAAAAATAATATATTTTTTTCATTCATTGCATATCAAATGTCAGGAAAAATATCTACGAAAAAGTTATCTATCTATCTATCTATCTATCTATCTATCTATCTATCTATCTATCTATCTATCTATCTATCTATATATCTATCTATCTATCTATCTATCTATCTATCTATCTCTCTCCCTCTCTATATATATATATATATAGTACTTAATAGATTATTATCATTTTAAATATGGCATAACCAGTTCCATGTACTTTACGATCGCCAGA
Organism: Sepiola atlantica; assembly: GCA_963556195.1. NCBI lineage: Eukaryota > Metazoa > Mollusca > Cephalopoda > Sepiida > Sepiolidae > Sepiola > Sepiola atlantica. The sequence continues at coordinate 72,538,839 of OY744527.1, read as the reverse complement.
TGCCGCAATACACAAATTTGAGGTCAAGATAGTAGGGCGATTGTGCAGTATAGTTAACAATGAAAAGGGGTGAAAAGAAAACAACAAATAACATAAATTTTACCAAACGTAAAGAAAATTGGGCATTTCACAAAGAGCAAACAAAACAAAAAAGGGTTAAAAAACAACAAATATGCAACACATGTTACGGACGACAAGACAAGTTACTCTTTTACTAACCTGAATAAGTGTATTTGTGTTTTAACTCATTTTAAAACGTTTTTTTTTTTCAAAATAAACCATTCTGTTAAGTTAGAACGAAAAACAAAATGGCATGCCATGAGCCCTGCACGATGAGCCTTGATAATCGCTCAAAAATTGAAAAGTAAACAAAATACTTGTAAAAACACATCCAATAAATATCACAAACGTGGGAAAATGTAATGTTCTACCAGACTATCAGAACAAATACTACACTCTGAATTTAGCCAAAATGCCAAGGTTTGTAAAAGGACCAGTGAATGAATGTTACACAATTTGTAACAAACCGCGAACCCGAGGCCTGCAGTGTTAGTGGTTACTTACTGAGCTAACTGAATGAACTTATGAAAGTCGTTCAAATTAACTCACTTAAACAATTCATTGACCCCGCTCGGTTGACATTGGCACTTATCAGTCACAGCAGGAAGAGACGCGACAGCCTTGCTAAAATATACGACCGCAGGGAATACATTTTGGGTAGTCTTAAAAACAGTCATCAGGTTAACAGACAGACGACTTTAGACTTTTGGCTAAGAACTAAGTGTAGTATCTGCTGTGATACTATACTTCATTGGTTTCTGTCATCGGTAAGTGCAGGTTAACTCTTTCTAGACCCAGATGCATTTTATTTTTATCTCAATCCAGATGGAATAGCTGAATTTTCCCCACATTAAAACCCGACCTTGTCTCTAACTCGTCCCCCATTTAGAAGCAAATGGACACACACTTCTCTCATATTAGTATAGATTAAAACACCTGGTTTTCTACAAGATTTTGTGTAAACGTGACACCAGGATAAAACTCATTAATTTTTCATGCGGATTAAAGACGAAATAACTTTTAATATACCAATATATTTCTTCTCATATTAAATGGCAAGCATCACTTTTTACAAACTCTTCACGTGCTACTTTTATTTAAAACTTGGTTATCCAGTTTTAGGCGAAATCAAACTTTATTTTTGTTGTACCTATAACTTATAAGGAACACCGAGAAAATTAGTAAAACAATAGATTAAAAAAGGGTACTTATGCGGTTTACGGACCGGGCTGAAATAATAACGTTATAATTTACAAAGCCATTTTAACATGGGGAGGTGGGGGTTGATTAAGTATTCTGTAATTTCACCTAACAATTTCATAAATGGAATAGTTAATCAACCCCTAACTCCCCATGTTAAGAATGGCTTTCTAAATTATAACGTTATTATTTCAGCCCGAACCGTAAACTGAATAAGTACCGTTTTAAAAAATTATATTCTGACTAATTCTTTGGGTTTTTCTTATGGGTTATGGTTACAGCACAAAAAAAACAGTTTTATTTATCTCCTCTTTTCCAGATGAAAATTTCATCTGTCACCAATAATACAGAAACACCAAATAAATATTTATTTTTCATACGCTAATTGAGATTTAATGTTCGCATGCTGTAACAACTAGTTAAAACTCATGCATCGATATAGTTAAAAATAATGACCAGTGTCCTTTTAACACTATATTTCTTGGAATAGTATTCAGTATTTTTGATACACACAAACAGACACACTATTCCCATTCTATTAATAATACATCGTTTTATTTATTTCTTGTTCTTGATATTTTTATTATATGATTATTCTTCATTTTCCAATGCCTTTTAAATTCTTCGTCTTTCAATAATAGCTTCTTCTGAACCCTCTTCTATTTCTCTTTTTCTTAGTCTTCTTCTCTTTGGACGTGGATATTATTTCCATCTTTCGTATGCAAGAATACCTAAATTGTCGTCCGAATGTATCTTCCGCACCCCCCTGGTCTGCTCCCTGTCTCTTGGGACTCCTAAAACTTAGATCGCCTTCCTCTTGTTCTAGTTCTTCTCTATTTTGATTTTATCGAATGTCAGATATAATTAGAACCAGGGAATTGTGTTTAATCTAAGCACTTAGCCATATGCATGAAGACAAACAGAAACATTCTGAAGTTAACTTGTTACCGTTATCCTTGCACCGCTGCTAACTCGCATGCGTGCATAGAATTCTACCAATATTCACATAAAACAAACGTTTGATACCCAGTTTTATATCTAGATTATTTTTTTTACACATAAAACTACAAAAATAGATTGAACCACATTCAGTACTTATTGCTTTTAACCAAAATTACGTTGTGATCAAATCTTATTGTATAGATTTGTGCATTACCGCTACTGTATATTTATTAAGATTAGTATATTCTCCATGATTTGTAATTAGGCTTGTTGACTCAGGATAGAGTGTGTAGTATTTATTTGCCTAACGGGTTGGATTTCCCTAACTTTCTGAAACAGCTAGTATTAATGACTAATCTAAGTTTCAATATATAGTATTACCTATATATATATATATATATATATATATATATATATATATATGATAATTTTATTTACACAGACATGTACAAAATCTGCGACACTGGCATGTCGATGTTATCGATCAACAGTTACTATAAACTGAGATCTCACCAGGCAGAGTTAGAATCCGATCTTAACCTCAGATCATATTTGGGGAGTTCTCTCCAAATAGGATCTGAGGTTAAGATCGGATTCTAACTCTGCCTGATGAGATCTCAGTTTATAGTATCTGTTGATCGATAACATCGACATGCCAGTGTCGCAGATTTTGTACATGTCTGTGTAAATAAAATTATCATATATAAAGCTCTATTTTGATATTGAGCACTTTTTATAAACCCGGTTAAAATTCTCTGGATTACCACCCTGTGGATATTTTTCACCTGGATTATTACCATTACATTATATATATATATTATATATATATATATATTATATATATATATATATTTTATATATATATATATTATATATATATATATATTATATATATATATATATATATGTATTAGTGTAATATAAAAATGCATGTATATATATATATATATAATTTTTTTAATTAAAAAGTATTTTTAGATGAAATAAATAATAATATAAATACATAAACATATAAATAACCAAATGATTAGTATAATGGATTCGTCTGTACTCTATAAAATGCAGCAATTAAAAAATAACAAATACATTTCTATGGGCCAAGACGAACAGCACAGGTAAAGAAAACATTTTTAATAACAAAATAGTTTTCAAAAAATGAATCTCAAGCAAATACTATATCTGATATCCGAAACAGTTTTTCTTGTTTTTTTTAAGGAGGTGGTGTTGACTAAACTGCTGATAAAATACTGTTTTGTTTTTATATTCCCGAAACGGTTTAATGGTAAACAACTATGATCCTTACAATAATATTTAGACTAGCGTAAATGTTTGGAGGAAAACTAATTAAGTAATTGCAAAAGATTAATTGACTTACAGGCAAAGTAGTTTTCTAACGAAGGACTTGGACTAAAAAGTGTTTTATTGCAATATATTTTAATGGTTGAAAAACATCCAATACTATATATATATATGTACAATGATTTCTGTTGAATCCATTGAAGCAGAACAAGTTCACTATGAACGTGTTTAGATCCAATCTTTTTTTGCCATCTTAATTCGATTTTGGTCGGTGTTTTAATTAAGTTAAGCTCGGTGTTTTACAGCTGATTCTCAAATCGAGTGTAGCTGGTTGGCGAAATAGTAGTCGCCGTCAATATTGACTTCCAACTAGTCGATGTTGCCAAAAATCATGAGGGCGTTTGGGTCTAGGATAGTGTATCGCTAGCAATGTAGTTTGTTGCTGGCAATCAGAACGTTTTTCCGATCTTGGCGCCGATTTCCAGCTTCGCACAGATTGGTCAGTGATCGTTGCAAGTGCTACACTATTTCTGTCGATAGTCGGTACCTTTTGAAGGATGCAGACAGAAGCTCTGAAAAGGAAAGGAAAGGAACAGTAGATGGCAGGCAGTAAAGAAAAACAGGAGTATTGATTTACTCCTCTCCGGGAGTTAGGCACAAGGCCAGTTTTTTATCTTACTCCCACAAGTAAGATGTGACCCAAGGTCGGGAAAATGGGGTTTAAAAATTGCCTAGGCAGCCCCGTCGGCATTCCCCAGTAGGGGCGCCTCAGGCAGTAAGCAATAAATTTACTCCTCCCCAAAGAGGGGAGGCGAAGCATGGGAGGGTGGACCTCCTAGAACTGCACAGGACAGACCCATAGACCGGCGTAAATCAAGCCCCGAAGGCCAAGACAATACGAGTCTATGGGGTGCAGTAGCCATTAGAACAGATACTACACTTTGATCTTAGCCAAGGAGTAGACTAACAGAATTAGCGGCAAATATGCCACGAGGAAGACACCGGGGACAATTAAATATACTTTTGAGCTGATCAGCACTGAGAACGTATCATCCGCGAGAGCTGGACAAGTAAAAGCTTGACATGCTTGAACGGTGAAAAAGGTCAAATGCGGGAACATTTGAAAGTAGAAATCTTTATAGGCAAAGATACATCGGCTCTTCGCAATTCAGGATTTATTACCGTTATAAAGGTTAAGTCACTTTGAGTAACCTTTCCCGCTAACCCGAACTTACAAACACATTTTCACCACAAAAATATAAAAGTAGAAAAAAATGTTTGCTAATTACGCATACACAGAACTATAACAGCATTTCAAGGAGACGTCAAACATTTCATTTATGTTTTATATCAATATTATGCTACATGTGGCATTGTGATTATAATACCTACGTCATATTGTCTCTTTCAACAATTATTCCGACCTTCTTAAAAAAACTTTTTTCAGATAAACATATTGCATACATATTTAGCTGTTCTTTTTTCTTCTTAATATAAATAAATGTTAACGATTTACCCTACGCTTGACAATTGTTATTTTATGTTGTCTATGTTTCATTAATCAGTTTACGACCTACATAAAATTAATAGATTTTTTAATTTTATTTTTATTTTGTTTTTGTTTTTATTTGGGACACACTTTAATGCAGTTTCACAATATAACAGATCATCAACACTTTAAAACTGTAGTAAATTATATTACGATATCTCGTATATATATTATTATGCATATATATATATATATATATATATATATATATATATATATATATATATATATATATATATTCTTATGCATATATATATATATATATATATATATATATATATATATATATATATATATATATAAAAATAGAGAAATAATAAAAATAAAATTTGATCTTTAAAATAATCCTACCTTGAAAAGTCAATATACAACACCACCCGACTGGTTGGGATTCTCCAGCCTTACTGACGCAGCCGGCAACTCTACGTATAATTTCTCCTTAGCTCACTCCCTCTCTCAGACTGTTGATTTTCCGACCCGCATCCCCGATCGAGTGGACCAACAAGCCTCACTTCTAGACCTCTTCTTGACCTCAATACCCGAGGCTTGTGTGACGAAAGCTCATAGCCCACTCGGGAATGCTGATCACATTGTGCTAATGATACATATCACGCTAAAAAGTCGTCCAAAAGCTGATGAACCGTTGCTCAAAACAACAAGATACTACGAGCAAGCTGATTTTGAGTCTATCAGAGATCACATCAGTGACGCCCCATGAAGGGAAACCTTCTCACTCCCTGCCAACCAGTGTGCAAACGAATTAACTGAATGGGTCAAAGCAGGCATTGAAGCGTATGTCCCCATGCGAAAATTGTTTAGCAAGCCCCACTCTCCTCAATGGTTCACTTCGGAATGTGCAGCTGCCATTTCTGAGAGGCAACAAGCATTCCGTAAATTCGGCCGCCATAAGTCAACTACTAATAGGCATAAATTTATAGAGTCAAGAAATAATTGCAAGGCCGTGATAGGCGAAGCGAAGAGAAGGTATAATGAGTTAACAAAAAAATGCATCCAGTCACAGAAACTAGGTACTCGCGATTTCTGGAAAATCTACAATAGTGTAGTGAATAATGGTCAATCTACGATTCCCCCACTTTCAAACCACAATGATGTCGTTTGCACGGCCACTGATAAGGCTGAACTACTTGCACAGCGTTTCGCTTCTAACTCTACTTTAGACTCAGGTAACCACCCTCTTCCTGAATTACCTTTGCGGACCGAAGCCACACTTGATAACCTGGTCATCACCCCGTCCCAGGTCAGAGACATCATAAAAAACCTTGACACCTCTAAAGCTTGTGGGCCTGATCTTATACCTGTAATAGTAATAAAGAAATGCTCTGTTGAACTGGCCCTGTCCTCTCCAAACTCTACAATAAATACCTAGCCGAATCTTGCTTCCCCGATAGCTGGAAAATTGCCTCTGTGGTACCAGTCTACAAGAGTTCTGGGAATAGAACCGACCCTCAGAGAACTACCGCCCAATCAGTCTACTGCCGATCTTTGCCAAAATCTTTGAATCCTTAATCAATCTAGCGATAGTACGGCACTTAGTTAATGCTAAACTTCTATCTGACCGCCAGTATGGATTTAGACAAGCACGATCTACTGCAGACATCCTAACGGTCATCTCTGAACGCATGTATCATACACTCGACAAGGCAGGTGAAGCTAGGGCAGTAGCGCTTGATATATCCAAGGCCTTTGACAAGGTATGGCCTAAAGGGCTTCTCCTGAAAATACGCTCATACGGTATTACTAGGCAACTACTTAATATAATTAGATCCTTCCTAAACAAAAGAAAAACTCAGGTTGTCCTCGATGGCCGTTCATCTAAGCTACATGACATAAATGCTGGTGTGCCCCAGGGATCTATTCTTGGACCTTTGTTGTTCCTGATCTATATAAACGATCTCCCTGATGACATAGTGTCTGAGATTGGTTTATTTGCTGACGACACCACGCTTTACTCTCGCCATGTTGGCAAAACAGACGCGATCATATCTGAGGCAATGGCTGAATCTTTAGAAAATGACCTCCAGGCTGTAGTGGATTAAGGCCATAAATGTTTGGTAACTTTTAATGCCGCAAAGACTAAGCTCCTTTCCTTCAACAACTACAAGAAGCCTCTCCGACCACCGATTGTCATGGCAAATAACACCCTACCTGAGAGTTCATCATTCAAACTCCTTGGCCTAACCTTCACAGGTAACATGAATTGGAACACATACATTGAAGACATTGCCAAGGCTGCCACAAAAAAGGTTGGCTCCCTCTACCGTGCTAGTGGACTCCTTACACCTGACATTATCCTGTATCTCTACAAAGCCACCATTCGCCCATGCATGGAGTATTGTTGCCACATCTGGGCTGGTGCATCATCTACTAGTCTCTCCCTCCTTGACAAAGTCCAAAAAAGAGTCGTCAACCTAATAGGTCCCTCACTGTCAGCTAAGCTCCAGCCCCTGTCCCATCGCCGCAATGTAGCATCCTTATGTTTGTTTTACAAATACTTCAATGGATTATGCTCCGATGAGTTGGCTACTCTGGTGCCCCCTCGACGTAAATTCACTAGACTAACTCGACATTCTACTAAATCTCATTCATTACCTGTGGAGGTCCCCAGATGCCGGAGAGCATTCTACTCAAATAGCTTCTTTCCTTGTGCTGCTGGTCTCTGGAACTCCCTCCCTGCCCCCTGTTTCCCCGACAGTACTGGCCTTGCCTTGTTTGGAGTGAATCATGTTAAAAAAAAAGAGGAATACATATATATATATACATATATATATATATATATATACATATATATATATACATATATATATATACATATATATATATATACATATATACATATATATATATACATATATACATATATATACATATATATATATAATATATATATATATATAACTTAAGTAAATTCTAATTTTTAGGTTTAGTTGTATCCTAATAGGACACAAAAGTCTACAAAAATTAGAAAGTGAAGCAATTTAAGTCTGTTGAATACTAGTGAATATTGCAGATGTAGCGTTAGCTCAATTGATATGACTTTAGGTCACTGAAAATTTATTACTCAGAGGAATACAAAATTAATGACATAATCATTATTGTTAACATATTCCAAACATTTAACATCAAAACATTCCGTGAACACATGTTTTTGAAACCTTTATTAAAAGCCTCTTCATCATCACATAACAACAGAAGGTGAACTCATTATCCATCTGCTGCTAATCATGTTAGATAGTGGAGGGGCTATACAAACATAAACATATTAAACCAGAGTCTATTCAGAAAAAAGTATCACTTTAATGGATATGTTTCTTCAGTTTTTATTTTTTATGTACATTTTTATATGGCATGGATTTATCTCTAAATCAAATGTTCATATGTTGCCATATTAAAAAATAGAGACAACATAAAAAAATGAAGAAACAAATCAATTAAGGTAAACGTTTTCAACAGAATGTAAACACACCATCAGTTCGCTACAGGTCCAGTCTGATAGTGGAGCTGTTATATAACTACAGACACATTAAAACAGAGTTTAGTATAACAAAAGTATTACCTTGATGATTTTTATTTCATTTTTTAATCGACATTTATTTTAAGGATTTAAAAAACCTTGATGACAAGGTATTCGTGTTCAAAAAGATTTGAGAATGCTGTGAGGAATGGCTACTTCGTTTAGTAAAAGATATATTAAAATAATAAAATATATATGAAGTAGATAAAAGTATTAATATATATATATATATATGAAGTACAGAAAAGTAATGCCATTTATATTAACTGCATGAAATAACAATATATATATAGAACGTTAATAACATAATAAATTGTATATTAAGTGCATACATTAATAAAATATATATGAAGTACATGTAATAATAATATATATAGTTAGTGTATAACAAATAAAATGTATATGAAATTCCTAAAGTATTAAAATATATATTAAGTGCGTAAGATAATAAAAAATATTTTAAGTGCATGAAAATCATTAAATATCTTTACATATATTAATGTTATTGACCAAAAATAACAAATGCAGCCACCCACGTAAAAACACAGAAAATATTGCATCTGTATACCATCTGAATGTTTTGTTCAGGGCGACGATGGTACATTTTCTGCAGATGATCGCGGACCGCAACTAGATAGATTAACATTCCTGTTGATGATGTTGTGTGCCAGAATCAGGTCCCATCGCACCCTTCGCTGCTCAAGTGAAGACAAAATTTATTCTTTGAAGCCGTTCTTCGTAGGTAAGCGTGGAGAATCTCGTCATGATTAGTGTTGGTAAACGTTGTACACGCTTTAGTTTAACGATATCTTTTTCAAGATAGATAATTGTTTAATGAAATAAAATAAATAAATAGTGGGCCGTATCAGGGTTATGTATAGTTGATGAAACACATCTGTTGTTAGGTTTATAAAGAATATCATGATCAGGTAGAGTACCCACCTTGCTTTGTTCGTCATCATGATACAGTTACGTAATAGTTTAAGGTGATGCTAACTGATTCCAGTGAGAAACCGATGGCCATGACATTCATAAAATATTAAAATATATATTTTGTGCATGAAACTAATAAAATATATATTAAGTTCATAAAATAATAAAATATATATTTTGTGCATAATTCTAATAAAATATATATTTTGTTCATTAAACTAATAAAATATATATTAAGTGCATCAAATAATAAAATATATATTTTGTGCGTAATACTAATAAATATATATTTAGTTCATAAAACTAATAAAATATATATTAAGTTCATAAAATAATAAAATATATATTTTGTGCATGATACTAATAAAATATACATTTAGTGCATAAAATAATAACATATATATTAAGTTCATAAAAATGATAAAATATATGCTATGTGCATAAAATAAAAAAAGAATACTTAGTGTAATAAATAATAAAAGATATGTTGAGTGAATAAAAATATGAAAGTATGTGTTTAGTTCATAAAAATAATAAATAATATATTTAATGAATTAAAACATAAAGAAGTATATAGTGCACAGAATAATAAATATATGAAGTGCATAAACTAATAAAATATATATTTAGAGCAAAAAAATAATAAAATATATATTTTGTGCAGAATAAAAATAACATATATATTAGTTCATAAAAATAATAAACTGTATGTTTAATGCATAAACTAATAAAATATATAATAGTGTAATAAATAATAAAATATATATTAAGTGAATAACAATATGAAAAAAAATTATAGTGTATAAACATAATAAAATATATATTAAAAATAATAAAATATATATTAAAAATAAAATATATATTTAGTGCATGAACTAATAAAATATGAATTTAGTGGATAAAAATAATAATATATATATCAAGTTCACATGAATAATAAACTACATGTTTAGTGCATAAAATTATTAAATATATATAAAGTGCATATAACTAATGATATATATATATATTAAGTAAATAAATAGATGAAAATATACGTTGAGTGCATATAAATAATACAAAATATTATAATAACATAAACAAATGAATATATATTTAGTGAATAAACCTATACAAATATATAAAGTTCATAAAACTAATAAAATATATATTTTGTGCATGAAAATAAAATATATATTTCGTGTATAAAAATAATAAAATATATATGAAGTTCATAAAAATAACCAAATATATGTTTAGTGTACAAAATAATAAAATATATATTAAGTGAATAAAAATGTAAAAAATGTATGTTTAGTGCATATAAATAATAAAATATATATTTAAGACATTACAAAATTAAATATATATTTAGTGAATAAAACTAATACAAGTATATAAAGTTCAGAAAACTAATAAAATATATATTTCGTGCATAAAATGAAATATATATTTAAGCCATTTAAAAGGAAATATATATTTAGTGCATATTAATAAAATATATATATTTAGTTTATAAAAAAATTTAATAAATATTGAGTGCATCAAATAATAAAATATATATTAAGTGAATAAAAATATGAAAATATGTTTAGTGCATAAACATAATAGAAAATATATTTAATGCATTAAAACATACACTATATATTTAGAGCATAAAATATATATATAAAGTGCATAAAACTAATAAAATATATATTTAGTGCATAAAACTAATAAAATATATATTTAGTGCATGAACCTAAAGAAATATATATTTAATGCATCAAAACATACAATATATATAAAGTGCATAACACTAATAAAATATATATTTAGTGCATAAGAATAATAAAATAAATATTTTGTGCATAAAATAATAAATTATATACTTAGTGCAGAAAAATAATAATAAATGTATTTACTGAATAAAAATATATAAATATATATTTAGTGCATGAAAATAATAAATATATATTAAGTGAATTAAAATAATATAATATATATTTATTGCATAAAATTAATAAAATATATATCAAATGCATTAAAAAATCAATATATATTTTGTGCATAAAAATATATATATAAAGTGCATGAAAATAATAAAATATATATTTAGGGCATAAAAACAATAAAATATATATTTTGCGCAGAGAAAATAATAAAAGTAAAAATGATTTTCTTTGAACTGTAAAAATTATTTGTCATCTGATACTAAAAGGTTAATTTGCTTAAAACGTTGTATGCTTTCACTTAGTTTGTATGTTTTGCGCATGTAAATCATTCCCGGGTTACTTAATGCCAGACAATTGCTATTCTAAAGATTTGGTTGAGCATAAATTGTTATTTTACCCATAGCTTCTAAGGGCTGTTTATATCTTCGCCACATGTAGTGAAGGATAGATGGGCAGAATTCAGAATTATTTATAAGAAATTTTGTAAACAAATAAAGAACACAAATGTTAAAGTATTATTGGTGAAATATGGAAAAAAAGGTTTAAAATAGATGATTGTATAATGTCAATCTTTTATCTTCTCGCCGGTCAGCGATGCCCATCACCCATCGATATTCTTATCAATCATTTGATAATGTTATAGAAGGTGAGAGAAGTCATTTAAAAGCAATGAATCATTTTCAGTTATCTGCCTTCGTGTTGTGATCCTGTACAAAACCGACACCCAGTGGTCATTTATCGTAGTCGAGGGAATTAGGAGAGGCGAATGGTGTCGCGTCACAGCAAGCAAAACAAAACGTTAACAATAAAAATAGTGACATAACCACCGATTCAAGGAAATCAGTTATTTGTTCGTCTTACCGATAACAATTCTAATTGAAGTTTTTCTAGCAGAAGATTACGGATGTATAAGAATGCTATTTTAAACAAAAGTTAAATAAAAATCATATATATATATATATATATATATATATATATATATATATATATATACATATATATATATATATATATATATATATATATATATATATATATATATATATATATATATATAATTACTATTTCATGTATCCACATAACATTTTATAGGGAGATATAATTTTTTATGTATCAATTTTTAGTATTTACTTCAACAGTGCTCGATACGTAAGTAGAGCTAGGTAGTAAGCAATGAAAATATATTTATGGCAATTAAGCCATACAAAGGCTCCCGCGTTTCATCCCCGGGGGAATCTTCAGGCTAAAATACTTTAGCCTCACGATTCCCCCCGGGGATGAAACGCGGAAGCCTCTGTGTAGCTTAATTGGCATAAATATATTTTCATAGCTTACTATATATATATATATATATATATATATATATATATATATATATATATGTGTAAATTAGTCGTCCAAGGCTATAGCAATGCGATGTGGTTGCCGTGAGATGGAAAAGTGAAAAGAAATAAACGCAGGGAGAAAGTGAAACTCAAAACGATTTATTAATAATTTCACGAAAACTGATTAAATACCAAATAGTATTTTTTTTTTGGTAAGTAACAGATCGGCAAAGGGTAATCTTAAATTTTCGAAAGAACAACTTTCATTATCAGAAGACAACAATAGAAGACCGAGAGGGTCGGAAAAACGGGAAAAAAACCGGTGTCAGATCATCGTAATACAGGGGAAAACAATTGGCAGTAGGAACGCAGAAAACGTCAAAATTCCATTAAGCAATCATATAACTAAGGTTAAAACATTATAAACATTAGTTTAGTAATATACCAATTTTTTAAGTTTTATTATGTTTCATTTTACATGACTCATCAATCTTTATTTATTTATTTATTTTTTTAAATTTTTTTTTTCATTTATTCTCTTCAAATCTAAATTTAAATTTACTGTCAAAGGGAGATAACTTATTCTAAATAATATATTCAGACTTTAGAAATGAGATTGGAAACTTGAGAAAGAATTTGAGTTGTAAAGTGGATTAGGAACGCAGAAAACGTCAAAATTCCATTAAGCAATCATATAACTAAGGTTAAAACATTATAAACATTAGTTTAGTAATATACCAATTTTTTAAATTTTATTATGTTTCATTTTACATGACTCATCAATCTTTATTTATTTATTTATTTATTTATTTATTTTTTTTTTCATTTATTCTCTTCAAATCTAACTTTAAATTTACTGTCAAAGGGAGATAACTTATTCTGAATAATATATTCAGACTTTAGAAATGAGATTGGAAACTTGAGAAGCAATTTGAGTTGTGAAGTGGATAAAAGCCAAGGATGGGACCTTTTTTTTTCCCCCTTTTCTTTTATTAGCAGGGGAAGGGGGGGAATAAGAAGAGATTATGGGAAGGGCGAGGATTATAAAAAAAAAAAAAAAAGAAAAAAAAAAGAAGTAAGTAAGTTGTGGGTGGGAGTGTGAGGAGGTGGGAGTGTGAGGATGTAAGAATCAGAGGATGAAGGGAGATGACAACTCGAATCTGTTATTCAAGGCAGGGCGAAATTTAGAGATTAGGATAGCTTCCGAAATTCGAAGCTGACCTATATTGCGGACAGAGTTGAGGATGCGGACACTAATGGAGCGATGTGTGTTGCCACATGATATTAAGTGTTTATGGAAGGAAGAAATGTGGGTGTTTAGATGCTCTTTAATACGTTGGTGTAGAGGCCTAACGGTACTACCGATGTAGAACTTTTGGCACTTAGAGCATTAAAGTTAGATTTGAAGAGAATAAATGAAAAAAAAAAAAAAAAAAAAAAAATAAATAAAGATTGATGAGTCATGTAAAATGAAACATAATAAAATTTAAAAAATTGGTATATTACTAAACTAATGTTTATAATGTTTTAACCTTAGTTATATGATTGCTTAATGGAATTTTGACGTTTTCTGCGTTCCTAATCCACTTCACAACTCAAATTCCTTCTCAAGTTTCCAATCTCATTTCTAAAGTCTGAATATATTATTTAGAATAAGTTATCTCCCTTTGACAGTAAATTTAAATTTAGATTTGAAGAGAATAAATAAAAAAAAATAAAAAAATAAAAAAATAAATAAATAAATAAAGATTGATGAGTCATGTAAAATGAAACATAATAAAACTTAAAAAATTGGTATATTACTAAACTAATGTTTATAATGTTTTAACCTTAGTTATATGATTGCTTAATGGAATTTTGACGTTTTCTGCGTTCCTACTGCCAATTGTTTTCCCCTGTATTACGATGATCTGACACCGGTTTTTTTTCCCGTTTTTCCGACCCTCTCGGTCTTCTATTGTTGTCTTCTGATAATGAAAGTTGTTCTTTCGAAAATTTAAGATTACCCTTTGCCGATCTGTTACTTACCAAAAAAAAATACTATTTGGTATTTAATCAGTTTTCGTGAAATTATTAATAAATCGTTTTGAGTTTCACTTTCTCCCTGCGTTTATTTCTTTTCACTTTTCCATCTCACGGCAACCGCATCGCATTGCTATAGCCTTGGACGACTAATTTACACTTACATTTACCAGCAATGCTTCAAGCAAACTACAATCTCCTTTTATATATATATATATATATATATATATAGTGTGTGTGTGTGTGATATAAATGATTATCTATACAAACCTTTTAGGCTTCACACTTGTCAGAGAAACTTCTTCTTATAAATATGGGTATAATATCAAGGTGCATTCGTTCTGAGAGGTTACAAATATATGTATATGTATATATGTATAAATTTTGAAACATAGAGCAATTGATTAAAAAAAACTTAACTATAGGTAAATTTGAAGATTAACACCCTCAATTGATACCCACCTCCCTGCTTTTTAGGCGATTACGTGTTATTACCGTGGAAAACAAACAAAGAAAAGCAAATGTTTTAGAATTTAGACTGGGGGTCAGTTGTATATATATATATATATATATATATATATATATATATATATAACGTAAATTGTTCCACAATTTCTAGGCCATTCTATACTTTTAGGGAACTTGAGAAATATTTTTCACCACTAACCCTAACTCCGAGTCACAAAACCACACGTAATGTCCTGAAAAAGTAGTCACCCTTCTAAAAAAATTGCTGCGGATTTAAATCCCATAAAAAAATTTAATTTTGTTAACTGCAAGAAAAATGGCCCGAAAAATGGGGATCATTTTACATTGAATTTGTATACGTAAATTTTCCCTCGCTTAAAATTCTAAATAATGTTTTTGCTTCTTTTCTTCTTTCTGTCAAGCCATTGAAAGTATTTACATGTTATCGCCTAAACAGGTATAAGTTTTTTGGGGGGGAAGGGTAGTTTAGCGGATGGTGTTAATCTACAATCATAGCAAACTATGAATCTATTTATTTTTCGTAATCCTGACAGATCACTGCTACTATTTTTTTGTTATTTAGTTGTCAATGAAAATAGTGAAAAGGTCTTTGTAAACATAACAAAGTAAGTTCGTTAACATTTATGAATTAGGCATTAACTTAATTAATAAAACAGTTATTCAATTTGTATTTTACCCGGAAAATGTAAAAACTGCAAAAAGAGGGCGAAGGAAAAGTGGCAGAGAGGGAGAGAGGAGAGACAGCAACACTCTCCCTCCACTTTTTCTCTTCGCTTCTGCCTCGATTTCTGTAAGGTCGTCGGCGAGCGCATGTAGTTTTAAACTGAAGGTGTTTTAGTTATTTTTCCGATTTACTATTAATATAGATAGAAATGCAATTCTAAATTAATAAAACCAAACATTAATTAATTATGATAATTAGGCAGTCAAAATGTACTGTCTTATTCATTTATCTGCACTATATATACAGAATATAAAGATTTTGCAGTGTATTATTTATTTAAATAACAGTAACCCGTTTTGATTATAAATAAAGTGATAGAGTGATAAATAAAAAAACCTTCGCATTTATTCATTTATATATATATATATATATATATATATATATATATGAGAATAAATATATGAGATAACAATTGTTTAGATTTTAAACGGTTTCATTTAAATTTCTTCTTTCTCCTTTTTTATTAGATACATATACCTATGTATAAACTAAAATATAGAGTTTTGATGTTTATGCCTGACAGCATGACAAGGCCCGCCGGCACCACAGCTGCTGCCGCTTATTCACCATTGCCTTCAACATTCGAGAAATCTCTGCCAGTCCTTAACAAGCAACTTCTAGTTCCCGACGGCATTTGGGCGAAATCGGTCCGTCATTTCCAGCAATCTCTGATTCCATTCGGTATTCTGGCAATCTCGGCCTGTCGGCGCGAAGTATCTGAATTATTTATTTGGGTATTATTTGAAATAAAAGTAAAGCAGATTTAGCACCAACTTTCAGTCAGTATAGATTATATCCAATCCGAATATGAACCGAAAATATTTGCCGAAATAAATTTCTTTATTTTATGGGAATTACAAAATTATTTTATGTTGTCATTTACTATTTAAAAAAATCAAATTGTCTTTTAGAAAATTAAAGCAAAACATTTTTCTTCAAAACTAACGGGATATTTTCCTTTTTTTTAAGTATAGCAGATACTTTTTAGTATTCCCTCTTCAGTCTGAAAAATTTATTTTACAAATATTTTTCTGAAATATGGCTAGCAAAAAATAAAATCAATTAATAAAATAAACAGTATGTCAGTCCGTCGGTCCCTAAAAATTAAAATTGTTTGCTTCTTGACATAAGAATCTCCGATTAAAACTTTAAATACGGTTCTAATTGTATGTCCTGCAGATTTGTTATTGTGTTTAAAAGGACTATCTAAAATATTAGGGAAAACATACTTTCTTTTATTAGAGATTTTCTCATTCGCGTAACTTTCGAAATGAACAGAGTTAACACATCTAAAATAAAATTAGTTCGAACTGTTTGCTGTTGTTTCAGAAACGGCTTTGTAAAAAGTAAACAATATTTCCTTTTCACAATAAAGAGTATTAACAAAGACCGAGAAACGTCTTTGTAAAAAGTAAACAATATTTCTCTTTCACAATAAAGAGTATTAACAAAGACCGAGAAACGTCTTTGTAAAAAGTAAACAATATTTCTCTTTCACAATAAAGAAAGAGTATTAACAAAGACCGAGAAACGTCTTTGTAAAAAGTAAACAATATTTCTCTTTCACAATAAAGAAAGAGTATTAACAAAGACCGAGAATTTATTTTGGCAAATATCTTTTAGCTCAGTATTCAGATTCTATTTAATATTTACGACAAAATCCGTTTTATTTATTATTAACACAAAACGCAAACACTATTCCAGATACTTCGGACCGACTTGCCGAGATTGTCCTAATGTTCCAAATGAAAGAATAGAGAATAATCATCAGCAGCTATCTGGCTGGCGGATATATAAATAGCAAAATAGCACAGACACATACACATATGCATATGTGTGTATATATACAAATGCATACATAAATGGGCGCAAACATATATGTATACGCACATACATGAATACAAACATGTACATTTTAATATAAAAAAACATACATCCACATACGCACAGACGTAAAAAATGATATGGCTGAGTACAGATATCTTTGTCATTTTATATATGTCTACATCAGCATACCTCAAATGGCAAATAAATAGGTAGTCCGACTTACATCAATAAACCACGTATATTGACACATATATATATATAGTGCGTCAGTGTATGTTGAAAAGAAATCAGTAAAGTGCTGGATGGCAATAATGTTATTAATAAGAGCTAAAATATAAATTATTTATTTAAAAACTATATGTTACATATTTCATGGACATACCATGGTTTCATTCACATAGATTGATTTTTCCCCATTTAAAAAGGCCGTTATTGACTCGGTACTTTATCCAAAAGGGACGCCTTAGTTATTTTTGAACTCCATTCTTCGATTTGTTTTGATTTCGTGAATCGCTGACGATCTGAATGGACTCTAACGACCTTTCAAACGGGGAAAAAGGTAAATCAATGTCAATATACCCATGGAACGTCCCTGATATATGTAACACATCGTTTTTAAATAAATAATTTGCATATATATATATATATATATATAAATATATATATAATGTGTGTGTGTGTTACCTGTACTTTACTTTTATTTTCATTAATGTGTTTATTTTTTTAACTATACTGTTTATATTTTTAACAAATTACATTATTACGGATTTGTTTGGTCATACCCCGATTGATATGACAACATAATTACAGTTATATAAGGTAATGTTGTTATAATCTTTATTTATACAATGATATGATGCAAAATAGCTTTCAAAACGTTCCATTTTTTATACATTTGAATTTTCTCAAGCAATGTAAAGCCATTTTAACAGCCTTCATAGTCAACAGTTTAAATACTTCAATATGCTTTTTAAATTTCGAATGCTCGTGAAATACGTCAATCCATTTTGATCTTCGATTATTAGCAAACTATTAAAATGTCTCATTTGTTCATGAATAAGTTAAAATGCATTCAGATGGATTTAATTTCGTAATTAAGTTACGTATAAATAATTAAAAATGGTTTATTTTATTGTATCTTTTATATTTAAATAAATTATCGGTTAATACAAATGTGTAAATCACGTACAGGCGAAAGAAACACACATAAACGGAGACACTTAAATGAATACTGACCATTGGAATACCTCAATTATTTCGCCCAAACTGCTTTAAGAAATCATGACCACCAGTCATTAAAAGAGTAAATTTGAGTTAGTGTAATTTTTAGTGTGCGTGTGTGATACAATGAAGGGTGCAAGTATAGGAAGTGACTCATCGAAAGAGACAAAAGACAATGTGGGAGTGGTCGATTTCCATTGTTCAGGACAGGTCACTTAGAAAAGAATACTGTGCACGACTTTTTAGGAGTGACTGTGTTTTACGACGCCGGTAGATTAGTTTTACGACAGTTGACGGCAGTAAAGTTTATGGCAAAAGTTGACGAGTTTAGGTTTCGGAGAGAAGACGAGCAGTTAGGATCGAACCTCCTGAGAGAGTGGATCGGACTGGGAAAACGATTAGATGAGCTGACGACTTGAGCAACGACAATAGGAGTCTCGACAGTCAACGACGATGTTACACACACTCATAGTTTAAACTAAGTAATACACAACGTATATGTGTTCGTGTTATTCATCGAGAGTTGTGTTTCTTTTATTTTAACTTGTGGACCATTGTTGTGCCCTCGACGATTCGTCCGTTGATAGACGACAAGGTTAAGACGATGAAGACAAAGAAGAAGACCACGAAAACACAACGTTGGGGTCGATGGTCGTCGAGTGGGGCAACAGGGTTCGATAATTGGCGCCGATGACCTGGGTCGACCCTTACAAGAACAGAAAGACAGAAAGAGACATAGAAGAGAGTAGATATCTGTTAAAGCGAAAGAAAGAAAAAAGAAATTGATCGAAAAAAAAAACGAAAGAAAAAACAAACAAACAGAACGAACAATGAAAGCAAAACAAAGTAAAAGATTCCGGACGCAGGCGAAAACAAAACGAGATAAAAAGAAAGAAACAAAAAAGGAACACACACGGACTGCCACAAAATAGAAATTGATAAAAAGAAACAGGTAAGTGAGGAGGGTTTCTCTTCTTTTAACTCCGCACGCAAAAAAAAATCGGCTCTTACATACAATGTTTTTAAAATTCTGTTTTGATGAAAAGTTGTTTTATTTTTTTATAATTGTAATTGAAACATTTTTTTTACAGGTAGCGATTAAGTTGCGACAAAGAGAGTGAGAGAGAGAGAGAGAGAGAGAGAGGGAGAGAGAGAGAGAGAGAGAGAGAGAGAGAGAGAGTACATACGTTTGCAAAACCCACTAGATCGGAAAACCGCTAGAGTTTAACTGTTCGTAACTTATATAAAAAAATATTATGATTATACTTAATATTTCATGCTTTCTATAGATATTTTTTTAATTTTCTGTTACTGACATTGGTACTGTTCACTTTAATGTTATTTGTATTTCATTTTAATTTAGAAAGTATTTTAAAAGAATTGAATTTTAAAACAGATTTAATTTGAAAAAAAAAACACTATCCACTAGATGCAATTTTTACTAGTTAGATTCAGAGCAAAAATCTCCAGATCTAGCAAGAAAACCGCTAAATTGGCAATCCTATAAGTAGTCGCATGTGTGGGGATGGTAGTTTCAGACAGCGTGGTTCTTTGAAGGTATTGCTGGCCTCGGGGTTTGAAAAGGTAGGCGCGATCGGCGATAAAAGAGAGAACGAAAGAGGAGAGGCAGGAAAGAGAGAAAGAAGGATTGGCCAAGATGAGAAAGAGATAGATAGTAGGGGGGGACATCCAGAAAAAAGTTTTTTTTTCTTAATATGATAAAAGTTTATTGCAATTCTTTTTCCTGTATGTTTTAAATTGAATTGTAGATATTTGGTTTAGATAGAAACGAGAATCAAGTCGTCTATTTACTTTCAGTTCAAAAATAAGATCGCTGAAAATCTAGTCGGTCTCTATAAAGGAAAATCATTTGAACAGAAAATGCTAAATGTTTGTCCAAGAAATATAAACAATCATTGAATTGAGAAGGAAAAAAAGCTATAACGAATGATAGTTGGTTGATGAAATGCTTTTTTTTTCAAAATCAATGGGCCAATTAGTTAACGTCACAACTTATATAGCATATACATAAGTAGCCTTGGATTTAGTGGGTTTAATGAATGCCTGTTGACATCAGAGGGTACAGACAATATTAACACTTGGAATGTATAGATGGCCTCAGAGTTTGGAAAAGTAGGGGTGATAAAAGAGAAGACAAAAAAGACACCAAGTTAATTTGTTAGGATAATAGCAGGTCGTATTGCGTGATTTGTTAAGAAATCTGACGAGGTCTCTGACTGTTGGGCAGGCTCATTGTGCGTCCCGTGTAGGTGGAAGGGTGGTAGTTAAGATACATTTAACGGAAAGAGATTAACAATGAAGTGGCTATTTGCATTGAAGTCATGGTGATTGACTTGGTCAGAGGATTTGGTGGAACACAAGCAGTGGGATGCTGGGGAAAGATGCACCCGGGAATTCAAACATTAGATAGGGATATAACGCAGTGAAACGCTGTCGATAGGAACTGTCTTCTACTTCGCACGAGATGCGCAATCGATTTTGTGACCTTATAGCAGACCGAGAACTATGTGTAAAGGAATAGAAAGTAGAGAAGGATGTATGAGACAGTACCCGGAAAGTGGATGAATGCTAAGCAGAATGGGGGAATATTGGATAGAGATTGTGTAATTGGTTAGTATGGAGTTAACACAGTTGGTGATTTTTATAGATGTTAACTAGTATAAGTCAGGAATCTGAGAGTGTAATGTTGTGATTTTCTGATCAGAGATGGTCTATAATACGCGTGATGGAAAACGTAAAAATAAGGGAGGTAAGCCGATGATTTGTGCGGAGAGGGGAGAGAGAGACCACCTCTCTAAAAAAAGGGGACAATGAGAATAAAAAAAGAATAGAGACTTATATGTATTACATGTTACAATTGGATTTGCTTTGGGATATGGGTCTGATTGTCTTAACATTGTTCATGTGTTGAAAAAAAGGTAAAAGCGACAATCAGAAAAAAAGGACCCATGTGTGTTATATATTTCAGTTATGTTTTCTTTAGGTTGTGGGTTTTATTGTTTTGAATAATGTTTTTTATATGTAACAAAAAAGAAATAGAAACGGTAGATATATTGTATTTTTATGTAAAAAATGTAATTTGTTGTTGAAAAGAGACACAGTTTCATGTTTGTCCGTGCAAAATTGTACAAAGACGTTGTTTTTATTGTTGGTAAAAAAATTAATGGCGGAAGGCCAGAAGAGTTGAGGTGTGGATAAAGTCCTCTTGGTAGGAGGTGAAAAAATCCTCCTGATTTATTTTTTTAGGAGGAGGGGAGAAAGCAAAATGGCGGAATGCCTGTTAATATGAGAGATGATTGGAAAATCCTCTTGGTAGAAGGTGTGTCAAAAGCCCTTCCGTTGGAGGTGAGTTAACATTCCTCCAGTTTTTTTTCTATCTCGATGGAGAGGCGAGGTTGATTTTCTCTCTTTGGTATGGGAAGCATGTACCAGTGGACAGGAGCCTGTCCAAAAAAGGAATTGCTTTGCTGTTGTTTTATTAAGGGTACTCAAATACCCTTGGACTGGATATAGGGTTAAATGCATCCTTGTGATTCCAGTTCGGAGATCACCCAGTTGGTTTTTGCTTGTCTGTCGTGTTTCTGCCGTTTCTTAACCTATGTAATATGAATGTATGACTTTGTTTTTAAATTATGTAATATGATTATTGTTTTGTAATTTATGTAATAAATGACAAGTTGGGCATGGGAGGTGTGTGATACAATGAAGGGTGCGAGTATAGAAAGTGACTCATCGAAAGAGACAAAAGACAATGTGGGAGTGGTTAATTTCCATTGTTCAGGACAGGTCACTAAGAAAAGAATACTGGACACGACATTTTAGGAGTGACTGTGTTTTACGACACCTGACTACAGTAAGGTAGATTAGTTTTACGACAGTTGACGGCAGTAAAGTTTATGGCAAAAGTTGACGAGTTTAGGTTTCGGAGAGAAGACGAGCAGTTAGGATCGAACCTCCTGAGAGAGTGGATCGGACTGGGAAAACGATGAGATGAGCTGACGACTTGAGCAACGACAATAGGAGTCTCGACAGTCCACGATGATGTCACACACACTCATAGTTCAAACTAAGTAATACACAACGTATATGTGTTCGTGTTATTCATCGAGAGTTGTGTTTCTTTTATTTTAACTTGTGGACCATTGTTGTGCCCTCGACGATTCGTCCGTGGATAGACGACACGGTTAAGACGATGAAGACTAAGAAGAAGACCGTGGAAACACAACGTTGGGGTCGACGGTCGTCGGTGGAGCAACATGGTTCGACACGTGTGTGTGAGGGAGGGGGCTAAATATAAGAAGTGGTCGGGATAGCTAAAATAAAATATATAAATAACTAAAACTAGTGCAATCTGCTTCGCCCAGACAGAAATGAAAACATATAGTATAGCTGTTAGGGCATATGGAAAAAGGTTATTTAAAACCTATGCGTGTCAAATGCACTGACGGACAGTGATAAACAAAGAAATTTGAGTGAGAAACAAACATTTCTGGCCGAATAATAATCGAAACAATTTCTCTATGTATATTTCCCGTCTCGCTATATCTTTCTATCTGTCTCCTTCATTCTCTCTCCCACTCTCTTTTGTAGAATGTCGTCTTAAAAAGAACGAGGCCTTCTGTTGATTATGTTGTTCAACTTTAGAGTCCCAAACAGCTAAGTTATTTTTCATCTAGATTGTTTTCTTAATTAGTATTAATAAAAACGAATATATATATATATATATATATATATATATATATATATATATATATATATATATATATATATATATATTCAGGTTTTGATTTCCTGATGTTTTAAAAGAAATGAAATCAGCGAAGAGTAACCGAGTTCAAATACTAGAAAAGGTATACGCACAACTGTTGTACCGAAGGTCGCTTATGGCATCTCTCATAGAAAAATCGCAGTAGGTTTTAGAAATTAAGTCATTTAATCAAAATATATAATGTAGGAGTATTTAGAAATGAATAGTTTACGTTGTTGTGTAAACACAGGTCCATTTAAATGTAAATGTATTTTCTAAAGCTGTAAAAGGTAGAGAAATATAGTTGTTATTTTATATTAAGAAAGTAGCAGACGAAGATATGAAGGACATTAGCGAAAAATGGTTACATATTAAAAATGTACCGAACAAAACTAAGTTTGAGTTGAAAGAAACGAAACGAAATACATTTGTATATATAAACATGGTTCACCAAACAATTTACTAGTCAGAATCAAATAGTGATTAATTAGATTCACTACTATCGGAGACCAACTCTGAAAATCCGTCAAGATTACATTAGATTATATGGGTTTATATTCTACGACTGACATGTTTCTTTTATACTGCAAGTTATGGAGTAAAATCGTAATGTGACACTGTCTTCGCGGCGAGGGATTATTTGTGATAGGTTTTGTTTGATGTATGCGCGTAGTGTATTTCATTTTATGTGTATGTGCAAATACGCACCGCTTGTTAAGGGGTTATATTTTTGTCTGGCGGTCTGTGTGTTTTTGACTGTCGGCGACATTTTGTTCTTCATTTCCGAGACAGGCGATTGGTTTGAATAAATAAAAGATTGAAACACAGCTGCTATGCGCAAGGGCTCATTAAATGGGCTATATTTTGTTTAATTTAGTCTCCTAAAACGGAATGGGAAGCCCTTCATAAAAATTTAAATACCTCCTATTTTATTTAAAATTTTAACAATAGGTATAAGACACTAAGTAATATATATTCCCCTAAATGTTAGTTTCTTAGTATTTTAAAGTGTTTTTAGGAGGAATAAAACATGCACAACCGCCCATTTGAAAATTCCAAAACTTCAGATTCATATTGGACTAGCGGGGCTACCCGGCGTTGCTCGGGGTCATAAAAACATTTAATTGAAGAAAAATCGCGTGTTACATCATAATTTTCAAACTTCTATTTCTCTCCCTCTCTCTATAGCCGTCTCTTTATGTTTCTACTTTTCTCTTCCCTGGTCGCCCCATTTCACCGCTACTTTCTAATTTTGCCTTTTGCGAAAGCTGTTTCTTCCCCACCATTTCATCCTACGCTTCCCAGGGCAATAGTATGACATATTTCTATAAAAAGTACCACCTCTGTCTGCGCCTTCTATATAGATACTTATCTTCGCCCCGGTGTTCATCTATCGCCACCCGGTGCGCATACTATATACGTACCTATCGCCGCCCCAGTGCACATAATATATACATACCTATCGCAGCCCCGGTGCAGATACTATACAAGTACCTATCGCCGCCCCGGTGCGAATGCTAAATATGTACTTATCACTGCCCCGGTGTGAATGCAAAATACGTACCTATCACCGCCCCGGTGTGAATGCTAAATACGTACCTATTGCCGCCCATGGGTGCATACTGATAAGTACCTATCGCTGACCCAATGTAAAAACTAAATATGTACATATCGCCGCTCTGGTGCGAATGCTAAATACGTACCTCTCGCCGCCCCAATTCGAATGCTAAATACGTACCTATCGCCGCCCAGGTTCGCGTGCTATATACGTACCAATCTCCGCCCCAGAGCGCATGCTAAATACATACCTATCACCACTCCGGTGCGCATACATACTTATTGCCGCCCATGTGCACATGCTATATACATACCTATCGCCACCCCTGAATGCTAAATACGTACCTATCGCCGCCCCGGTGAGAATGCTAAATACATACCTATCGCCGCCCCGGTGAGAATGCTAAATACATACCTATCGCTGCCCTGGTACGAATGCTAAATACGTACCTTCTGCCGCCTCGGTGCGCGTGCTATATACGTACCTATCGCTGTCCCTGTGTGCGTGCTATATACGTACCGATCGCCGCCCCGAAGCGCATGCTAACTACATACCTATTACCGCCCATGTGCACATGCTATATATGTACCTATTGCCGATCCGCTTTGCATACTACATATGTACCTATCGCTACCCCAGTGCGAATACTAAATATGTACATATCACCGCCCCGGTGCGAATGCTAAATACGTACTTATCCCCACCCCGGTGTGAATGCTAAATACGTACCTATCACCACCACTATGCACTATTATATACGTACCTATTGCCACATACTATATATATACCTATCGCCGGCCCAGTGCGGATATTATATTCGTACCTATCGCCGCCCTGGTGCGCATACTATATTCGTACCTATCGCCACCCTGGTGCGCATACTATATTCGTACCTATCGCCGCCCTGGTGTGCATACTATATACTTACCTATCTCTGCAAGGGTGAACATACTGTATATGTACCTATCTCCAGCCCAGTTCGCATACCTAAAAATTCATATTAATGCGCCCCTGTCGTGTCAGAAAAACAAAATAGTGTTCATTCATGTATTGTCACTATCATAAATATAAATATTTTTAGTTAAGAAAAGAAAAAAATAATTTTTTTTGCCCCCCAAGAAAAATTTCTTTTTAATCCTCCCCCATACTATGAAATATTTTTAATTAAAAAAAATTTTTTTTTGACTCCCCCCCAAAATCCTCCCCTCATACATCGAAATATTTTTAGTTCAAAAAAGAAAAAAAAAATTTTTTTTACCCCCCCCATGAAAATTTTTTTCTTTCATCCTCCCCATTACATATAAATATTTTTAATGAAAAAAAAAAAAAAATTTTTGACCCCCCCACCCAAAATTTTTTTTTTTACCCTACCCATACATAGAAATATTTTTAGTTTCAAAAAGAAAAAAAAAATTCCGAGGTGCCTCGGTCATATCAAAGAACCATACTGCAGAAGCCTCCGGGTCCTATATTGTAGAAGCACCCCCGGTACTAGGTTCTATACTGTAGAAGCGCCCCTGGCCCCTATACTGCAGAAGCACCCATAAATTTGAAAAAACAAATTAATTTATAAAAACCAAACAGGAATTTATAGTTAAATGCAGACATATATTTGGTTTTGTATTTGAGTCCAGGTTAAGTGACTAGATACATAAAGTGCACAAAATTTAAATTTGATAAAATATGTAAAGTTCTTTAGAATAAAAAGAGTTTTCGATTTTTGAACGAATTTTATTTTAATGCGATGTCTTGTTTACATACCGATTTAAAAAAAAGTAGATTTTCATAACTCACCGATTTTATTAAATAATAATTGCTTTATTTCTGACATATAAACAACAGCTTCGCCAATTCATTTCATGAGATAGCCATGAAATAAATAACTGTAACAGTTTTATGAAATCATAAAAGCAATCGATCCATGACGCAAATATGATTAGTACAAACTGTTCTCCGGGACAATCTTCTGGAGTTTAAAATGTAAATCATCACTACAGTCGATATTTACGAACAATAAAAGTAAAAGTTACTTACTTAACACTTTTTCTTCGAAAAAAATCTACATCTATGGATTAAATGAAAAGTTCAGTTTCAAATCCCGTATCAATTCCCGAGTTCGATACATTGCACCCGAAGAAGGTCCGAAGTTACATCGGCCAAAACGTCGTCGGAATAACATCGAAGATGAGAATAGTAGTCTAAAGGATACAAATATAATACAAATCAAAACACTTTTAATCATTTGCGGCTGTTGCGCGCATATATGTGGACTCCATCTACCGAGCTAAACAATTTCTCACGTCTGACAGTATCCTATCTCTTTACAAAGCCACCATCCGCCGATGCTTCGCGTATTGTTGTCACATCTGGGCTCGTGCACCATCCCCTTGTCTATTCCTCTTAGACAAGGTAAAAAAAGACTCGCTAATCTAATAAATCCATCACTATCCACCAAGCTCCAGCCGTGTTCCGTCGTCGCAATGTTGCATCCTTGTGCTTGTTTTACAAGTAATTATAGAAATAAGCTCCGATGAACTTACTGCTCTGGGACCCCCTCGACGTAAATGCACTCGACTAACCCGGCAATCAGCTAAATCCCATTCATTCACTGTAGAAGTCCCCAGATGCTAGAAAGCCTTCTACTCTAATTCCTCGAGCTGCCGGCTTTTGGAACTGCCTCCCAGCTCCCTGTTTCCCCGACTGTACCGACATGCAGAAATTTAAAACTAATGTTAACAACCATCTCGTTGCCCAACTTCTAATTTATGATGACACCCAAAACTTTTACCCTAATTCCCAGTAGCTCTTTACGTCTACATTGGTAACTTGCCTTGTTTGGAGTGAACTAAGTTAACTTAAAAACGTGTTTGATAGTATTAGAGAGGTATTTTGAACGTACAAGTTTCTTTTTTAACCATCAACTGTTTTGACATGTTACACAAATGGAATAATAATAGAGACAGCTCCGAAAGGTCTGTGGTTATATGCAGATGAATGTATGTTAAGAAGATATACGTTGTTTTCAAAGAGTAATAAGCATACATGTTTTTGGTCTTCTATGAAAAACATTATACGTCCCCGAAATATGAGTGGAGTAAAGATTCAGCTGGCAAAATGTTTTAATATACCGACTATAACATCAGCGAACTGAGTTCGAACATAGACATATTAAGCTGACTTATACACTTATAACTGTGGAACGTGTTTGCACCTTCTAATTTCTTTCCAGCTATGGGTATACCGAAAGATAGCGTTCAATAAGTATTGCATCTTGCCTCGACAGAAAGGAGGAAATATACCAAAGGCGTTTCTCACCTGTGATTTGGTTTCTTACCCTTGTATGTGTGCATGATAGGTAGTAAGTTATTTATCTCACCTAACAACCCACCTTTTTATCACGAGATCTTGACAGGGAGGCAGAAATAGTCAGAAAAATACTATTGTTGTATTCTGTTATCGCAGTTACACAAGCCCACAACATTTCAAGGACAGAAATCGGAAGTAATATGAAATAGAATGGTAAAATATGACATGCATGGGGAACCTGTGTGATAGCTAACAATGTAAGGACAATGTGCCCGTTTAGGACATGAAAGCTTTTCAATTGATACATTTGGAAGCAAAAAGACTTGTAAAAATGTTGACCTAAAAATAGCGAATAGTAAGCTAGTCGATCTCTCTCTGTGTCAATGACGCTTCTACCTGATAAATAATAAACAGCACGCAGGCCACATACAACTCCATAAAAAATCCTCACTAGACGTGCTCCACAAGATAGTCTTCAAATTGTCACATTATCTCACACTAGCTAAGAGAGATGACTATCCAACACTTTTCTTAGTTTATTCTCTACCGCTGTAACTAATATACCACTTGTTTTCGCGACGACTAAGTCAATTTGTACATATAGTCGCATTAGAAAAACTCCCTCCGGTCGCATATTTTTGCTAGTTGTTTTAAGTAACATGTTACATACATTACATTTTAAACGAAGTAAAAGGTAACCACAGGGAAAGTGCTTAGAAAACAACATTTTTAAATTCGTATCGATAAATAGAAGAAAGTTGTTAACATGACGTTATTTTATTGTTTCAGGAGGCGGCGTAACAAAATTTATATTTGGCGGACTTATACATGACTCACCCTTCAGTCTAAAATCTTAAATTTAATGAGAGAAAAATACATTAAAATAAATAATTAGATATTAAATCTGATCAACTATAATTTAAAATTTTATTTCCGCTAAAAAAATAATATCCATGATGGAACCATTTATCTTTCTGGAATTTAAGTCATGTACGTTTGCACTTAAGGATAATTCTGCGAGTCTATTATTTACATTAGTAAATGTTTTAAACTAAACGCATTTTCGTATCAAACTTTTATATGAATTTGAAATTTAAAAAATCAAACAATTTGATTCAATAAATTTGTGATTTAAAACATAGTTTCTAAAAGGATTTAAAAAAACTAACCTTGAACGTTTTAATAAAAAAATCATATTTTTACCCCCCCCCCGTTAACTGAACTTTCTACCTCAACTTTTTTACATCTATTCGAACGAGAACTCTCATCTGTTCTTTCAACGTGAGCAGCAATATTTCATAACTTAAGTATTGCGTAAGTAATTATAATTATAATTTATACATCTATCTTATTGTATGTTTTAGCATTAACTCGTAAAAACGTAAGGATCATATGAGCACTGCTGGTTTGCATTTCCAAAGCTCAATTATAAACGTTGACCTTTCAAGCCTTCCATTTCACTCGTCCTATAATCGCCTTCGACCCTCTACTTCCCAGCGCTCAAAAAACGTTTTCACTGTCAAACGTCAATCTTTTCTATACGATTCATTGTTATTGGTTAACATGAACTCAGAACGTATCCTTTGCAAATCAGGACCTCAATTGCAACAAAACTATTAGTCCCACGTCTGTTGACAAATCAGTTTTCTTTTTCTACTAATTATTAATGAGTATTGTATATTATGTCGTCTGGAAATTTTCAAGGATATAGCCAGAGGAACTATGTGTCAACTATGTTAACTAACTCAAGGTTCACACATGTGATCACGGAAAAACGGAAATATTAAACACGCGAGTCATGTGCTGTCATCTGGGTATTTGGGAGATATTTCGGGTTAGTTTTCCTTTGACAGCAAGTAAAGAAAACATATGTGATATATAATAAGCTGTCTCTATAGTTTTCGCTTTTTCTTTCACTCGTTCTCTCTTTCTTGTTTTATCTGTCTCGATTATGTAATAAACAATCGGTTAAGAAAAGGATGTGGCCATCATAATCGTATGTGTTAATTAATAGCAATAAACAAGAATTCGGTGTGATTCGTAAAGTTAAGAAGAATACTTCGTTTCTTTCAGTCCACAACTTTAAGAAATAATTGAACCTTGACGACCAATCGATATAAACATAATCAACATGAGAAGACACATCTCCAAGAAGAGGACATAATTCCCGATGAAATTAGCGATGACTGATTAACAGCCAATCACAATTCGAGAAAGTTTACTTTTCCTGATGCAGCCACCTCGTAAGACTGATTTCCCCACTCAAACCACGTGAAATGATATTAAAGAAACGCACTTTTCTATATTATTTAGAATGTAGTTTTTGTATAATCTAAAAAGAAAAATAACCCAACTTTAGTCATATTTTTCATTATTGGTTTCATGAAAACCTATCTATGTTTATTAGCAATTGCCAACTCAATCCGCTTCACAGCACATTTCAAAATCAAATATCAGGCTCAGAATTATATTACAAATTCAATGGTGATGAAATAATTAATTTTAAGTTTGATGTGCTACGCTACAGTGGCTGATATGTTGGTGGATTTCTACGCGCACTAATAGTTTAAATAAATACGTAAACCTGGTTGATATGTGCTATTACTTCTTATTTCAACAACATATTTAACCCCGAGTTAATATATACCTTTCTTATCTTTGCCCACGCGTTGCCAATCATTCATACTATACAGCTTGCTCGAAAATCAATCAACGTATTGTTTAGCTCACACTTTGTAAAAAAAAAAGAAAAAAGTGTTAATACGCAAGAAAGCCACAATAATTCTCGATATTTCATTTGGTCGTAACACCAATTGAAACAAATTTCCTGGACGGCCCAAGGCAAAAACAATGCGAATCAATTGAAGGGAAAAAGAGTAAGAAAATGAAATATGCAAGAAAAAACTCTTTGTTTACTTCTCTTATTCGTAAACGATATTTTTTCCTTATAATAAGTTTCTATTAAAAGTAAATTAAACAAAACCTCAAAACATGCCCAGCAGTAACATTATGAATCATCCGTTATTGCCGGTGGACACTTTATAAACATATGTTAATTAAGTATAAATGTGTGTGTGTGTGATTCATCTCCTCTTTATATTTCTAAATTAGATGTGTCCATGCATTTCTATTATAAGCTTTGTCCGTCTTTCCGTCACTCATGCGATAGTTTTCAATTTTATATTCATAGTTAACGCACAGATTAAATGGACGTCTAGTTTAGATGTGTCCAAACAGAGTGAGATGTTTTCTTCTTGGTTCGCCTTGTCAAGCGTGAGTTTAAAATGATATCATCGTTTATAAATCGACTCCTCACTCTCCGAAATTCTCATTCTCCTTCCAAGTCTCATCTCATTTATCCTCCTCCACTATCTAAACCCATTTCAAGCAAGCAATAAATTAATATTATCAAAGATTTAATATTATATAGATTACAAACTGAAATACCCATCAAAGCCAGGTTTCTAAAACCTTTGTTTTACTTGAAATCGAAATAAAATAAAAACAGAATTGCATTATTAATGATGATGATCGATGTCGACCAGGAACTTACGTTAACATGAACTCACAACGTATCCTTCGCCAATCAGGACCTCAGTTGCAACGAAAAGCTTAGTCCCACGTCTGTTGACAAATCAGTTTTCTTTTTCTACTAATTATTGATGAGTATTGTATATTATGTCGTCTTGAAATATCCAAGGACATAGCCAAAGCAACTATGTGTCAAAAATGTTAACTAACCCAAGTTTCACACATGTGATAACGGAAAAACGGAAATACTAAACACGCGAGTCATATGATGTCATCGGGGTAGTCGGGAGACTTTTCGGGTTAGTTTTCCTTTGACAGCAAGTAAAGAAAACATGTAATAGATAATAAGCTGTCTCTATAGTTTTCCCTCTTTCTTTCAATCTTTCTCTCTTTCTTGTTTTATCTGTCCTGGTTATGTAATAAACTATCGATCAAGAAAAGGATGTGCCTATCATTATCGTATGTGTCAATTAATAGCAATAAACAAGAATTTGGTGTGATTCGAAAAGAGCAAAAAACAACAAAACATCAATTGTCTAGTGTGAAATTCGAAACGTGAAATATGGCATACAAATGTGAAAGCAAACGCTTCATCCACACGGCTACGGGCACGAATATATTTTGTCCTTTTAACCTTCTGAAACTGTTTATGAGTTCGGCGTAAGCTTCAACAATTTAAAATATGTTGTACTTCTATGCGTAGATCTGAATTGTTCGATTTTCTAAATTAAATAAAAAACGGAAAGAAGAGTCCATCTATATATACAAAGTTTACTCGAAAATTCCCCAATAAATTTAGTCACTATGAGACTATAAACACAGGCGCTATATAGAATTCCAATATGGTCAGGCTTCATTCTAATAACTGATGCGTGTTTCCGTAAATTATCAGTCCGTTTCATCTGATTTCATAATTTCCTACATTAATTCCGACCTACCCGATTCTCTAAAAATGTCATAGTTAGAGGAAGTCGGAGTAACTTTTATTCACACACACATATCTACTAACAGTAATCCATATATCATCGGGATTCTTCATTAGATACATTTTCAATCTCAGATTGCCATTGTTTCATTTTATAATTCCATGATATTCTCTTTTAGGCATTATAACTTCCCTAAGTAAATATAGATCGCTCCCCTTAGCTTATGTTCTTATTTATACGCCGCGTTGATTGGCCGGTTACAACCCTATTCAAGAATAATGCAATATAATTTCCGAACGCTAAACAAATGAAATTACAACATGGTCTCTTCTATTCCACCATTCAGTAAAACTGCCCGGACATTATGCTCACAAATTCTATTAAATATTACAGGTTCAAATTTATATATAAAGAAAAATAATTCCGAGGAATAGTGACATGTCGAATTGAATGGGTAATACAATGACTGTTACGCGTATTATACACAACACCGTTTCGTGTTACTAATCCAAAGGGCATTATTCACATTCCGATATTCCAAATTACATTCTCAAAAACCAGATTCCTCAGTCAAAATGGCGTCGCTTAACAAATCACGTTAAGTTTCGTTCTTCAGTTTATAATAGTTTCTGTTCTGAAAGGCTTATTACAATTATTTTCATCAGTAAACTTTTGTTAAGTTATTAACAACAAAAATCTGATATAAAATATTTTACATATACTTTCTGAGTCATCGGATCTTACTTTGATCACTTCATAGGCTTTCATTTTAAATTACTGTTTATACGTTATGCGAGGCTTATTGAAATTATTTTCTAGCATTAAATTTCGTTTCGCTTATTAATAAAAAAAACTCCCAACCAAGAAACTACTAAGCATTTACATTCATACACGTAACAACATTTACCCACACAAAATCATTGCATCAGTCTAAAATGTTTTTTGAGACGAAACTTCGAACTAACATAATAACATGGATTATACACAAAAGTAATAAGTATTCTTCTTCTTCTTTACGTGTCTTTGAAGCATGTGGTCATACAGCAGTTTCCAAACTTTTGTACGCAGTCTTTTGCATTATTGTTGTACTCTGCAAGATCTTTCAAGCTGCACCAGTTGGGCAATAAAGGTCAGACTAAGCAGTGTTGTATTGTATAGTCATCCTCTCTACATTCAAAGATGGTTGAGTCGGTTTTGTAACACCATCTTCTCATAGCAACTTTGATCGCCCTATTCTCATTCTCAGGCGGTTGAGTGTTTTCCAACGGAGTCAGGGTGCCTCTGAACCAGAACCGAGGGTCTCAAAAGAAAGAAATTCCCATGTCAGTAGGAGAGTGGCAATTGTCTATGAGTTTAGTCCACAGCTGTAGTCTGGGTTCTTCCCGATATGTTGTTAGAGGTTCGGCATTGCTGAGGAAGCTTCTTTACTTTAGTCATTTGACCGTTAGTTCACGTCCATGAAGGAGATTGCTATTATTACTGATAGCCTTTGTAGTCTCTACTCGGCTGGCAACTTCCCGTCTCACATCTGTATGAGGAGATGCAGATTGTTCAGGTTGGTAGGCTTAAGGCAGCCAGTGATCAAGTGGTATGTATTGTTCAATGCTGAGTCTAGTTTTTTGTCATGAGTTTATCTCTCCCAAACAAGACAGGCATATTCTGCAGAGAAATAGAACAGTGCCGAAGCAGTAAATTGTGGTATGTGTACTGCGGTTCACATCGTGGAGTTGATCAGTTTCCGTAGGATGTTGTTCCGGGAGCTTATTTTCATTTTTGTCTTCATTCCTCGAATTGTGTGTGGTCCAGAGTTACACTAAGCTAGACAGGTTTTGTGCGATTCCCACTTGTATTCCAGACCACGTAATGTTTAGGGGTCTATTGGCTTTTCAGTTCCTGAGATAGAACGAGCACACTTGAGTTTTGCAGGGTTTGCATACAGGTGATTACCTTCGTAGTAGAGAAGTAGCTCATCTAAGGCTGAGTTTAGGTTTGTTTCTACTGATTCAAACGTACTCTCTTGAGAATGTTACGCACATGTCGTCAGCATAGATGAACCGCTCCGTGTTCTGGTTCATTGGTTGGCCATTAGTGTCGATGTTGTACAGTAATGGAGCCAGTACATTACCCTGAGGTAAATCATTCGTTTATCGGCGCCAGTTACTTTGTTGTTGAGGTTAGCATAAAAGCGCCTGTATTTTAAGAGGACTCCGATAATGTCTGTGGTTTCCAGGTCTTTTGTCAGGTTCAAGATCTTTTTCAGAAGGAAGCTGTGGTTTACAGTGTCATACGGATCAAACAGATCGACAAAGACGGCTCCCGTTACTAGCCCTTTCTTAAACCTATCTTCGATGTGCTGAGTGAGATTCAGGAGCTGGCGAGTTGTAGATTTTCCAGGCCGGAATCTTGCTTGTTAGAGGATGATGACTGGTTCAGCAACTGAGGCCAACCTGTTGAGGACTAGGCGCTCAAACAGCTTAAACGGGGAGATCGAGCGGAAACTCTTTGCATGCGCTGGATATTTGCTAAGTTTGAGAAAAACGATTATTTTGTTTTTTCTTCAAATCTTTGAGATATTTCTTTGTTTGTTAGCACACAGTTGTTTATCAACTCAAGGATCCATTTTCATGTCAAAATTCCAAAGTGCTTCATTTTCTTAGTGGATATATTATCTAGGCCGATGACTTTACCAGCCTTAAGGGCACTGATTCCGATATCAAGCTCTGTAAGTAAGAACGGCTCAGTCTGTTCACTGCTCTGGGAATATTGAAGTTGGTTTATGTTTGGCTTTTGCTGTTTTGTAGTGCACTCCCCATCTAGTAACAACTGATGGGCAACTTAGTTGGTAATGATAGTGCACTGCTTTTGCATTGGAGTTCATTGATCGTTGCTGATTTTCCGAATTAGACTCTATGCCTTTTTACTATTCTTCGTCATATCAGTTTTCTCCAACATATTTTGCCATTTGCGTTTGCAGGCTTATTCTAGGAAGGTCATGAATCTCTCACCTATTTCGATGGTACTTTCAGAATAGGTTGTCAGATTCATAGAGCTGTTGGTATTGCGCATATAATTTGTTGATTTGGGCATCAAGTCCAGATATGTATTTAGTGCGGCAGCCTCTTTGGATGTTCTTCCAGGCTGCTTGGCACACACACCTGGTGAAGCTGTCATAGTATTTTGGGTTCTGCTGGGAGATGGACAATCTTCCTTGCATGGTCTTCTTGTAAGCCAGGCCAGTTCGCTTTCTCAAGATTGACTCTCCTTCGAAATAGAACTGCATCTGGGGTTATTTTAGCTTTGACTGTGATGCCAATAGAGTGGTGTTGTGTTTTCGGCAGTGGCTCTAGCACCAGCATTTTGCTCAGTCCGGTAATGCTCTGACTGACAAACACAATATCGAGATTGTACCCTGCTTTCAATCGTCCGCTGTTAAAGGACTTTAATTGCTTTGCATCGTGGATCAACTTAAGCTAGTTATTTTCGCTCCATGCACCTACTGCATCTGCATACTCAATATATTTTGCGTATTCCCATTCAGTGTTATGGTAGCGTAAGTCGTCAATCACACTCTTTGATTTCCTAGCTGGTGATGGCATATCTGGCATAACAAGTGGTGTCGGAGGTGGTTTATTTTCTGAGGTGATGGTCATTCCTCTGATATCAGCTGTTACGACTTCTATGTTATTTTCATAGATCTTTGCTGTTGATTCGATGATTGCCCAATTTGTTTTATAGTATTATGTTTCCATGTTTCTCATGTAGTCTTTCTGTGATAGTGGTAATTCTACCCACATAAGGGCAGAGGTTGTTTTTGTCCACGGTGGGGTTTTTGAAAGCAGAGAATATTACACTGATGCTCTCTGAAAAGTTTTGTAATAAGTTCTTCTTTGGTTGGGGATAGTCCTTCAATGTTTTAAGATATGATGCTCACTACTGGTTTTGGAGGCGGACATTGGCCTTTCATTATAATTCGGACTTATAATCTACTCACACTTGTTCAGCTTATGAATATTGCTCGTCTTTTTGGCTCGTCTTTTGGCTCGCTTCAAAGTATTTTGTAGGATTCGCTTCAAAGTGTTTTGTAGTATTCGCTTCAAAGTATTTGGTCAAATTTGCAGTATTACTTGACAGGTATCGCAACGTGAACGTTTCTACATTGATCTTCTTTATAAGGACGAACATCCGTATTATTTTATTTTTATTAGGCAAATTAAATTTAACGTTAAAGTCTCGTATCTGTTGTGGATAAATGATGAGTTCGAAGTAGCAAACATGATGTGACAAGAAATAGTTGTTAGATAGATTCAATTCGATAAAAATTGTGTATAGACGATGCAAACGGTTTTAGGCCATTTTTCACAATAATATTTAATAAGACACCATTTCGACTTAACATCTGAAGAAACGCGCATTGTAAATGTGTAAATACACAAGAAGCCTGATTTTCATCTAAAAAATTCACAGATGTATCCACTGTCAGTAATTTACGTGATTCAAATACGATTTATCCCCCCCCCCCCCAAAAAAAATGAATTAAAAAACATTAAATATTTTAGTGGTAAATGGAGAACTATGTTCCTCAATTTTAGACGGGCCAATTGGGGTGGTGGCATTATTTTTGTATCATCCAAATCACTGTTTTTCTGTTTTAAATATAAATGAGAGGGGATTTGACTGTATTTTTTTTACTATCACACCGTTTATCTCCTAAAAACACTTAAATTATTCTTTTTAAGAGGCGATTACATGTAAAAAACATGAGAAATATACGCAAAGAAGTGATTGGAATAAAAATGAAATATTTTACACTTTAGTGTGGGGGATCAATTCCATATATACATTTAAGGTAACATGAGTACCTACTTCATGATCAGTTATCGGTATATCAAGACATGTAATCGATTGGAGTTTTATTTTTGCGGCGGAAAAATGAGAGGAAGATTTGTTTTACTTTTCTATTTTTGTTTTCTTTGTGGTTTAAATATAAATAGAGATTGATATTTTATGTCTCAATTTAACGCTAACTAAGCAGGAAATGGGTGCCTATTTTACGTTAAATTTATATAGGAAAGTGATCCCCCGCTATAAAGTCTAAACTATTTATTTATTCTTCATTCCTTCTTTGCGGATATTTTTTCAGGTTGTTTACATATAATGGCTCTCTCCAAAAAAATCTGATGGTTCTTAGGGGGAAGCAGTTCCGACTTTTCTGAGAAAGCTTAATCAAGTGCCAATACTTTAACACAAGACGAACCAGACTAAATCGACTTTGCAACCTAAAACTTTGTTTAAGGTTAGTTTAAGGTTAGGTTAGTGTAAGGTTACTTTTGGGTTAGTTTAGGGTTATGGTAAAAAATAAACCCCCCCAAAAAACAGTTATTGTGTAGATTGTTTATGTTCGTTTATTTTTGGCAGGTGGTGACTGATTTAAGTATTTAAAAAATTTGTCCGAAAAAAAAATGTAAGATTTAAAAAAATCAAATATACTTACTTACTTACTTGGAATGCTCACTCCAGCTATTTATTAAAAGTGTTACAAAAGGTTGGGATTGTCTGTTTACGGCACATCACCCCTTTTTGCTTTATCTAATTAC
This sequence comes from Sepiola atlantica, assembly GCA_963556195.1. Classification (NCBI taxonomy): domain Eukaryota; kingdom Metazoa; phylum Mollusca; class Cephalopoda; order Sepiida; family Sepiolidae; genus Sepiola; species Sepiola atlantica. Next base: position 72,500,120 of record OY744527.1, on the reverse strand, counting down.
GAAACACAAGTCCTTTTGTAAAGGTTCTATTGAAGGGTAACTGTGATCGAACCAACTACTGCCTTCTTTACATCTTTTTATTACTAATGAATCGCCACTTACAAAGACCAAAATCAACTTGAGGATAAGGTTTAACAAGATTGTTAGATGATGAACAATACTATGAGGAGATTGGAAACGATGGGTAGAATGGGCAGGATTTTATTACTTAAGAGGACGGTTCGACATGTATTTGTTGACAATGGACTTGAAGACGACCATATTGTAGTAAGCAGGGAAGCAGCTCCGTGGTGTTGTGTTTAACAGATGAGGAGTTCTCGGAAAGAAACTCTGTTAATGCAAGTTATGTAAGACATAGGCTGTCTTCAGATTCGCAACGTTTTGATCGTTGCATTCTCCGGTCTTTTTTCATGTAACTGTTGATTAGTCTATCATCTTCCGCTAACTGTCGACTGAACCCTTTAGTTCATTGGCGAATAATCCTTATATGACACATTACTTGACATCGTATGTGTTAATATTTGTTTCCTTACTGGCGTTTGAACTGAGGTATTATCTTACTTAGAGGTGTATATATCCTCAAATATTAACCGAAATTGTCTTGTTGGACATAATATCAAGTGGGTATAAGCGTTGTTTTACACATATTCTAAAATTGATGTAATAAAGTATTCTGTTAAAAAATTGATATAAACATACGCATTATGATAAAAGAAACGGGAAGAAGACCAAAGAGTAAATCCACTGAAGCGTTGTGAATTTTATAACAACAAATTTCGTTACAACCAATATGTCGATAACGCTCCGAAACATAAATAATTTAAATTTTAGTCAACCACTTTATACTTTGGAGTTTGACTATACAAGTTGAATAAAGTTTTTCTGTTTTTCTTTTTATTATCACAATTCGAACAAATCAACACGGGTTTTAGTATTTCGTTCTTATAGGAAAATAAATGAAAGATGGCGACATATTATTTTAAGAATTACAAGCATCTTTCTTTTAATATCGATGACTCAAGAACTAATAAATAACATATGAAGGATACATAAAAAGCGAATACTTATTGATCAAGTAAATATTGACTGTATTACTCTTCCATTTTTGTATATCACGTGGTTTTGAATATCAACGGTTTGCCTCTTCGTCCTTCGATTTTACCTTTTTCCTCCTTTCTGATTTGTTTCTTAAGTGATGTCACTTCCTGTCGAGCGTAATAATATTACCTTCAACGTTGATGCGAATCTTTCGATCAGCGGCCATTTGCAATTCTGCTTACATTATCATCATGTTTCGGTAAAAAGGTTTTTCCGCTAGGTATCCATCTGTCATCGAATTGTCTGTTACGTATCGGATTCGTTTGGTGGAAATCGAAACGAAAAATAATCATATTTCGAACGATTTTCATGCCAGAACGGCATTTGCGTGTCATTTCCACGTCTTGCTGAATACAATTTGGTTCGCTTCAGACCAAGAACGAGCCGGGAATATATTAAAATCGAAGAAGCGCGATCGAGAAAAATAATGTGAAGCTTTCAATATGGGCATACAGCAGTGATCGACTCGAAAATGAGTCATCTTTCAGTGACAACCGCAATAAAACATTGAAAGAGAAAAGAAGGAAAACAATCATGCTCATATGTATATATATATATATATATATATATATATATATATATATATATATATATATGAAAGAAAGATATATATATATATATATATGAAAGAAAGATATATATATATATATATATATATATATGAAAGAAAGAGAAATATATATATATTTATATGCATCTATATATATATATATATTTATATATATATATATATATACATTATATAAACATTAAAAATGGTCTACACAAATAAATTTGTGTTTTACTACTCAAGGTACTTCATCGGGATCAAAAGTTCATAATGAAAATAATTTGTCCAAAACAATCAAAAGCCGAGAATTTACAATAATCCAATTTCCCAATCAGTAGCAGCCACTTTCCGCCACGTTGACAAAGGTACTCGGCTTAAGTTCATAACAGCATGTGAGGTTGTGTTAAAAAGATCCCCTACTTTTACAGTCATAAGATCAAACACAACAGACGCGCACAAGTACACGAATATATCCTAACTCAAATCATCACATACATAATCAGCCGAAACACGTGACACGGTTAACCCTAAATTTTGTTCACGATTAGGTACATTGAGTAGTGAATCATAAATGTATTTGTACAGATCAATTTAAAATGTTTATATGATATATATTTATAATGTCGTACCTTGTATTGAGCACTTTTAAAGAAAATATTGTTTTTTTTAGTTCATGCTATCAATACATTTGAATGTGTTTAATATATATATATATATATATATATATATATATATATATATATATATATATATATACATATATATATATATATACATATATATATACATATATATATATACATATATATATATACATATATGTATGTATTTTTGTACGTAAAATAATATACTTTTAAACTAATTAATGAATCATTACGAATTTTGAAGAACACAGCTGCCAGGGGTAAGAGCTCGTTATGTGGGTTATATTTAGTTTAATTTAGTTTTATGCAAAGAGGGTAAAATGTATGTTGAATCATTTCGTGAAAATTCTGATACCTTCGGGTTTGGTGAAATTTTGACAATAGGTATTAGAGACAGTTAATATATATTCCTCAGATTTTAGTTTCTTTTGCGTATTTTGAAGAGTTTTAGGGGGCATCATCAAGGCAACGCTTCCTATTTAAAAATTAAAATATTTCAAATTTGCTTGAAATTTTATGCATAGACAGGACACACAAATTAAGCATTGTCTCTTGAATTTTAATTTCTTCTTAAAATCCTTAAATGTTAGACATTTCTTAGAATCAAAATTATGCATTAATGATTCTAGACATGAGATTTTGTTATCAGTATATCTTGATTGTAATCTTTGTAAGGGGACACCCACAATATGCAAAACTGTTCTGTTCGGGGAATTTATTTTATCCGTCCTTGGAACGAGTATTCTTCTAGTATATGCATATATACATACATATATATTCCATGAAAAATGCCAGTATACTGAAATCATATGCTATTAATAGGGTTAATATGAAAATTCATATACACTAAATGTACAAAAGCAAGGAAATTCCCAAAGTTTTACACTTTTATTGTCATTAACGGTATGCGAGCACAACAGGGCTATGTATTTTACTTGTAGGAAATTTTCTTCAGTGCACCTCACACACTTCATCCACTCATGCATAGAGATTTATACTGTAGTGATGTGATAATAAAATTGTTTGGTTGATATGTAGTCATACCCTTTATTAATGACAATAAAAGTGTACAAATTTGGGAATTTCCTTGCTTTTGTACATTTAGTGTATATTAATTTTCATCTTAACCCTATTAAGGGCATATGATTTTAGTATACTGACATTTTTCATGGAATGTCACTACTTTTGTAAAGGCTATGCCTCAATACAATGCCTTCTCATAAGGTTTTTTGGTATTTTCTCGGACACTAAGGTATATCGTAAACTGAAATTAAAATGCCATCAACTAGACCCTAGAACCTCTATCTCTGCCAAAAATCAGCTGAATCCATCAAATAGTTGATGAGATACAGGGTTGCCTTGACTAATGATGCTGAAATTCTACACACTTATAGAACCTATCAAATAAAAATTTTGTGCAAAGTTTTAACCAATTTGGTTTATTAGATTTTGAGTTATGATTGATCAAAGAAATGAGATTTCCAGCATAGGCCATTGTGAAGTCTATTAAGTGATACAGTGCTCTTGCGCCTCACTTGAAATATATATATATATATATATATATATATATAAAGCATGTAACGTAATGAATGCATCGCGTCGTCTTTTGTTATCATCTCATTTCTTTTAAAATCATCTATCGCCACTTTGTGACTTCTTAGTCGGAATAGCTGCGTCATCAGTATTGTCTCTGTGGATGCAAACACGTAACAGCAGCCTGTAAAAGTCTCAGTATCAGGAATAATAAAAAGCAACAACACTTGTTTTCCCGTTCACATGTTTATTTGTTATATACATTTTCTGGCTAGCAAAAATCTTCTAAACCCAGTTTATTATGAAATGTTCCTGATTGGTTTTCCTGAGACTCAAATGTGTATTTCTATCTTTTTGATTATTCTCTTAAAACATGATAATGGCCCCACAAAACAATAGCTGTTGCTGAATTACTGTATCATATTTTAAAGCAATGCTCTTTTATTATTATATAGTTTTTACTGTATTGTTTTGCACCGTTATTGTTTATTTACAAGTATTTTATTTCAATTATTGTACATCGCTGTTTAAAAGCATCACTCATTATTTGATATAGCATCTTATATAGCATCTTAGTTAATTTACAACATAAATATTTGATCATTTACATCTTATTTAATTTGAAAATAACATGCGTCACTATAACTGTGGCTGCTTGGGTTCTTATGTACACTGTTGCATTGGAAGGGCGCCATGATGGATCGATATATTAATTTTGTGTATCGGGACCCTTCGTAGATTAAAAAGAGACGAATATTTCTTAAGCTAATCATTATTTTTAAATTTCCTTTTTAGTATTTCACATAAGAATCTTTATGTTACGGGTTAATTTATGTCGTAATCAAAATAAAAACAAACAGCAAAATAACATTATGTTGCATTACCCGTTCTTTAGGGGTACCCAGTAAGATTCAACAAGAATGACAAAAACAGAACGTATATGGAGAAAACTTTGGTTTTATTTATTTTCCATCATCGGATGGTTTACGCCGGCTACGCACACACATATAAAAAATCTTTTGACATACATTTGTCTCATGAAAGTCTTCTTATGCTGAGTTCACAGACTTGGTTTCCGCTAGAAACTCGTTCATATGTACATCCGATTGTAAAGCAATTTGCTCTGCATTGTCTATCTGAGCGTGAACTGAAGCAATTGTTCCACAAGCACTTCCAATTGTCTGTTTGATGAAATACAAGTCAGAGTATTCCTTCACGGTACCAACTTGCTTATCAGCCGCATTTTTAGTGAGCGGACACGAAAGCCTAACAGCAAGACGGGCTTGGATACCATAGCCAATAAAGCTTAATCGGTACCATAAACATCGGTAAACTCCAATTCTTTCGGTACTTCGATATTCCGATCACCAAGCGCTCCGGCTCTTCGCGTTTCTGAAACCGCCGCCTTTCAAGTCTCGCTTGCACTGCGGAAACTTCTCCTTTTTAACAGTTATGAAGTCGCTTTCGTTCTTTCTCGACGTCCCACCCACAATGGGCTCGTCCACGCTTCATTTTTGCCACTCTTCATTATCTTGCAATTACAGATCGACGGGAAGAACCAATAAAAATGGCTATAGGATCTGTCTTAAGGCTTCAAAAGAAGAATATAGATCAGATACTATATACACTTGGCCAGAACACAAGACCGATTGATAGATACGACAATAAATAACTATAAACGTAAGAAAACATACGTTATGTGTAGTTATTGCTCATTATATATATATATATATATATATATATATATATATATATATATATATATATATATATATGGTTGCAGAAACCTGAACCGTCCGCGTTCTTAAAACTAGACTGCCTCGTAGCTATATGGAATGTTCTAACAACGATCGCTAAACACTCTCCCAATAGTCTACTCTCTGTTCCTGCTCGTGTCAGTTAAAGTTAAGGTCTTGCTTGCGGAGTCTAGGGTGATTTTGTAACTGGGTTCGAATCTTGCGACCGTCTTAAATTATCATCTCCTACACCGATGATAGCGGAAGCTTGAAATGCCGGCGTGTGTAGGTATACATGATTTAATGTTTACTTAAATAAATATTTATATATATATATATATATATATATATATATATATATATATATATATATATATGCATATATATGCATGTATACACACACACATACACACACACACACACATATATATATATATATATATATATATATATATATATATATACTTAAAAATTTATTTGAGAAACCAGTTAACAGACGCGTGAACTCATATCAATAAATGAAAATTTATTTAATCATTTCTTATCATTTTTTTTTATAATTCCAAATTTTCTGTTTACCATGATTATGGTTTGTTAAAAACCATAATCATGGTAAACAGACATTGTATTTTTTCTTTATTCTTTTTCATGGTGAAAATCTGACGGAGTGGCCGAAGATTTACGATCTCCTCCGATGTTATTGGACAGTTTTTTTTTGTTTTTTTTATATATGTCTGGTTATTTAAGTGAATGCCCTGGTTGGCCTGAGATGAATAATATAAGAATTAATACAGTTTTGAAAGCGTCGTTAGGAGATATATTTGAAAATTTCTTTGAGAAACCAGTTAACAGACGCGTGAATTCATATAAATAAATGAAAATTTATTTAATCATTTTTAAATTTTTTTTTTATAATTCCGAATTTTCGGTTTTAACAAACCATATTCATGGTAAACAGACATTGTATTTTTTTTTTCTTTTTTTCTTTTTCATGGTGAAAATCTGACGGCGTGACCGAAGATTTACGATCTCCCTCGATGTTATTGGAGAGTTTTTTTTCATACATGTCCGGTGATTTAAGTGAATGCCCTGGTTGGCCTGAGATGAATAATATAAGTGTATCTACAGTTTTGAAAGCGTCGTTAGGAGATATATTTGAAAATTTCTTGGAGAAATCAGTTAACAGACGCGTGAACTCATATCAATAAATACAAATTTATTTACTCATTAAAAAAATTTTTTTTTTATAATTCAGAATTTTCGGTTTTAACAAACCATAATCATGGTAAACAGACATTGTATTTCTTCTTTTTTCTTCTTTTTTTTCTTTTTCATGGTGAAAATCTGACGACGTGGCCGAAGATTTACAATCTCCTCCGATGTTATTGGAGAGTTTTTTTTATATATGTTCGGTGATTGTAGTGAATGCCCTGCTGGCCTGAGATGAATAATATAAGTATCACTACAATCACCGGACATATATTAAAATAACTCTCCAATAACATCGAGGGAGATCGTAAATCTTCGGCAACGCCGTCAGATTTTCACCATGAAAAAGAAAAACAGAAAAAAAAACAAAAAATACAATGTCGGTTTACCATGATTATGGTTTGTTAAAACCGAAAATTCGGAATTATAAAAAAAATATGATTAAATAAATTTTCATTTATTGATATGAATTCACGCGTCTGTTAACTGGTTTCTTAACGAAATTTTCAAATATATCTCCTAACGACGCTTTCAAAACTGTAGTAACACTTATTATATATATATATATATATATATATATATATATATATATACATAAGACTGTTTCGCAGCACTACAACTCTTCAGAACGGCTAGATAAGCAAATACCTCAAGCCGGGATTGAAACTCGACTGTTAAGCTGACAGTCGTCGCTTCTAACCGCTGTGCGATCATCTGACACCTGCTGAGTGTAAGAGAAATCTCAATGTAATCTTAATGTAAACATTGTCAAGTGCCGGAGAGCTCAAATTGTTTTTACCCTATGAGCAATGCCGTTATATATATATATATATATATATATATATATATATATATATATATATATATATATATTTAGGCAAACATTATTAAATAACACGGAGTGGTGTGGTTTGATGCGACTTTTTTTATTTTTTCAATTTTCCGAATTGTCCATCTAATGTTTCGGTCAAATTGATGTAAATATGATCCATGGGTTTCTTGTTCCATTCTTTTTTCTTTTTTACAAGTACTTTCGATTTGAATCGTCAAATCATCTTCAGGCGGTATTAGTTTTAGTGTCTTTACAAATTATGACTTTACTGTTGTGCTCATTTTTGAATTATAACGGCAAGTAGTTTATAACTTGAAAAAAGCGTCTGTAAAGTTGAAATGTACATGAGAGCGTGATGGCGTTCTACACATATGAGAGATTTAAAAGTTTTACTGTTTAAACCGTTAAGAAATTGATGACGTTAAAGAAAGTGCATACAATTCAAACGCATAACTACCTAAGATGATTTGACGATTCAAATCGAAAGTACTTGCAAAAAAAAAAAAAAAGAATGGAACAAGAAACCCATGGATCATATTTACATCAATTTGATCGAAATAGATGGACAATTCGGAAAATTGAAAAAATAAAAAAGTCGCATAAAACAAAACCACTCCGTGTTACTTAATAATGTTTGCCTAAATGAAAATATGCTGCCTAAATACACACAATATATATATATATATATATATATATATATATATATATATATATATATATATATATATTCATTTTAAGCAAATAATATTGAATTACTTCTACCTACATACGTCAGCGTTTTAAACTTTCGTTCTAATCAGTGTAGGGATGATATTCTCAAACGGTCATATATATATATATATATATATATATATATAAATATATATATATATATATAAACATTTTTACACAATTTTATACGATAAAACATCTACTATGTATATACTCACTTTTGGGAAATATAGAGTCCATTGTTTTTAAATGATGGAATGTCAGAAAGAACATATAAAACATAAATGATAAGTTATATTCTACTGATTTAAAAACGAGACACCTAAATACCATTCTTTTTTTTATCCGAATGGTAAACCAAAATTGATTACGTACTGACCTCCTCTTCAGACTGAGTATTAGTAAGTTATTATTTTTTAATTCGTTAAAAAGGCAAGTGGACTGAGTTGGATTTATCTGCTGACGTCACGGCAATAAATACGCTAAGCAGATAAGCAAGACGCTTAGAACAGAAAGGTTATTATTACACGCCAACACATGGACATATAAATATGGTCATTTCCCTTTGAAATTATGTAATCGTTGATCTAGTGATTTGTTTGGTATTTAAACAAAGGATACCAATGACTTTTTCATGTCGTTTTGATAGTTGGCAGGTAGGTAGAACAGTAAGTTTTATTGTTTTTGGTAACAGTTATTTGTTGAATATTTGTTTTTTGCACCCATTTTCTTTATGTTGATTATTATTGACAATCACCAAAAGCGGAACGTCAATTGGTAAAATACAAGAATTATACATCCTTGAGTAATTTAAAATCGTTACATTGTGTTATTCGCTCTTATTATTAAAGACAGAAAAGTAAAATAAAAATTTAATAACGATTTAAAAAAATATGAATTTAGTTTTTTTGTAATTTAAAAATTAGCAAAAAACTTTATCAAATTAGTATATTAACACCCTCAGCTAGATAATCTATCCGTTTAAAAAATGAGATTCTACCTTTTAGGGTAATTCTAACTTATTAGGGCAGAGCTAATATATATATATATATATATATATATATATATATATATATATATATATATATATATATATATATATACACGTAATCGCCTAAAAAGTAGACCCTCCAAACTAACACACAGAATTTATCTCCAATAGAAAGAAAAAATGGTTCCAGCTCACTATCGCTTCGCAAAGTAAGTAAGGATTAATTCATAGAGTGAATGCGGTATTTTGGTGAGAGAGGGTATTTTGGACAAAATGTATGATTATCAACCCGACAAACAAAGATTTGTTGTCGAAATTGTATCACCCCCCCTTTTCATCAAAAACGATTAGGGCTTCTTGCCTAAGTTTAAAGAATTTAATTCATAAGGTCTTGTAAACAAGGGACACTAACTTTCGCATTTATTCATGAAATTGATAAATATTAATATATTTTTAATTTTTATACACATTTATTTGTATTTTAAATAAGAAATAAATGGATAGAAAAAAGAATTCAATTCGCTTGGATGATGATGCAAAGCTTTTTAAGAAACAATAAGAAAAATTGGTGTCGCGAGCGAGAAAGAGAGATATAGAGGGGAAGAAGAGGGAATGAGGGGGAGGGAAGCAATCACATCGATGAGTCGATATATATTATTTTCTATAAAGTAAATAAGTGTCATTTAAATGACCTTAACCTTCTTTGAAAATGAATGAATTTATCCTTTTTTGATTAAATAATTTTAATTAATTACTGTTAATATCGACGAAACCATTGCATATATATGAGAGAAATATGTACAATATAATTTGAAATCTATAACACCTAGCATGATTTTATTATAGACTGGTTATAAAATAGATATGCAAATTAGGATTCCTAACTTATGTTTAAGTGTGTTTCATCAGCACTGTATATATCGTATTTAATAATATTACGTTGTATTATTGGTAACCTACTTTGATGGTAATAAAAGTGTTGATAAATGAAAAATCTTTCACATTTATTCATTTAGATATATTCAGGCAAAATGCTTTTAAATAGTTTTGTGTAAATTCTCTAACCCTTCTTTCTAAAAGTAACACCACACACATATCCACGTGATTTGTTGAACATTGTTAAGCAATATTGCCCGCTTTATATGACACGAATAAGATTTATTTCGGCTTGTCGTATAGCTGTTGCAGTTGACCGTTTGGGTAGAGCGCCCGTAAAGGAGTTTAACGTGATATGCTCCAGGTTCGAATCGTGCGACCGGCTTAACTGTTATCTTCCACACTGATGATTATATTAGGATAGAAACGTATACGTGTCTGGATAATAATTGAAAAATATTTACTATTAAATAATTATATATATATATATATATATATATGCATATATTTTTATAATAACGTTCTTTGGTCGATTTTATACCTAATATTCAAAAACATCAAAGACGAGGTATATTTTATTAAAAAATAATAAAAGTAAGAATAGAAATGTTAATATCGAGTTTAGAGCCGGGAACATAAATGCGCAAATGCCGACATCAATTCTCGGGCAACACATATACTAGTAATATTATATATTTCTTTCATCAACATCGTTCAAGTTTCAACCTCATGATCTCTTCAGAGCAACTGATTATTTTTAATTCTGAAAACTCTATTATATTTGAAATCTTTGCAGTGTCAATGTATACAAAATATGTAAATATATATATATATATATATATATATATATATATATATGTGTGTGTGGGTGTGTGTGCGTGCGCCTGTCTGTGTTTATATTTTATTGTTGTAAAGAGTAGTGTAAGCCTCGTGAGTATAATTAATGTCATATGGAAATAACATTGTTATTGTTCATCTTATAACGTTTTCAAAGCAGCTTTACGTAGTACACACAATAAAGCTATTGAATTTATTTAAAAGGGTTGTATGGATTTATTCATTCAAAATATCTTCATAATAAGTTGGAAAATGAAACCGATTGATTACAATCTATAGATAAGGGAGGTAATAATAGATCAAATGAAAGGAATTGGGAAATCAGAAAAAACAGACGCATTGAAAAAAGTAATCAATAAAAATTACTAATAAATAAAGTTTGCGAAGAATATCCGCAATGGATCAAAGACGACAATAGAATTACAACAATGCAATAAAAAAAATAAGCAAACAACAATACAAAATTAAAATAGCGTTAACTTTTTGGTATCTTCCACGAATAAACATGTTGGCTTCGGTTCCTTGGAGGCGATTAAAACATGTTTTTGTCCCTCGTCACCTCGGACTTAAAAGAAAACCGCCCCTGACGGTCAAAAAGAAGGATATGGCGGAGCTTCTGATCAAGCTGAACATACTGGCAACTTACACCTTCCAGAGGAGCTTCGCCATGTTGGACATCCTACTCTCCTTAAAGGACGGCGAAGGGCTCTACTTAAAAGAGATGAGGGACGGCAAATTGAAGATAAAGCCAGAATATCAGGACAGGAGGTCACTATAAGATTGAAGGGGAAGCTTCCTGACAATCACGGCAGTGCTGACACAAAATGATGGAATATGACGGTGGTGGTGAAAGGCTGTTCTCTGTACTATTCGTTTTGCCAGAAGCAAGGCCACATGGCAAGGAACTGCCCCCAAAAGATAGTGCATGGCCAATCAGCGCTGATGGAAGCCTCGGTTTCTAGCTCGAGGCTATGTCCACCTCCAACTGATACCCCAACACCAGTCCAAATATCAACAAAGCCCTCAGGAAGAGCAGAGGGGGAATACATCTGTTTCGACCACAATCTCACCATCATCCCAACGACAAGAACGACATCAGCAGTAACCACATCAAAAACAGCAGCAGCTACAACGAAAGTAACCACTTCGGAAGAAACAGCCGCAGCAGTAACAACAGTAGCAGTTAAAAAAGAATGTTATGACGTCGCAAAACCGGTCGAGGATAAAAAGAAAAACAAAAAAAAAAAAAACTTCTCTGACGAAATGAATTGAGCCAGAAAAGAAAAAGCCAAAAAGAAAAAGAGGGCAATGAGTAAGGGGGATGAAAAGATTGCCCAGTCTCCCATAGAGCATACACCATCCCCGTCATCATAAGAAAACTACATCTACACAGTCAACTCCTATTCAGGAACAACAATTTCGAAAAAAAACACACCTGCTCTCAATCTGCAAACACCGGCCTTAAAACCCCAACACCTGCAATCAAACTTGCCTCCACACTGCATTTTCCAAAACAGACACCTGTGCGCACACACACACGCACACACAAACCACATCGCTCTGAATCCGCTAGAAGAGATCAAGTAAAGCCGGCAGCGACAGGGGCCAATAAATCTCTCTTTTTGTTAGGGAAAAGAAAGAAAAAATCCCGCCTCTTTAAATTGGAGAAGATCATTTGTAAAATTAACCCATTGTTTGTCGGCACGGACTTGTCCTTTCGACAGAGGAGCAATTTGAAACCTTTCCCAGCACTCCGTCAGATAGGGGAAAAAGACATTGAAGCCTCCACCAATTTCCCGGATATCCCTCGCATGACAACATTTGTAAGACTCTCAGGCGGTGGCTGGGGGGGGGGGAGTTCTGTAAGCACAGAACTAGCTAAGCAGAATCTCCGACGCGAGGCCAGCGAACGTTATGAGGGCTAGTAATTAAGGCAAGGCTTAAGCAAGTTTCCAATGAAGCCGTGAACTCTGACGCGGATGAGCGTAAGATAGTTTCTAGGCATGGCTAGGATAGGTACATTTGCAAAGTCAAGCACCCGGATGAACGTATCTTGGATTCGACTCGGCATATTTGCGAGCGATTTCGAGAGCATTTCGAGGAGCGCTTTACTTAACTGCCCAACCTCCCGGTTCAGGAGTTTGGCAACTATTTGCAGACTCTCTCCTCGATGCGGCTAGAGCAGCTGGTTTCGAAAGCAGGGTTACGGAGTGCGAGGTTTTGGCTGCGTTGAAGCAGGTCGGCTGCACCAAATCGTTGGAACTTGATGGTCTGATGAACGAAATGTATTTGAGGCTGTCGCACATGATTTACCGACTCTGACAGTTGTGTTCGGCTATTGGTTCTATCACGAGTTAAGTCACGAAGGCTCGATCACATTGCTAAAGAAGCGGAACAGGTCTGGTGAGGAGACACTAGACGTTTAAAGACCCATAACTCTGTAAAACACAGAGTTAAAGATTTTCGCCAAGATCTTATCGAACCGGTTGCAAGGTGTTATAGGAAAATTGATCGAACTCGAGCAGAACTACGCTGTGATAAGGAGATCGATTCAGAACAACTTGAATATGATTCGTACTATCCTAGAGGGGATAGAAGACGACATTGAAGCCATCATTTTGAAGATTTTTTTCAAAAAAGTAAGGGATCGGTTCTATAGAACCCAGGACCGCGTGTGCCATGCTTAGAAAGGGAACGCAAATCCGTACCTGTCTTCTCTACGGGTGCACAAACTAATGTCATGCACCCACCGCCTTGAAAGAGATGGAGACTTGTTGTCACTCGGAATCCAGGGCACACCACTGGTTATTGCCAATGAGCAATCAGTGAGAATGATTTGGGTGAGAACTCCTAGTGAGTAAATAATAATGAAGATAGAAATATTCCAGACTGAACGCAGTTGGCAATCACATTTTCTTCAATGATTTAAAAACCTTATTTGCAAAATGTCCGCATTCTGGTAATAAATGCGCGTCAAAAATCATAATGTCTCATGAAAAACAAAAATAATCAAATCAAATATTAACGCAGATGTTGAATTATTTACCGCTATTGTCATGTTGTCAGGATTTGTCAATGGCAAATTATTTGTTTACATCGCAGACGCCATTTTTTGCGCTTGTTTTATGAGTGTGTTTAATGAATGCGTGCAGTCTCTGAGATGATTATGTGTTGTTAGTTTTACAACAGCGCAATTGGATTGCTGTCAAAAAAGCAGTTCGAAAAGGAAACAGGTGAAAACTATACTTTTCAAAGTTATTCTAAAAAACTAATAAGTGCATTAGGTGTATGATAACCCTTTCTCACGATACAAATTATCGAACAAACATTTTCTTTGAAAAACATTTAAAGTTTAAAACATACGCTCATACGTATGCGTATTGAGATTGTAATCTAATTTGGGGCGAACGGTATTTTCATTGATCGGGAAAGTTAAAGTCAAGGAAGATTTAAAAACTAGATCTATCATCATCATCATCAGCATCATCATCATCATCATTGTGTTAAGCGGCTTTTAGAAATATAAATTCCAAATTAACTTATCGCTGACTAGGTCTTCAGTTATCCCTTTCTCTTAAGCCGATATTTATTACTTCCTCCCAGGTTTTCCATGTCCTTTTTTTACCAACTGATTCTGCTACCCTCACTGTTATACATCTATTAAGCCAAGAACTCTAAGCAATTCTTTCAATTTGATTAAACCGTCGAAATCTGCACAGCCATCCATATACTGACCTTTTGCTTATTAGATCTAACCACTTTTTTAGGACTTACATTACACATCCATCGTATAATTCTCATATCACTTACCTCCATGTGTTCACTACTTACTAGTCAGGTTTCACTTTTATTAGTCATCACACTTTGTTAAGATGCCTGATAGACTCTTCTCTTGTTCGACAGTATACATGCTAGATAGGACTGTTCAAGATGGGATGATATTTATTCAGAAATAATGGTAAAAAAGAATAGAGGATATTTTATGAACATTCTGATGCAAAATATTTCACAGAATTAGATAAGTATATTGATATTTTATTAATATTTTATGCATTAATAAATGGTTGAAATAATAAATAGCAAAATGAAGATGTCTAAAGAAGCATACAACACAAATAATAATAATACAAACAAATAATAATACTGTTAATAAAAAAAAGAAATGAAGAATAAAGATGGTGCCGGCCTAGGCTGGAACCAGACAAAGTATTTATAAAGGGTCGAGGAGGATGAGAAGACCGAGGAGAGACAGCATAGACCAGACCACCACTGGTAAAGTGCGGAGAATGCTGGGAACTTGGGGAGGCTTACTACCACCCAAATCCCAGAGAAGACCAATGGTTCTTACCAGCGATAAATCAATGGTAAACGGCTGTTGCAATACCGCAAGATTATTTGCGGTGGTTATCGAAAAGAGGTGAAGAATACTAGAAATCTGGGGAGGCTTGTTGTCACTCAGACTCCAGGAAATACCACTGGTTGTTGTCGGTGAGCAATCACTGATGATGATCTGTGTGAGAACTGCTAGTGAGTACAAAAAAATAATAATAATGTATTAAAGGAAAGTGCTTTTTGTATTTTCTACCCAAAATCGGTTTTTTTTTATTTTTGAAATACCCTATTCCCCAACCCTATTAACAACTCGACCGTCCTCTCCCTAAAACATAAAACTTCATCTTTTAGTGAGGCCACAATTCGAGTGTTGCCAAGTGTAAGGACACTTCAAATTTGCTATTACTCATAGGTTCACTCTAAATTGTAGTAGAAGTACCCGTCAGGCTTTCATATATGGTTTAAATATAATTTACATACTGTTTATTTAAAAAATATACGTCTACAAAACAAATCAATTTACACATCATTTGTATAGGTACCATAAATTTGTAGCATGAATAAATATTTCAAAATAATAAAAAGTTGACCCATAAACCTAAACATGACTATGTACGACATTAAATAAAATAGTTGATATGCAAATCGTATGACATTAAAACCATAGTTAAATGATTAAGCACCTATTCGTTTTTGCTTATTTAGTGACGAATTTAATATTGTTATGTTACAGTTGCGTTTTTTAGTCTCACAAGAGATGGTCCGGTCATGGGTATTTCGTAAACATTAGGTAGCTCAATTAGTTTTGACGTCTGGGCTTCGTTGTAGTTGTTGTAAATGTTCGTTGCAATAGTAGCGGTGTGTAGAATTCGTCTGTCTCTCTTCTTCATTTGCAAAAGTTGCTAATGACAACAGTAGAAATTACGAAACTTACATTCACAGCATGAATACATGTTTGTAAATATAAAGAACTTGAAACATAAACACTTTTAAAGAAATAACTAGATACGACATTGAAGACTGGAAAATGGTTGATGTAAAAATTAAAAAAAAAACTTAACATTTTATTAAAACCATAGTTAAATTATATTAAAATAATTTCCAAACTTTTTCATCATTTTCAGAGGCTTACCTCCAATATCTTGCAACTTTTTCGATTCCTATATATTTAAAGTGCAACCTTCAGCCCCTGTCACATCACCGCAACTCTGCATTTCTGTGCTTGCAGTAGCTCCTTACGCTTCAGTGGTCATATGCTTTTTTGATGGGTAAATAAAAGTAAAAATAACTATAACAATGTTCATTTAAATATGTTGGAGAAGGTTTTTCGCCCGTGTAAAAGGAGCCTTACAGGAGCATATACTCTGGGCTGAATTTTTTTACTTCTTTATATTTTAGATATAAACTATGTGATGTTAATTTTAACATACATTTCACTTATTAACTCTACAAAATTCAAACGTATCTAAGAACATTGTCCTGTATTGGTGAGTTAAATAGGGATCCTATGAAGGAGGAAGCCCCTAGGTAATATTAAATTCACAAATGGTACCCAGGCGCATGCGTAACTCGCTTAGGTCAGACCATTTTAACGATGTTAGTTTTGCAATTTTTGCAGGATGTGTCGCCGCATCTCATACATACAACACCTGTTATTCTCAAATACTAACCCATCTGGTATTGATGAGACCAAACATTACTGAACTTCGGTGATCATACGACAAACAGTGGGTTAACCTGATTATGCCGTATGATGCATAGGTGAACAGTCAAGGTCATGTGGTTGCTGCTGGAATCACAGAGCTTCATGTATTACTACTTTCAATTCAAACACAAAAATATGCGTATATATTAATGTGGAAAATACGTATTTTAAGCATTTCTCTGCATTTTGGCCAATATCAAAATGTAGTACCAGTTCCGATGGATACTGCACCCTATAGACTGGTATTGTCTTGGCCTTCGGGGCTTGATTTACGTCGGTCTATATGTCTGTCCTGTGCAGTTCTAGGAGGTCCACCCTCCCAGGCTTTGCCTCCCTTCTTTGGGGAGGAGTAAGTTTATTGCTTACTGCCTGAGGCGCCCCTACCGGGGAATGCCGACGGGGCTGTCCAGGCAATTTTTAATGGCTAGAGCTCACCTTCTCGGGTGCTGGTTTTTCAATTTCCATTTTCCGACCTTGTGTCACATACTCCTATTGTGGGTAGGTGTTGAATAACGCCTATAACGTGCACACCCGTTTTATTATGTTTTTCATTGTTTCCAATTATTTGGGTTACTCGTCTCTTGTTTGTCTTAAATGGTCCTATTCTGACTCCTTATAAGGAACCCACCCTGGGGCGGATATTTCAGATCGAAAACAATTTTGACATTTTATGGATAAAACGAAATAAATAAAACTAACGTGACTCTTCGGCACGATTTATTTCTGCCCGAGAAAATGCTTGGCTGTTCGAATACACAAGACAAACATCAGACGAACACGAAAAACGGCAAAACAAATATTCGAGACGAACAAAAATGTTTCTTGATATTTTATGATGCTCACATATTTTACTACTTTTGATTCAAACACAAATAGATGCATATATATTCACAGGTAATACGATGAAAATACATTTTCTAAATGTTATATTTAATTTTATTCATTGCACATATAAACCATATTTCAAAAGAAAATTATGACTAAATATATGTTAATCCAAGTCAAATCACCCCCATTTTATTATTACACATACCCCAATTTCAATTAGCCATAAAATTAGCAATAATTTCACTACTGAAGATATTTGTAACAACAGTAGTTTCACATACAACAACGCTTTACAAAAAGTAGTTACGTTAACACTAACATTGAGTATCACGGCAGAAATAATGAGAGCATTAAAAGGAAAAATAGAAACCGGAACATTATTTGTTATACACCCCCGTTTAGTCTGTTAGTTAAATCAAGAATTTTCCGGCGAATAACCCTCTACATAAAATATTTAATAACAATACTGTTATACTTAGTTATACTGTACAAATAACTTAGAAAATAATTAAGAGTCATAATAAACAGATATTAACCCGTAATAATACTGATAAAATTAATAATATAATAATAACAACAATAATGAGTGTAACAGTAGAGATAAAAATAAAATGCCTATAACAAGAAAAATGTTTAAGTTAAAGTATAGTTTATTTGGGAACAGTGTCACCAGAAAATAATTATAGTCTGGAAAAAATTTACATAGGATGTACATATGCTAACTTAAGGCTAGATACATAAACCGTAAAAACTCATGTAATAACCTAAGTAAGAGCAGGGCACCTCACTATCAAAACACATATTGTCTCTTAAGAAAAATTATATACTATTTTGAATGAGATGAAGTGTCTTAAAAAAGCTTCAACCCAGACACTACACAACCTCAGCTATTTTCATTGTCATAATGACAAACTGACTATTATTACGTACCCTGATAATGAAAAACTACTGAATAAAATAAATGAAATAGGTATTAACTGTAGCCATTTAAAACGGTTAACCCTGGATAAATATGGTGATAACCTAGTGAATGATCTATAGTATTCCATAAGGAAACTATAGTGTACTTTCCAGTATTAACAATTAAACATCCATGGCTACATATACAACCAATGTTACTTTAATTCCTAATATAGGTTAGTTGCATTATACTTTAAGATAACTAATAAATACGTAATTCAATTTTATACACCACAGTGAAAAGTTGCGTGGACTGTGACATTTAATAGTTCAATTGGACTAGATTATAATTCGCAATTAAATTAATAATTAGATTGTTATAAATGAATAATAGATTTAATAATATTCGTTTTGTTTCCACTATCTTAATACGCTTATAATTTTTCGAT
Source organism: Sepiola atlantica (assembly GCA_963556195.1). Lineage (NCBI taxonomy): Eukaryota > Metazoa > Mollusca > Cephalopoda > Sepiida > Sepiolidae > Sepiola > Sepiola atlantica. The sequence continues at coordinate 72,480,889 of OY744527.1, read as the reverse complement.
TTCAAATTTCAACATCAATTTGTATACCTGTGTAACTATGATATAGTTCTGTGGATATATCCGTTGTCGCATGTGCGTGTTATATATATTTTTACAGAATCTTTTTTGGTAAGATAAGGATTCTAGAATTTCATTTTATTTTAAATAAGGTTTTTGAAAATGTTATTAGTTTACTAAACATAATTTAACTAGATTTAGTAAACACCGATTACATCTTCTAATTGGCGGCATTAAGTACGTAGTTATCTATTAAACCCCCGTCAAATATTGTAGAAAATTAAATTTACAATAGAATTTACTTTAAACCTGCTTATGATATTATTATTGGATTATAATGTTTTCATTATTTTTTTATTCTTACTAAATTGCGAAATCGTGTTAGCATGGCGGTGCTCTGAAAAATACTATTTGATGCATGTAAGTATAATATATTGTTTTTACTGAGTTTTGTTTGGTAAAATTATGATTTTATAACTTCATAAATTTTGAAATAGGAATATTGAAAAATAACATTTTTTTATCTTTCTTAGTAAGACATTAACAGGGTTAGTAAACACCGATTGAATCTTAAAATTAACGATTCTAAGTATAAATTTGCCTATTAGAACCCAATTAAAGATAGTAGTCAATAACATTCGAGATGAATTTTGTCCTTAAACTTGTCTATAGTTATATTAATTCAGTAATATTAATTCGGGTGTGATGAGTGAATGAATATGTGTCTACCATTGCAAACCGTATTCCTATACTCTGTGTTGTAAATATTTAATATATGGGGGATGTATGTAGAAGCAGTGGTTTTTGTCTAGATAATGGGTTTGCATACATTTTAAATTCGTTTGAATTGCTTGCGGTAAATTTGAGTATGCGTATAGTCTGGGTTGTTTAGAGTAGGAGGTAAGAAGGTATTGTGCGTATTGCATGGCTTAAGTATTTATGCTTGTTTGTGGTTGTTACATGCGCTCGTCAAATGTGTTTGGGTAGGTAGAGGGGTCATCGACTCGTAGACAAAAGTTAATGACACGTTTACTAAGTTAAATTTCAACTGTGCGATTTTATTCTATCGAATTTCTTTTGGTGAATTTTGATTTTTCAGTTCAGTTTACAGTTACGTCGGGATGTATTGCCATCGAAACGTGGGTTGATCTGCGTAGACAGTTTATAATGTTTATATACTTATATATATATATATATATATATATATATATATAAATACGCACACCTAACTTTATAAATAATTATATATATATATATATTACTGTTATCTATCATACTTATATCATCAAATCATATATATATATATCTTCTATATAAAGTAGACTTGATTTTTCCCCTACCAAATCAATTAGAGTAGACAATAAACTAATGCATCAAACGCAACGAAACACATCGCTTCATTTGCCTACTACCTTCGACCGTGTTTCCAGAAACTTTAACTTATTTTTCAAACCTAAACAAACACATTAGTATTCGTCCTTTCTGTAAACCTTTCTTAACTAAGTAAACCAAAGAGAAGGTAGCAAATTATATTCCCGCTAATAATTACGCGTTCCTACTTTACCCAAATTTACTGCTGAGCACAAAGAACAACTCACGAAAAGACCAGTTTCAGTATTCGTAAACCAGCAAATAATCCATCACTAAACAACATCTATAATACCGCGGAAGGCTTTGCTATTTTCATAACTTTTACATAATTCAATAAAATATATATTACTCGTAAGTACTTACATATTTTCTCCAAACCACATTTATACAAGTAAAAAACAAATTTCGTTTAAGACTCGAAGTAAAAAAAAGAAGATTATTGATATTAACAGCAGCCTTGCAAAAGCCCCATCACTCTCGCACGTGTAATGATTAAAAGGGGAGTAGGAGGGATACGCGAAGTAAATAAATAAAAAAGGTTCAAATTACCAGCAGGCAGCGATACCCCTCTTCTTTCACCTCTCGCACCCGTAATGATTACAAGGGAAGTAAGAAGGAGCAAAGTAATATTTCGTAATTAGGTATGTGTATATGTCTATATATTTTTATATACATGATTCACTTCTGAACTAATTAACCGATCATTATACATTTTTGAACACAACTGCTAGATGTACTGGGCCCAATGTGGGATCTACTTAGTTCAGTTGACTTTTATCCGAAAGGGGCAAAGAGGAAAGGAAACGCTTCATGAACATTCAGATACATCCAATAGTTTGTGATATTTTGACAATAGCTATTGGACATAACTTTATAAATATATCCCAAATTTCAGTTTCGTTTGGGTATTTAAAAAGTTTTTTAGGAGCCATAATATAGGTACACCTCCCATTCGAAAATTCAAATATTTACAATTTGTATAACATTTGATCGATTGTCATGAGAAACCAATTAAACAAGATTCCATGAATTCCAATTTCTTCTGAAGGCCCCCTACGCTTGAGCCTCATATTTTAGACATTTTCCAGAATCATAATCATGCAATGGATTTTGATCAAAATTGAAATAAGGATTTTTGTCATATAATCAAATCGAAAATGATGTTTCAACCTTGAATGTTGCATACTTTTCGCCGTTTCCATTTCACATTCGATAACATACGTCCATCTTCAATGCTATTCTAATCTCAAAATGATTTACAATAAAAACTTATCGAACACAATAAAATACGGTAAATCAGAAAGAAACTCCAGCAATTGCTATTATTGTATATACGGCTTCGTAATTGTTTTTTTTACGCTTCAACACATTTAACGAGGGCAGACATAACAACTCCTTAAACACTGTCGCAACTGCTATTATTGTATATAAGGCTTATTTAATGTTTCTTCGACGATCTCTCACATTTAACTATCAAATTTACTTGCCTTCCCACGAGGACAGACAAAAATATACGGTCAATGAAAGAGTAATTTCTATTATTATATTATTCTTAAATCGTTCGTTATACGATTTATCAATTTAGTACTATCCAATTTACTTGACTTTCCACGATGGTGATGCTTAGACACAGCGTAAGTTCTTTATGTGGCGAAAATCAACCAACGTTTATTATATTTTCTAAAGGAACAGCATAGATAAAAATTAACGCCATCAAGAAGGATTTGCTTTTAATGACCGAAGAGAGAATATATATCAGATCTTACAAATATCCCGGTCCCACAAAAGTACCCTTTTTCTATAATCGGTCAGTAAAAAAGATATCCTTCTACACTGTGGCAATTTCTGTTTTTGTTCTACTCCGAAGTAATCATTTTCGTGGGTACATATATTTTCCACAATTCAAAAACCGACATTTTTTCTAAACATTAAAACTATCCGATGTGGGCTATTTGCGTTCTGTCGGCTGTTTTTATATTCAAAGAGCCAATATTTTTTTTATTTTTTCTTACAAACCACTTTTCAAAGTCGATACATTTTAGTGCAAATTATTTTACGAATCGTTTCGCTTAAAGTAAACCCAAGAACATTATTATGTCCATATTGGATCTGTTCGCCTCAAGCGCATTAGTAAAGTGTATAATACGTTCTTAATTTGAAAACATTATACAATGATAGGCAAATACGTTCAAAAGGAAAACCATGAACTCACGTGCGACACTCAAAGGTCCGCTATCTTACAACTACAATTCCGCAACCCGTTTCAACAATTTTTAATTTAGTTTAATTCTTCTATCTAAGGAAGTGTGCTTATTGTTTATCTATAAAATACTTAAAATACTTAAATTAACTCAAAGATGATTCTCTTTGCATAATTTACTTAATTAATATTGTAGGTATATGTTTACTTCTCTTAAATACGAGACAAAGTGCGGAGCTAATACACATTATGTATTCTATTTAAATAGGGTTTTTATTCTCTTATTTTCTATTTGTTACTATTTAAAATAACGTACATTTTCTAACCTGTAATGTATCAAGTTACGGCCATTGGGTGAAGTATTTGATCCGGCCCAGAGGGCGCCTTTGTTATAATTGTTGTTGTTTTGAATATATAAAGAAGAGACTTTAACAGGTGAGGGCTTGCTAGTGTCTTGACACTTAGTGAACGGTATAGACTTAATAATTGGCGGCGAGATAGTAGAAGCCCTGGGAAAGGATTCACATAGACTATGCTGGTCCAGGTTTTGGACACATGTTCTTAATAGTGGTTGATGCATACTCCAAATGGATGGAGGTTTGCATAATGAAGATATCCACTGCTGCAGCTACCATTGAGAAGTTGAAGAGAATCTTTGCGACTCATGGGTTTGCCTCTGCTGGTTGTGAGTGACAACGGCCCTTATTTCTCCAGTGATTAATTCAGGAGGTTTTTAGAGGCAAATGGACACATATTCACGGCTTCTTACCATCCCTCCTCCTACGGCCAGGCTGTACGCAGTGTGCGTATATTCAAGGAAACAATGAAGAGGATGGACAAAGACACGAAAACATCTCTTGAAACAAAAGTCAACAGATTCCTTTTTACCTACAGGACAGCTCCACACACAGTAACTGAGGTTCCTCCAGCTGAATTGCTGTTCAAGCGACAATTAAGAACATCTGTTACAGCCAAACAAGTTTAAGAGCAGGATGTACAACTACAAAATGGAGAAGGGTAATAAGATCATGACACCGTGCCAAAATCATGGGGTGAATGATCCAGTCTTTGTGAGGAATTTTGGCCCTCATCAACGGTGGTTGGAGGGAATCATTACGAGGCAGTAGGGTAATGTCAATTTTGAGGTAGATACTGAGAGAGGAGTTACACGGAGACATTCAGACCAGATCATTAAAAGGACAATCCTGGTCCCAGAGGAGGATGTAACTTATATGAATGATGCCGCAGAGGACATGGTGACAACCAGTACAAGAGAGTCTACCGAGGATGAAGGAGTACCCGAATTGGTAAGACAGGATGAAACTGAGGTGGAACCTATAGACTCCAGACAGAAAGCATCGCCTATTCCTCGGAGATCTAAGCGTGTAAGGAGAGCTCTGTTTAAGTTAAGCGACTATGTTTATTGATACATCTAAGAATGGAGGGATGTAATGTATCAAGTTACGGCCATTGGGTCAAGTTTTTGATCCGGCCCAGAGGGCACCTTTGTTGTAATTGTTGTTTTAAATATATAAAGAAGAGACTTAGACAGGTGAGGGCTTGCTTGCGTCTTGACACTTAGTGAACGGTATATACTTAATATAACCTTTAAGTAGAAATTCCTTTATAATGTTGCGCTCTTCACAAGATGAGGCATACTTTTAAAATATCAAGATTCTAAACTTACGAATGCCGGCAAAGCCGTCAAGGTATATATGATATTTATAATGAAACCAAACTATTTTAGATGTTTTCTATTTACCTACTGATAAGTCACGTTTAGGTGTGGGAAGAATATTTGTCAATAAAGCATATTTAGTTTATTACTTCTACAGACTACATAAACCATTACATTTAGTTATTCTGAACATCTAAGCTTCCCTTTTAAATTATGCTATACTCAATATTACGTGAAGATAAGTTCTTGTTTTCTGCATTCATGATACACCCCTCACATTAATTATTCTTCATGTTGTAGTCTTATTTTCCATTTTATGGTAGATGATCTATTATAAGTAAAAAGACTTACGCATGCACTCACTGTGAAGTCACCAATTGTTGCAATTATTACAATTAAAGGAAATGATTGGGGCTATTTACGTGAGAAAATCTAGGTGATTCATAAGTTGGAGAAAATAGTTTAGATTAACTATCTGCCCTCTTTTTATTTCCTACTTACTCTACCGGGCCTCAACCACTCTAAAACACTCTATTATACATTCATAGATACTATTAAATTTGTTAGTGTTCTATCGCGATATATGTTTCTGGACTAGAAATCAAAAACTGATAGAGAGTACTCCCCTCCATACTCTTATGATAGAACCCCCCCCCCCGAAATATATTTGTAAAAGGGGTTATGTATTTTTCTTAGCTTTATGATAGCGCTGGGGTTAAGGCGCCGACTGTCAACTCAACGGTTGAGTTTCAATCCCGGCTTGAGGCATTAACTGGTATAGCCGCACTGAAGAGCTGTGATAGAGCGAAAAAGTCTGTATGTGAATGACTATATCAAGTTCCCTTTCTTTGGTAGAGCTTATTAGTAAGGATATCGCCAACTGCTATTAGCTTTAAGGCATAGCTCATTGGGTAAAACTAATTCGAGCTCCTGGCACTTGACAATGTTTACATTGAGATATCACTTACATTAAGTCAGTGTCGTATGATAGCGCAGAGTAGAGGCGCCGACTGTCAGTTTTTATCCCGGACTGAGGTACTAATTGGTCTAGCCGCACTGAAGAGCTGTGATACAGCGAAACAGTCTGTATATAGATGACTATATATATATATATATATATATATATATATATATATATATAGCCTGTGTTACCAGGGAATGCCCCTATATAAACTTATAGAACACATAGTGCGAGGATTGATGAAACACGTAATGAAATATATTTCTATGACGAATTAAAATGTAACATGTATTTCCATTATAAAACAACAAAAAAAGAAATTTCTTTTCGGTGACAACAGACGAATATCCCCTATGAAAATATAGTGGTTGGACGAGCGAATAACGTAAAATAATCGTAAAATACGGTCATAATATATTTCGCTAACATCTTCTCTACTGACTTTCGGCACATATTCTTACCCTCCCTTCTTCGCCTTTGATTGAATGCGTCCATTTTTTCCTTGCGTTAAATAGTGAAGTTTCAATGTCCATTGATTAAAACATAGTTGGAGATGTTAAATTAACATAAGAAATTATATTAATGCTGGTCAAACTGAATAAAACACTTCGAATTAAAAAAAATCAAACAACATTTTTATAAAAATCAATTCGTCTCACGATTACATTCCGAAGCCTAAGTGAATAATTTTCAATAAATATTGAAATTTTATGATCGATAATTTCGCGTGTTGATATTCGAAAGGTTTGATTTGGTCAATCAATCAATCAATCTGACTTATTGGCAACGAATCAATATGTAGCATGACATGTAAAAATATATTGCATATATATATATATATATATATATATATATATATATATATAATCTTCTGAATATTTGTTCAAGGCGACTTTAAACCTGGATGTGGTAGGCATCATTACGTTGATAGTGCTTTATGCAAAATTCAAGTCTCCTCACACACCTTTCGCTGCTCAAGTTAGAACAGATTTAGTCTTTGAAGCCGTTATTTTTGTGGGTAAGCGTAGAGAATCTGGTCACTAACCGTTGATCATCCTTCAGATGTACGATATCATTTTGAATTTAGGGATTTGTGGTTTACATGTGATACTCAAGAATGGACTGCAAGTACACCGTATAATTTATTATTTCAAACTTGGGTAACAATTTTAAAACCGAAGTTTCCGGATATACAACGCGGCCTTAGTAGCGTTGCAAGCCGAGGGCCGGTACAAATCTGGCGAACATAATAGGTAGTCCTTTGGCCGGTCGTTGTGCTCGGCGCCGACCAGAGGCTGTCTGGAGTGACAGATCAAATTCAGAATAAAGAAGCCTTAATGATTAATCGATTAAACCTCTTTAAGACGTGCGTAGATGTAGTTGGAATTCTCTCTCTCTCTCTCTCTCTCTCTCTCTATATATATATATATATATGTTAGCAATAGTTCACCCCAGACAAGGTGAGGTGAAAGTTTTGGGGATCATCCTTAATTAAGAGCTGTGTAGCATGATGCTTGTTCACATTAGTTTTAAATTTTTGCATGTAAATACAGTCGGGGAAATACGGAGCAATGAGGGAGTTTTTGGAGTAGAAAGCTTTTCGGCATCTGCGGAACTTCCACAGTGAATGGCTGGGATTTAGCTTATTGTCGGGTTAGTCGAGCGTATTTACATTGAGGGGGCACCAGAGCAGCAAGTTCATTGGAGCACATTCCATTGAAGTACTTGTAAAATAAGCACAAGTATGCCACATAGCGTCGATGGGACAGGGGCTGGAGCTTGGTGAATAGTGAGGGACCTATTTGATTAGATACTCTTTTTTGTGATTAGTGGATTGTGCACAATCCCAGATGTAACAACAATACTCCATACATTAGCGTATGGTGGTTTTGTAGAGATATAGGATACTGTTAGGCGTGAGAAGTTTTCTAGCAATGTATAGAGAGCCTACTTTCTTTGCACCAGCCTTGGCAATGTCTTCTATGTATTTGTACAGAGTCATGTTACATGTGAATGTAAGGTCGAGGAGTTTGAACGTTGGACTCTCAGGTAAGATGGTATTTGCCATGGCAATCAGTGGTTGAATAAATTTCTTGAAGTTGTTGAAGGAAAGGAGCTTTGTTTTAGCAACATTAAATATTACAATCCATTTATGACCCCATCTCATTACATACTTTCGGATCAGTATCTTATGACTTTAATTTAATAATTATCTTTGAACTAGTTCCCCAAAACTATATTAATCTTTCAAAAGATGTTTACAAGTAATTTCTTCAAAGTTCAAAATGCGCTGAATTTTTGTTTTTTTCAACCCTCGTGATAACATATTTCATCATAATTACTTTTTCACACGTAAATATACAGTTTCTCTCATTTTAAAGATTAAATTTAGGCTTTTATCTTTCAAACACAATCAAAGTTTACACGAAAACTAATTTAATAATTAATGATAAACGCTTTTTAATAAGCATAGTTCAGACAAGAGACGGTCATTCTTTAACGTACCTATCAATTTCTGTTCCCTCTGATAAGTGTACAGTGAACATATTCTATCTACAAATATATATATATATATATATATATATATATATATATATATATATGGAGGGAAAAACATCTTGTTTACCTACAGGGGATCGGAAATACCGGATTAGTACACGGGCACAGGCTATCCTCTCTTGGAGAGTTGGACCCGTAGAGTTTTTCAGGGCATCCATCTAAGAGAAATCATACTCTGACAATAAAACCTTGCTATTAACCAGTTACCTTGGAGATGGAGGCTGCTATAGTCTTGATCAACAACCTTCCTAGAGCTGAAATCACGAACAAAGTATCCGATTTGCAAACATATAATTGCTTAAGGAGTAGATGGACGCCTCTAAAGACGCCTAGTGCTGGCCTTGATTCCTGACTAGGGCAATGAACTCCGTCTCTCTTTCTCTCTATTTGGCCAACTTGGAGAAAGTTTTTTAGCCACTAAGTCATACACGACTAGCGTGTGTCGCACGTGTTCCGACAGGTTAAGGGTACGTGTTAGACACCTTGTCTGGCTGCTGTTTCCGACTGGTAGTTAGGAACCCTATCTCTTAGGTAGCGTTAAGAATGGCTGCTCCGTCAACAGTTGCATAATATCGTGGGTAACTGTACGTGCCATGTCGCGCATTGAAAAGAACCCTACAGTTTCCCCGGTGAGCTTTCCCTAAGCCACAACCCCCATGGACCAAGTCACCACTAATGGACTAGTTGTGTGAGCTTATGGGCACCAAACAAGCACTCACTGTGGCCTTCTCACTCTATCTCAAAACAAACATAAATTTACAAAAAAAAACCCAAATGTAAACCAGACACTCAACAAAAAACATCTTCGCCACAAGTATCCGGGGACTCAGAACAAACATTAACGACGTAGAAACTTTTCTCCTGACAAACTCCCCGGATATTCTAGCACTAAGTGAAACAATTCCTGAATCCTCAATCTCCTCCCACCATTTTGACATGACTTATTACCTTCCACTCTACCGTAAAGACTCTGACAAACATATGCATGGGCTAGTGGTGAATGTTCGGAACACCCTCCCCTTGTCTAGAGAACATAGGTAAGAATCAGATGACCAAGCCTACATGTGCTTTAAATTGACCTTAAATCACAGTTAGTTACTTGTATATTTCATACCGTTCTCCTTCGACCAAGGACTATACCCTGCTTGACTCTGTCTCTGAAAGCTTAGATAGAGCACTCTCACTCGACTCGAATATGCAAATACATGTATTTGGGGATTTTAATGCACACCACCGTGATTGGTTGGGATTCTCCAGCGTTACTGATGCAACTGGGAACTCTACGTCTAATTTTTACCTCAGCTCACGACCTCTAACAGACTGTCACTTTTCCGACCCGCATTCTTGATCGTGCCGACCAGGAAGCCCTACTTCGCGACCTGTTCTTGACCTCACTACCCAAGGCTTGTGTAACGAATTCTCATAACCCGCTCAGGAAGTCTGATCACGTTGTGTTAATGATACTTATCACCTTAAAAGCCCATCCAAAAGCTGAGTGCTCAAAACGACAAGAAACTATGAGCAGGCTGATGTTGAATCTCTCAGGGATTACATCAGCGACGCGCCATGGGGTTAAACCTTATGGCCCCCTGCTGATCAGTGTGCAAATGAGCTAACCGAATGGGTCAAGCACGCATTGATGCTTATGTCCCCACGCTAAAATTCTTCAGCAAACCCCCACTTTCCTAGATGGTTCACATCAGAATGTGCAGCTGCTATTGTTGAGAGGCAGAAGGCATTCCAAGAATTCGGTCGCAATAACTCACTTGCGAATAGACAGACATTTATAGAGGCAAGAATTGATTGCAAAATAGTAATAGATGAAGCAAAGAGAAGGTATACAGAGATAACCAAAACACGCATTCAGGCACAGAAACTAGGTACTCACGATTTTAAATCACAACGATGTTGTTTGCACGACAACTGATAAGGTGGAACTACTTGCCCAGCACTTGGACTCAGAAAATTACCCCTTCTCTAGATTCACATGCGGACTGAAGCCACATATGAGAACGTGGTCATCACCCCATCCTAAGTCAGAAAAATCATAAAATACCTTGAAACCTCCAAAGCCTGTGGGCCTTATCTTATACCAGTAATAATAATAAAGAAATGCTCTGCTGAGCTTGCCCCTGTCCTCTCCGAACTAAATAACAAATGCCTTACTGAATCTTGTTTCCCTGATAGTTGATAAATTGCCTCTGTGGTACCAGTCTTCAATAATTCTAGAGATGAAACTGATCCTCTAAACTAGCGCCCAATAAGTCTACTTTCGATCTTTGCTAAAATCTTAGAATCATTAATCAATCTAGCGATAGTCCGGCACCTAGTTAATTCTAAACTTCTTTATAATCATCAATACGGATTTAGACAAGCCCGATCTACTGCAGATATCTTAACAGTCATCTCTGAACGCATATATTATACACTGGACAATGGGGATTAAGCTAGGGCGGTAGCGCTTGATATATCCAAGGTTTTTGAAAAAGTCTGGCATAGAGTGATTCTCCTAAAACTGCACTCATATGGTATTACTGGACAACTATATAATATAATTACATCTTACCTAACAAAAAAGAAAGATCAAGGTTGTCCTCGATAGTCGTTCATCTAAGCAACATGATCCATCATTGGACCTCTACTGTTCCTTATTTTCATAAATGACCTCCCTGATGTTATTGAGACTGAGATAGGAATATTTGCTGACAACACCACCCTCTACTCTCGTCATGTGGGAAAAACCGACGCGCATATATCTGAGGCAATGACTGAATCCTTAGAAAATGACCTCCAGTCTGTAGTGGAATGAGCTTAAGAATGGATGGTAACTTTTTATGCCGCAAAGACAAAGCTACTTTCCTTCAATAACTACAAGAAACCTCTTCAACCACCGATTGTCATGAGAGTTTATCATGGACATTCCCCGGCTTATCTTTCACAAATAACATGAATTAGAATAACTACATTGAAGACATTGCCAGAGCTGCTGCAAAGAAGATTGGCTATCTCTACCGTTCCAGTAAACTTCTCACACCTGACATTATCCTGTATTTCTACAAAGCCACCATCCGCCTGTGCATGGAGTATTGTTGCCACATCTGAGCTGGTGCATCATCCACTAGTCTCTCCCTCTTAGACAAGGTCCAAAAAAGAGCAGCCATTTTCACTATCCATCAAGCTCCAGCCCCTGTCCCATCGCCGCAATGTTGCTTCCTTGTGCCTGTTTTACACGTACTTCAATGGATTGTGCTCTGATGAGCTTGCTGCCCTGCTACCCCAACGACCTAAATTCACTAGACCAACACGACAATCTGCCAAATCCCATCCATTCACTCTGGAGGTCGCCAGGTGCCGAAGAGCTTTCTACTCCAAACGGTTCTTTCCTCGTGATGCTGGACTCTGAAACCCCCTCCCTGTTTTCTGTAAACAGACATCTTGCTGCGCAGCTCCCAATTTATATTGACCCCGCCTCCAAATAACTTTCACGCTTTTGCCCAGTAGCCCCTTACGTCTACAGTGGCGGCCTGCCTTGTTTGGGGTGAACTATGTTAAAAAATTCAGACCTAAACGTGTCAGACTGATAAAAATGTCATTTAATATTGTTATGTCATCGAAGAGGAATAATAAATAAATAATACACACATATATGTGGAAAAGAAGATTATATTAATGTTGTATAACAGTAATACAATTTAGGCACCGTAGCCTCTGCTACCCAACTTCCTGATTGGATTACAGTCAAAGTATCACATTCTTATCGGAAAAGTCCATTGTGTATCTAAATAGAAAATAGAGATGCTACAACAACAATATTTAAGTGTGGCAGGGCATCTTATACAGAACATCTTAAGCAGATGCTTGTGTGAATTAAGAATATGATGCGTCTATTTAATCAAGCGATACAAATGCGGCTCCAAATTGAAAGTTAGTTTATTGCTTACTGTCTGAGGCGCCCCGACCGGGGAATGCCGACGGGACAGCCCAGCCAATTTTTCAGAGGCCAGAATGTGCCTTATTTAGGGACGCTGGCTTGACTCTCTCCACTGGCTTTGTGCCACATCTTCCTGCGGTGCGTAGGAAGTAAATACCTGGAACCGCACCAGTCTATACTGGCAGTCAAGACTTACATACAACCACTCTTTTTTCAATATACCTTTTTACTCTAAACTCCGAGTACGAGTCTTCCTTTCGGCCTGATTTACAGGGCCACAACAGTTTCTTTTGTAAGCCTTCAATATTGTATTTTTATCATCATTCTTATTGATCGATGCTTCGTGATGACGGATATCTAGACAGCTGATTTTTACAACAGATGTCTTCCACAGATTTTTAATACTAGATAATATTTAACATTTCCTACTAGTTTAGACCCGCGCTTTGAGCGATGTTAGAACAGTACCTGGGTATGTCATTGTCCATATTTATCTCGCTTCTATCGCTTTATATCTAGTTCGAAGAAAAATACTTGTGAAGTTTCGTGAAAAAAATACGATACGTTATATTGGCATGAGAGAGGAAGATAATAAAATATCAGAATATATTTGGTAAAGGTTTTAATTAGAAAATAAAGCTGCGACAAATAATACACAGTGAAAAGGCATGATCTCAACGAAAGAAATTCTGGCGAATGAGTTTATCCAGTGGAAAGAGGAGTTAAGAATATAAATTATAGCATTTTTCTCTTAAAGTTTTTTTTTTATCAGAAAGAGTTAATCATGTCCCTTTTCAGTAGTAAAATCCCTGTACTCTCAAGTTTTTTGGTGTTTTTGGTGTTGTTTACCGTATTAGTTTTCCATTTATTTGTTATATTTTTTTATTCATGCATTTTATTTATTTATTTATTCTTTTTTTATATTACATATTAAAATTCTAGAAAAATCTACCGATGCGAAATATGAAAATTTTACAATTATCCATCTGCGATAATAGCGTCTGTTTATTACAAATAAATGTAAAGAACCTCGTTTTCATTTTGTCCTTTTTTCGAAAATGTTCTATCAAATTGTTGCTGATCTTACATGTATTTCTTATCCTGATATAAAGTTCTAATCTTCTTTGTAAAGTTTTGAGAATCGAACTTTAATTCAATGTTTTAATCGCTGGCAGCCATATTGTTTTTCCATGCACCAAAATATTTTTATGACGTAAAAGTTTTATTACGAAATAAAATTTGAACATTTTTTACACACAAAAACAACTTGTTTAAAACAATATGAAGACGTTAAAACTAAAACATATTGGTTCATGTTTAGACAATTATTAAGAATATATAAAATAGTTTAGAATAACTGAAATAAATTTGTAATCTATTAAACACTGCTGGTTTTTACTGTCAACTTCTTTTTTGTTACCAATTGAATAATGTCTAATGCAAGTACTAGAAACATGTGCATACTTTGTAAAGAAAGTATCATGGGATACAGTGACAATTACCCAAAAAGAGAGTGATAGTGTCAACACAGCATGTGAAGAATATGCAAGTGGTTTTCGTTTATGTGCAGGTCAATGTGCTCATATGAGCTGTATAAAAACGATAGTGTAACCCTAATATTATGAAAGCAGATGAAAAACATGGAATGTGTCGATATATCAGCATTTAATTGTAGGTTACAATCCCGAAAAAGAATTTTGATTTCAAGAATTACTGCCAGTTTTGTGGTACATCAATCAAAAACCAAGGAAGGCAAATATGTCAGAGTTATCATCTTGCGAAAACATTAACATTTGATAACACTATAGACAAAATATGTAAATCCTGAAACGATGAGTAGAGTGATACAGTATTACAAATATTATCTTCTGTAAATGATTTACATGCAGAGGATGCAGTCTCTCGCCAACGGTGCCAGGACAGGCAAACGATAGAATAAATATATGACTCAAAACTCAAATTATCTATCCACAGATGAACTTAATTAGTGAAAACCATGGCATTAGTCCCTGATAGTGTTGCTTACTTTATGCAGATTATTGCAACAGGAAAAATAAGGAGAAGAAGCAGATATCCCTGGAACATGCTATCATTTAAACTATTCGACCTAGTGTTGCTCTTTTACAATTATGGTTAGTCATAAAAATGCATCACTATTTTGGTTCTAGGTTGTTGATAGATTAATTACAGCAACATAGGGTTTGTAGCTCATATGACGAAGTCAAAAAATTTCAACGAAATGCTTCTGTAACTATTATGTCACTGTTACAGAAGGTCAATTTATTCTATATGCAGCAGCCACTATTGACCACAATATACAACCTTTTGGTGGATATGGTACCTTTCATCGGATGGGTATGGTTGCCATATTAACACCAGATTAATTTGTCACGCATGTGATTTTCCAGCATGAAGTAACGACTAATTAGATACTTAGGCTTGGAAAAATAACACTTCTTTATTGCCATTATCACAAAGATAATCTATATCATTTTGGTAAACTTATCCATTTTAAGCCTTGTGATAATTTTCCTAAATCCCCATATTTAATTGATATTCTGCGGGCAGTTTCCCCATTTCTGCAATGGCCATGCCCAGGGTTGTAAGAGTTCATGCAAATATTTTACAAACGAAATCATCCGGGAGGGGCAACTGTTTTGTTATTTTTCATTAACGTAGATCCATCAAATATGTCATGTATCTATTCTACATTAATGCCCATGGTTAAACAAGTAAAATTATAACACAACTCGTGTTACCACATTTGGTCATCCACTGTATCGGAGGACTCAAACTATTATAGTTAATAAGTAGCCGTCTGAAATGTATAGTGCTGAGAATTGGAGGATTACACATGGAGATGAGGTTTTCGGGGTGTGTAGGCAATCTAATGGAAAAAGCAGGATTGTCAGAAGTTCTGGAAGTAATATCTATCCACAACTCAGTGTCCAATATGCTTAGTGGAAATACCCTTGTTAAAGTATAAAGAGACTATTTCTTAATAGGTTATGCAATTAATATATTACTTCTTGCAGACACATTGGAACCCACTGTGCCACATACTTCTATACATGACACTGAAACTCAAACTGAAGAAAATACCCACACATGAACAGAGAAATCTAATATAATGAAAGTGAGAGGTACTAATTTAGTAAAAAGTTGAATAATGTCAGCTACAAAAATATTTGCAAAACTCATTGCTAATTCAGATATAATTGGAGATAAAGAATCTATGATATCACCTATGACTATCCATGAAAGGTGGAACAGAAATAAAAAAAAACAACATTTGACTAATCGTACTTGCGGTTAGTGGTTGTCGAAGCATTTTCTCTAGGCTGAAAGAAGAGGAAATTGGAGTCTCCATCTTGCTTCATTGTATGACATTCTACCATTCTTTGTAACTGCAGGTCACAATTTGTATACTAAGACAATATTTTTATACCTTCAACAAATGGCTACCTTATCAAAATACCATCCTGATTTGTATTCTGGTTTTTTTAATAGTTTATATGTTGTTTGCCATAGTGATACTGGGCAGGATTTTGCACTGATCTCATTGTTTATGCGAAGTATCAAATCCACTGGAAGACTCACAAGAGATAGAAAAGCAGCGGATCATGTGGATTAAATTTATCCAGTTTGTTTTAACTAAATTAAGTTATGCAGCAATTTACTGGTTTCAATTAGAAAATTAATAAACAGCACAAAGAAACTGACACCCGACAAAATAGAGACTGCACGGATAAAAAATAGCATATCAGCTTTTTAAAAACTAGAAATTCTTTCAGTAAATCTGATGTCACGTATTGTTTATAGGATTCAGTAAATTTAGATCAAACAGAAAATGTTGGCTCTGAGATTCTTAAATCCATGGAAGGCAATGAGTGATCTAACAATACATTCAAGTAAAAACAGATGTGATTATAGACAAAAAGTAGTGCATATTTATCTACAAGCACTGTTTCAACACTTAACATTAGTTGCAACAAAAGAAAACTTTAATATACAGGACCTGTTTTAATATTAACTGTGTCGTTAAACAACATCTATGTTTTATTACATTGCTTCTTCCAAGTCTGCAACTAAAGAAATTCTAAGAAGTGCCCTATAGAACCAGCTTCGATGCCAAGAATGCAAACTTCTCACTAGTACACACTTTGGTTTGGATGGAGAGGCATTACTACATAGGATCGTTTCGCACCATGCTATTACATTTAGATAAATATATTATGTATATATTGAAGACGACACATGCATTATTATATTTGATTTTTTACAGTGACAACCTTGAGTAAAAGACAATTTATTTAGGAAGTAAATGCTGTATCTGTACACTGTAAATTAACTATGGTTCCAGCAACGAAAAAGGACATTTTATTAGCAAATAAATCTAATAAACATAGACTTATCCAGATGTTTTCTGAATGTTTGGAACGAGCAGGGTGTAGATTTATCCACACCAATAGAAATGCTTTCTTATTATTGAAACTCCTGTTAAAATATACACTGTTCGAAATTTAACCTTGGCTCCAGCATATGCTTACATTTACCAATTCTTCATGCTCTACTTGGATGTGACATAACTTCATGCTTATCCAATGCAGGCAAAGCAGTTGCTATTAAATAAAATAAATAAAAAGATTTACAGTATTGGGCTGAGGTCTTCTGTTAGTGTGAGGCATCAAAAGAAAGCATTATTGCATCTGAAAAACGCCAGAAGGTAACGTCAACAAATTGCGTTATCATCGGTTTTCCCAAAAGATATATAAAAACATAATCACAGTGGATTAAATGTCTTGTCTCCAACAACAGCTGCTGAAAAATTCTATATTATGCATTAAACTAATAAGTACAGATCTGATTAGTAACTCGTTTTCTAAATCCCATAATGATGACAGGTGATCAGTGGTGCCATTATACAAGAAATTACTGATATGCTACCAGTACTAGAAAGTTTTCTTAATTTAATCCGGTGCAATTGCAAAAAATATTGCAATACATAACGGTGAACATGTAAAAAGTATGCACTTACTTGTTCAACACACTGAGAGTGTTGTGGTACAGCTTGTGCTTATTTGTAAGTGCCTGAATATAACACTGAGTTAGATGATTGCAAATTAATTGAATAATAAAAGCACTCAAAGAGCACAACCCTCCACCAAGTCTTTTTCGGTTACCCTACTATGCAGGTGAACCTGAGTATTTATTTTTAAATGAGACACTATATAAAGGTAGGAAAGTTTACACAGATTTATGGAGATTCATATGATGTTGTTAAATGGGATGTTCTATGTTAAAATGAAAAATGCTGCCAAATTTTGAATCTGTTGTAGATCTAAGTGAAATTTGATCTGGTGATATGTAATACTATCTAGTACACCTGTTTATAATTTCAAAAGAATAGACAAGAAATTGACTGAGATATGATTTTTTTTTAAATCTGACAATGATAAAAATAGAGATTTTCTGAATTTCCAAAAAAATCTTACATTCAGATACTGAACTAGATCCGATTCAGAATTTATTATGGGACTTCCCTGGGTCAAGATACAACTTTGGTAAAAAAGGCATTGAAATGATTATTTTTTGCATGAAGTTTCTAACAAACGGACAGATAAACTAACAAACGATGATTAAAACATGACCTCATTGTGTGTGTGTGGGGAGTAATTTATAATATATATATATATATATATATATATATATATATATATATTTTAAATTGAAGCATAATGATGTAGAAGTATATCTAATGAAATAATTCCATAAAATATCCCAATAATTTGATAATGGGAACATATTCTTTGAATGCATACGATAAAATGGTGTATTTTAACGAAGGAAATGTCTGAACACGTAAGATTTACCCTAAAGTACATTTTATATAGGTTTATTTTTGTTGTGAGATTAAAGAATTCTATATACATCATTTCATATCCTAATTTTTACCTATAAATTTAAAAGGATTTGTTGGTGCGATTGGTAGCATACATCACGTTCCCTAAAAATACAGGGCACCTGTTCTTTCTTTTTTAACATAGTTCACCCCAAACAAGTCAGGTCACCACTGTAGACGTAAAGGGCTACTGTGAAGATGTTTTTGGGTGGGGTGGTCAACCTAAATTGGGAGCTGTGCACCAATATCTCTGTTTACATTAGTTTTAAATTTCTGCATGTCAGTACCATCAGGAAACAGGGAGCAGGGAGGCAGTTCCAGAGTCCAGCAGCACGAGGAAAGAACCGTTTGGAGTAGAAAGCTCTTCGGCATCTAGAGACCTTCAGAGTGAATGGATGGGATTTGTCAGAGTGTCGGGTTGGTCTAGTGAGTTTACGTCGTGGGGGCACCAGAGCAGCAAGTTCATCAGAGCACAATCCAGTACTTGTAAAACAGGCACAAGGAAGCAACATTGCGGCGATGGGACAGGGGCTGGAGCTTGGTGGATAGTGAGGGACCTATTAAGTTGGCGACTCTTTTTTTAACCTTGTCAAAGATGGAGAGACTAGTGCATGATACACCAGCTCAGATGTGGCAACAATACTCCATGCATCGGCGGATGGTGTCTTTGTAGAGATACAGGATAATGTCAGGTGTGAGAAATTTACTGGCACGGTAGAGAGAGCCAACCTTCTTTGCAGCAGCCCTGGCAATGTCTCCAATGTATTTATTCCAATTCATGTTATATGTGAAAGTTAGGCCGCGGTGTTTGAATTATGAACTCTCAGATAGGGTGTTATTTGCCATGACAATCGGTAGTTGGAGAGTTTTCTTGTAGTTATTGACAAAAATAGTAGCTTTGTCTTTGCAGAATTACAACTTACAATCCATTCTAGACCCTAATACACTACAGACTGGAGGTCATTTTCTAAGGATTCAGCCAATGCCTAAGATATGTGCGCGTCGGTTTTGTCCACATTGCGATAGTAGAGCGTGGTGTTGTCAGCAAATATTTCTATCTCAGTCTCAATAACACCAGGGATGTCATTTTAAAAATCATGAACAGTAAAGGTCCAAGGATTGATACCGGGAGTACACCTGTATTCATGTCATGTTGCTTAGATGAATGGCTGTCGAGGACAACCTGGATCATTGTTTTTGTTAGGAAGGATTTAATTATATTAAATATTTGTCCAGTAATATCATATGAGTGTAGTTTTAGGAGAAGCCCTTCATGCCAGACCTTGTCAAAGGCTTTGGATATATCAAGCGCTGCTGCCCTAGCTTCACCTGCCTTGTCAAGTGTATGATATATGCATCAGGTCATCTCTGAATGCATAGATCTACCGGTAGATCGTGCTTGTCTAAATCCGTATTGATGATCAGAAACAAGTTTAGCATTAACTAGGTGCCGGACTATCGCTAGATTGATTAATGATTCAAAGATTTTAGCAAGGATCGGGAGTAGACTGATTGGGCGGTAGTTTAGAGGATCAGTTCTATTTCCAGAATTCTTGAGGCAATTTTCCAAATATCAGGGAAACAAGATTCGGCAAGACATTTGTTGTATTGTTTAGAAAAGACAGCGTCCAGCTACGCAGAGCATTTCTTTATTACTATTACTTGTATAAGATCAGGCCGCCAGGCTTCGGAGGTGTCAATATTTTTTTATGATGTCTCTAATCTGAGTTGGGGTGATGACCAGGTTCTCAAGTGTGGCTTCAGTCCGCAATGGGAATTCAGAGAGGGGGTGGTTTGCTGAGTCCAAAGTAGAGTTTAAGACGAAACGCTGGGCAAGTAGTTCAGCATTATAAGTTGCCGTGCAAACGACATCGTTGTAGTTTGGTAGCGGGGAAATTGTTGATTGTCTATTGTTCATCACACTATTGTAGATTTTCCAGAAATCGTGAGTACCTAGTTACTGTGACTTAATGCGTTTTTTTGGTTATCTCTGTATACCTTCTCTTTGCTTCATCTATTACAACTTTGCAATCAATTCTTGCCTCTATAAATTTCTGTCTTTTCTCCGTTGACTAATAGCGACCGAATTTTAGGAATGCCTTCTGCCTCTCAGCAATAGCAACTGCACATTTTTAAGTCAACCATTGAGGAGAGTGGGGTTTGCTGAAGAATTTTAGCGTGAGGACATAAGCATCAATGCCTGCTTGTTGAGCTGAGGAGAAATTAAACGTAGAGTTCCCAGTTGCATCAGTAACGCTGGACAATCCCAACCAGTCACGGTGGTGTGCATTAAAATCCCCAAATAGATGTATTTGGGCATTCAAGTCGAGTGAGAGTGCTCTATCTAAGCTTTCAGAGACAGAGTCAAACAGGGTACAGTCCTGGATCGAAGGAGAACGGTATGAGAAATATAAGTAATTCTGTGATGTAAGGTCAATCTAAAGCACATGTAAGCTTTGACATCTGATTCTAACCTATGTTCTCTAGTCAAAGGGAGGGTGTTCCGAACATAAACTCCTAGCCCGTGCATATGTTAGTCAGAGTCCTTACGGTAGAGTGGAAAGTAATCAGTCATATCAAAGATGTAAGAGAAGATTGAGCATTGAAGGTTTGTTTCACTTAGTGCTAGGATATCCGGGGAGTTTGTCAGGAGAAGAGTTTCTACACCGTTAATGTTGGTTCTAAGTCCCCGGATATTTGTAAATGCGAGCCTCAAGGGCAGAGGCGAAGATGTTTTCTGTTGGGTGTCTGGTTTAGATTTGTTTTTATTATTTTGTAAATTCATGTTTGTTTTAAGATAGAGTGAGGAGAGCAAAGTGGGTGCTTGTTTGGTGCTAATAAGCTTACACAACCAGTCTATTAGTCGTGACTTGGTCCATAGGAGTTGTGGAAAACCCACCAGGGATAACTGTATGGCCCCTTTCCATGCACAACATGGCACGTACAGTTACCCACGATATTATACAATTGTTGATTGAGCAGCCGTTCGTAGCGGTACCTAAGAGTTAGGGCTCCTAACTACCAGTCGGAAACAGCAGCCAGACAAGCTGTCTAACATGTACCCTCAACCTGTCGGAACAAGAACGACCCAGACTAGTTATGTAGGACTTAGTGACGAAAACACTTTCTCCAAGTTTCACAGATAGAAAGAAAGAGAGACGGCGTTCATTGCCCTAGTATGGACATCGAAAAAACTACTCCTTTAGTAATGTGTACTCTGGCCATTCTTTTTTTTTGCCAACCAATCACGTGTTTCCAATTGTGTACGAAGAGACAAACTACCAAACACCATAATTATTAATAATATTATATCAAAATACTAGCATAGCTGCACAAGTCACATAAATGCCAACTAAACCTTTAATTTAGATTTATTCTGTTTCATGTATAACAAACGATAATTACCGGCGTTGTCCAGGTTCGAATTAGGAACCATATATCCTTTTGGGCGCAGCGCATAACATGATATAACTGTTTTTATTCTTTTCTGTTAACATTTTGTAATATTCAATTTTAGTACGAAGCATTGATCGAATGGGAGGGGATACATAAAGCGAGTTTTCTTAAAATAAATTTCGGAAAATTTACATTCTATCACCCCCTATCGAAGCACACTCAGCGTTTTACGGTAATCAGTATGACCCTCTATGCAATCCTGTCTCAGGTCCTTAGACCTTTATTAACATTTATATTCCAAGTTAGTGATTTCTATAAATTTTGATTTTTAATAAAAAAAAAAGTAAAATATAATTTCGTTTTTATAAATCTTAGGCGCGAAGGTAGACTTCACGATGAAATTGTATCCGGATTGATGGATTCCAGAATATATATGATCACATGGTCTATCTCCATAACCTTAGAAGGAGTTGAGAAACACATACAAACAGAGATTAAACTATAACGGTATCACGCTACATGTTGCTTGTATGTGTTTCCTAGACTAATGATCGGATAATTATGAATTTTGGAATATATATTCTAGGCGACACGGTGAGTAACATGGGAACATTATATTTTTTGTAAATTTTAACATTTAGGAGTGCATATATATAAGCTTACGTATGTGTATATGTTTATATATATATATTTCGTTTTGCGAGATAAACTCCTAAACTAATAAATCGATCATTATGAATTTTAGAATATATTTTCTCTGAAACACGGTGAGTAACATGTGCACATTATTTTTTGTAAACATTTAGAGAGTGCGCCGATCCAAACCCGCGCCTTCTCCCCAAGATTATTAAAATAAGTTTGATACAAAAGATTTAATATAGAAAAGAACTGCTCTACATCAACTTTTGAGTTATATTAAGCAATACATTAAAAAAAATATCGATGCTTTCGCGTACGCGTCAATAATATGCATGTGTTTGGTATCATCCTAAACCTTGAACTTATCATTATGAATTATGGAAAATGTATTCTAGGAAACAGGGTGAGTAACGTGGGCACATTATTATTATTTTGTAGATTTTATCATTTAGACTCTACATGATAAAATCTACATTGTAGAGGGTGCAATCGAAACCGTATCATACCTCCGAAGAATGGAGCCAACATTAACATTTTAAAAGAAATACAAAAGTTATTGCTTATACTCCCTATAGAACGGGTATTCTACTAGTATATATACATATATAATATTAATATGATCTGCGTTTCGTGATTGACCTGTTGAATAATGTAGTAGATTATGGATTCGCTTTGTTTACTTCAAATCATGATCTATTGTAGACATTTACGAACTGATATTGTTGAGAGAGTTATGAACCTGCAATTCATCGCTGCTATTCGTCTTCGAGTAATCGTTTACAACTATTAGTTTACAATAGTCGTTTTGACCCGACGTTAAAATGAACTATAATTTTTTGTTCTGTCATAAAAACGAACCAAACTAAACCCAACTGAACATTGATACAACTTCGTCCGCTGCCCTTTCCATTAATCAAACAGTTATCATTATCTTGTTTGTTATAATTTCAACATTTTTACCAATGCATTTGTAGCCATCTACTTGCCTCCACACGAGGGAAAGTTAGACACATGGTTGTTTTATTAATAAGGGGAAATGCAATTATTCGAAAAAGGGGAACTTTGGATGAGAACAAAACAAAAATGGACCCGTCTCGAAAAAGTTAGTCTTTTACTGATTACATTTACATTTCTGCATGTTGGCACATTCCAGGAAACAGGGAGAATCAAGAGAATTCCAAAGTAGTGGTCCGATGTATGCAGCTATTAGAGTAAATTTTTTACGGCATCTGGTGACCTTTACAGTGAAGGGGAGAAGTATTTTGCTGGTTCAGGTTAGTCGAGGGTATTTACGTTGAGGGAGTAGAAGTGTAGTAAGTTCATTGGCGCACATTCCGTGGTAGTACTTGTCAAACAAGCACATGAATGCAACAAGGATGCAGCGATAGGACAGTAGCTGGAGCGTGGTAGACAGTGCGGGACCTATTACGTTAAGGACTCTTTTTTGCACTCAGTTTATGAGGGAGAGACTAGTGGTTGGTGCATCATCCTATATGTGGCAACAGTACTCCATGGATGGGCGAATGGTGGTTTTGTAGAAATATAGATAAGGAGAAGTTTTCTAGCTCAGTAGAGGGATCCCACTTTCACTGCAGCAGACTTGGCAGTAATTAGAAAAAATCTGGCACAAGCAATCGCACATTAAAGTTAATCATTTTAGTATCCGAAATAAATAATAAAATGGTTGAATCTTTTAAAACCAGGATTGACTCATCTTGTGTAAAATTACAAACGTTGCCATCGGCGCGGAGGAAAATGGTGGAATTATATCGCAAATGGAAGTCTCGTATTTTGTTTTAATTGTTATTACATCAAATTCAATTAACACGGCGTCAGAATTATTGCTTTAATGCTAACAAATTGGACATCGAATGCACCTAATTTGAATTTTATAGCTACACTAAGTAGACTGGACAGACTGAAAAAATGTTTCGCATTACTTTAGTCATTCAACTGTAATTAGATTCAACTGAGTTTTTATGGAAGATTTATTCACTGTTACTTCGACTAGTGTTATTGTCGATACTCAATTGGGAAGCCATTTTAATTTGCTGTATTTATAGTTGGACAGCATTTTATCGATTTTTAACGAGGGAAGTAATAAAGTATATTGGTGTGAGGTAATTGTTTCTGTTCATTTGAATCGGACATAATTGTATCAAGTATGTTGTTTCTGCTTATTATCCGTGTGTATGAGCATTGTTCATCGTTTACAACTAGATTACACTCCTTTATTTAATTTCTTTGAAGCCATTGTTAGATCACTTCGTGTAATTGGAAGTACTACTTGGAATTTTATCAAAAGACTGGAGACGAAAATTGACGGTGTCCACACTAGAATGCTAAGAGTTGCCCTTAACATCCCCTGGAGGCAGTACTATATGAGAAACCCACTCTACGGACACCTTTATCGAAATATCAGCCATGGTCAGAAAGAGAAGAACTAGATTCTCTGATGAGGAGAGTAGTCCAGAAATTCAAATAATGCACATTAGCAATCCACATTTTTATAATTTCGAAACAATAAAAAATGTTTTGTGAGAAGAGAAGTTGTCAACGAAGAGGCAATCATTGTGGATATATAATAGGTGATATAACTATCTGATCTGAGAGCAACATGTAACATTGGACAACAATCAAATAAATGAGCAGAAGAAATACATTCATTCTGGACTATTTATTTATTTACTGTTTATTAAGAAAAAATCTCAAGTTGATAAGAAAATGATCTAATTGGCTTAAAATATTGTGTGTAATATATTTTTGTGTAATATATATATATATATATATATATATATATATATATATATATAAATATAATAGTAGTAAGCAGAAAAACAACGAACGCTACAATCACTAATAACAACAATTACATGAAAAATATATTAAAATATTAAGATGAGACAACTCGTTCATATTTTCTAGGCGTCGTAGTCTGATGGTAAAACTCTGAACTATAGACATCAATATCGAAGGTAGATCCTTGTCTAAGTTAGCCATGCTGATAACGGCTGTGAGCCAGAACACGTGTCTATGGATTATTTTTATGTACGTATAACATATATACATACATATATATATATATATATATATATATATATATATATATATATATATTAGTACTTTATGTATCCACATAAAATATTATAAGGAGATATAATTTTTTATGTATCAGTTTTCAGTATTTACTTCAACAGTGCTCGATACGTAAGTAGAGCTAGGTAGTAAGCAATGACAATATATATGGCAATCAAGCTACACAGAGGCTCCCGTGTTTCATCCCCGGGGGGGATCGTCAAGCTAAATGCAAGGAGTTATTTTTGTCAGGTGTTTTTATATACATTACTTGCTAGTTAACCAATCAGATTCTTTGTTGTTCCCTCAGCCAATCGTTGGGCTTCCCGCGAACAAAGGCTTTGTTGGTGACGCTCCTATGTCAATCCTATTGTTTGTTAACAATGGAGTTTCCTATATCCTGTTTCCTTTGTTTTGTCAATACAGTAGGCGAATTTATTTTAACACGTGGTTTCTTGTATTTCTATTTTAGGTTTTAAATTTTAACTTGTTCAGTTTTTTATTTATTTTTTATTTTTTAATTTAATTTATTATATATCATCCTAAGGTAAATTTATTCCTGTGTAAACAGCTGTTTGCTATTTCGCTTCTAGAGTTTAATAGGTTTCGGGGATCTTTAGGATTTCATATTTTTCTTTCAGGCATAATCTACACGGGTCGTCTAAGTTTCTACATGTACTGGCCTGTCTTACTATTTTCCATTCAATTATTGGTGAGTGTCCATTTTCTTTGAGCTCCCAAAATGGTTAGCTAGTGCTGTTTTAGTTCGACGTTCTTTGTTTTTAAATGTGCTTTTGTGATCATAGTATCTGGTCTTAAAGTCTAGGGATGTCATACCCACGTAGTATTTTTTGTTATTTGGTCTTTCGTTGGCAAATATCGTTGCTTGGTATACAACACTTTTAGTTAGGCATTTATTTTGTAGTGGACTAAGTTTACGATTTATGCAGTTACATCTTTTCTCTTCATTGCTAACTTTTTCGTTTCTATTCGGGTGGTTATTATTAGTGTTTTGTTTATTTCTACTAGTAGTGTTTATATTTTTGTTATTCGTAGTGTTATTTTGTGTATATTTTCCACGGGCGTCTGAACCGAGTGACCGAAGGTATAGCCACACTCCTCTGTCTTTTACAGAAGAAACTTATATTTAGGTGAATAAAAGAGGAGGAGATATTTCTTATAAAAATAATATTTATATATATTTATGGCATATGTATATATATATATATATATATATATATATATATATATATATATATATATATATATATATATATATAGAGAGAGAGAGAGAGAGAGAGAGAGAGAAAGATAAATAGATATATAGATAGATAGATAATTAATTCATATAAAGTTAAAATAATGCGAGAATATACCGGATTCTAAGAAGGAACATTGAGTGACAAAGGAGCAATCTGGAAGAGATTAAGATGTATTATGTACTAGTTAGACCCGTCCCCCGACGTTGCTCGGGAGAAATGTAAATAAATGAATTAAAGAGTGCAGACATCCAGCTGAACGGAAATAGGTCACATTTTGGAATTGTTGCAGGGTGAAAAGAGGAAGGAAGGGATGTAGGAAAGAGGGAGACGCGGTTGTAGGAGTCTTTCCTGCCTATCTCATGGTAACTGTATTTACTCAGAAATGTTATTTTAGATTTAACACCCGCCCTATCTAAAATTAAAGAGGCCTACAAAGCCCTATTAAATTCAATTCCCTTCCAATTATCGATTTTTAGAAATTCTATTGTCTTAGCGAAGACGGAAAAATCAAAAAAGGAAAAAGAGAAAATAGAAAAAAAGAAAAATGAAAAAAGAAAACAAATTAGTATGTCTTCTGAGCACTATTGAACCCCAATAAATATAATTAAGAAGGTCTGCAGAGCAGTAGTATTCATGATAGGTAAAGTACTACATATTACAGTTATTTCTTTCAAAATACTACATGGTAACGTTGAATATAAACAATCCGACGCATAGTCTTCCCCCCTCCCTCGCAGGCGGAAGTATAACAATGTTTGTAAAAAAGAAATTGTGTAAGCCGACTGTGATCGAACCATACACCACTTGTCTTGTCTTAGTGTTAACCATAAGGCCACGAACGCAGGCATCGAATTTAAGCAAAATTAGGTTATATAAACCAAGACAGTCGCTAGCTGGCATGAGTTATAATTTATGATACGCCATAAAGCGACCAAATCTAGAGGCCATTATTCGCACGTTTTGTATCATTTCAATTCCAACAAAATCGATGTTTTTTTTCAAACTCTTGGATATTATGCGTGTGAAAGGTGTAAAATTCAGGAAATGTCAACTTTATTTATTTATGTAGAGTATATTGGCGTATATTGACTTAATTCGGAAGTCGAGTCACTGAAGAAATTGTAACCGCCATGTTGAATGTCGAAGTACAGAAAAATATGTTCGTAAATTCATTCCCAAAGAACTGGAATGAGTGTAAATGTTAACGTAATAAGTTGAAGTAACGAAATTCGAAATTCTCGAAAAATCAACAGAATTAGCGGGAGCGTCCATTAAAGGCTTACGTAATGTTTTGTATTGTGTAGTAAATTAATAGCAGACAAATTGTAAATACTAACGGACACTTTTTAAAAAAAGAACAGACGTTGATTTTTAGTTCCCGGTGACGATTGGGGGAATGTCAGTACTTAAATGTTATGGGGGAATACTTTTTGCTACCACCTATATGGAGTATGTTTTGAGGAGAGTCAAAGATGCTGGGCCAAAAGTTATATTTAGTGTTAGCTGGAGAAAAATAATAACAAATTTACTAAAACACGATCGAATGAATGAGCGTAATGTAGTAGCGAGTTTAGTAGCCGGTGATGCATGTGGTTTGTTTTTTTCTATTATTCGAGAAGATACAGCGGAAAATCGTCTTATCTTTATATATTGGATTGTAACTCAGTATTCAGTTTTTCTTCTTACAACCCGGTATATTTTAAGATTATCATAGCATTATATAAATGATCCATCTCATGTTAACTTAAAGAAATGCTGCATAACATCATATTTTTATTTAGATACATTTTATTTGATTTCAATTTAAAAAAATTATCCATATCAATAATCAATCTCTATAAGTATAAATATATGTCATATTACTCGTCTGTCTATGCGTGCTTCTTGTAACTACGTGACACATTAATATCTTTTACAATTAATAGATTATTTATTGAAATAAACATGCAATAGCATAAAGTAGTAAACATAATTTAAGCGAAATGAGGTAAGGTAAAAAGTTCATTACTAGATAACAAGGAAAGAAATAGTGGAGAAATCGCGAATATGTAATTAGTATTCAATATTTTTCTTCGCTTCTTGCAATTCAAATAATTATTTCATGGCCATTTCTCCTTACAAACATTTGTCATGTATTCCGCATACCTTATCGGTCTGTTTGCTGATTTGGTAACTGTGGCTTCTAGCTTCTCACTATTGATAAATTTAAGAGTAAAATAAAATCTAAAGTTTTAATGCGATTTAGAAATCAAAAAAAGCAAAGAAAAACTGAAAAGAAAAAGACCCGCGAAACGCCTTGTATGTACAGCTTATTAAACATGATTATGTTACGATAAAATGTCCAGTTTATATGAAAACTACGTTATGAAAATTGACTGTGTAATTTCGCGGAGTTGTATGATAATCTTGCACCGGCCCTGTACTCCACCTTTTCTTTGTATGTCACAATTTGATCTTCATCAAAGCCAAATAATTGCATTCTAGATATAAACAAAATAAATATTATGAATTAGATATCAAATCAAAGGAAGGTCAACTTTTTTTAATAATTTCCACATTTTTTTTGTATTTCTGAGGATTATTGTGTTTAGAAAAAGTATGACTTTCAATACAACTAAGGAAACTTTGACAACAATCATCAAGGGAGATACACATTTTTTCTTATGGCTAAACATTGGACAGTATATTTCACATGACAATAACAAAATAATTGTTAGATATTTACTGTCAGTTCTTTATTCTTTACCGTGGAGAGGCAACGTCCAATAATCCTATCATCATGAGACGTGTTCCTATATATTGCGGGATGGATAAGACCTATCATATATCAACTTTCTTTAAGACTTGCTGTTTATCACTAATTTGTTCGGATCTCTGGTTTATATTAAGGTTATGTAAAATACGTTCTTCTGCGTAGAAGTAAGATTAAAATGTTTATGATTACTTACCATTCGACAATCAAGATTACAAATCAATACGTGACTAAAAGAGTTTCTACAAAACGACGCCCATATTGAAGTGAAATTCATGCAGACGTTGCCAATTGACTTGTCAGGACACACAATGGCAATTTAGAAGAGGTGTGTAGAGGTTTGGGTGAAGGGAAAGATAAGAGAAGGACATGAAACTGGTTCGTCATAATTCAAGTACAATGCTAGTGACTACATCTTTTATTTGGCGACAATAGCAGCATGTCGCGAAGAAAATAAATTAATTGTTGATAAAATGAGGTTATATTAAATTTACGACCGGAAAAATCGTCGGAGATAGGAAAAAAGAATAGAGAAAATGAAAAGAAAAGAAGAGAGAAAAGAAAGTAAATGAAGGACGGAAAGAGGAAAATAAAGTAAAGTAGAAATAAAGGGAGATGACAGGGGAGAAAGTAAAGGGAAGGTAAAAGGATAGGAAGATCGTAAGAAAGAAATGATGAAATAAATACGTAGAAATAAATGCATGAAAATGAAAGTAAAATATAAATGAATACAGAATAAATGAAAAAAAACGAAAATAAAGAAGATAGATTGTGATAAAAATTAAGACAGGAGATATTAAAAAAATAAGTAAAACGCGACATATTGAAAGGGCCTAAAACAAGAAGAAAATAGAAATAAAAGGAAAAGCATAAGTAAAAGAAGAAGAGAAAATGGATAAAAAAAATAAATAAAGAGATATAAACGAATGAATTAGACAATAAAGTAATAAACAGAAATAATGAAGGAAATACGAAAGAAAGTAAAAAAAAAAGAGAGTCGAGAATAACAGGTAATGTAAACATCAAGGAAGGTGAAAGAAAATAAAGTGAAAGAAGCGACAGATGAAGTGAAAAGATAAAAACCTAACACAAAAAGGAAATGGAACAAATACACAAGAAAGATAAGACAGATCCAAGGAAGAGAAATGTATAAAGTAATATATAGAGGAAAATGAATGAAAAAAGAGGCGAACGATAAAGAAGTACAATAGAAATTCGACAAAAACGAACATACAGAAGGCAAATGATGGTAATGAAAAGGGAAGATAAGAAGAAAAAGAGAAGGAACAAGAGAGGTACAGAAAAAGAATGAAGAACAGACAAAAGTAAACAATAAAATAAGGAAAACATAAAGAAAGAAACGAGGAAATAAAAGACGAAAAGTAAGACAATAGAAACTGAAATAAAAATGAAGAAAAAATAGTATGAATAAAAACATGACTGAATAAACTTGAAAAAAAGAAAGAGGTAAAAGGGAAATGGCGATGAAGATGACAAAAAAGTAGGAAAAATTAATCGGAAATTAGGGTTAAAAAAGCAACGATAGAGAGACGACAAATGTAAAAAAAATAGAAAGAAAGAAATGGCGGGAAAATGAGAGATAAGCTGAATAATTAAATTGTACAAAAAAACGAAATCGTCCACTCAATAATAAAGAGCAAGCTGTTCTTATATATATATATATATATATATATATATATATATATATATATATATATATATATATATATATTCGTCCTGTCACACAAATGTTAGCTATTAAAAAAACTGCCGGACAAATCTATTTAAAGTATTTAGGGGGTTGTGAGAAAGTAAATAGCAAATCAACACCATACCTTTAATCTATTTGCATAATGATACATTTTTTTCTTTTTTTGATATCTGCTTTAAATACGGATTTATACGTTTTTCTTATAAGTCTTTCTTTTTATTTACTTTTCCAGCTTAAGAAGTATTCTTTCTCTCTTATTGCTTTTTTTAACTTCATCGATTCAAATATTATTTTATATGGATAAGAACATTAGCGCGAACATTAGCGCGATGGGTAAATTTTTCAGTCATTTAAAACGAAGGGTGTTCATTCGGTAAAGAATAAACACAAATAAACAAACAAATAAGAAGACGGAGTAGAGTATTATAGTATTAGTGACAGCAAGACAAATGCGATGAAAACAGATTATTAATGAAAAAGAAATATAAGAAGAAAGAAATGAACACGAATAAAGATGAAAAACAAGGAATAGAAGAGAATGATTAAAGAAAAAAATTCAAAGAAGAATTATTAAAAAAAGAAGGAAAATACCAAGAATATGAAACGGTTAGTAGCGAAACGAAAATATGAAAGCGAAGAAAAATATTTTTAAATAACAAGAGATACAAAAACGAATTATGAATGAAAGAAATCATATCCCCCTCAAATGACGAAAATAAATTTTAAATGAATTTCTTAAAAAAAAAAGTGTATTATGTTCAAATTTATCTGACTTTGCCGGCTCTATATTGTTTTGCAAACTTAAAATACTTGAAACATTAATTTAAAATAAATATTTCATTCGTAATCTTGTTGTAAACACGAAACAAAATCTTCCTCATTTATTTATATAGATAGATACGCATCAACATTTTGGCAATTTAGATACAAATTTATCAAACTTTTTAATGTGACTGTAGAGAAAGGAAAATATAGAATACATTAATATGCCTTTTCACTTGCGATTTAGAATAAAATGGCAACTAGTTGAGAATCAAAAGAACAGTACATTTGAACACAAATGCTAAATCTTTGTCCAGGAAATCCAAAAAATATTGCGAAACAAACTATTTTCTATATTAAAATAAAAACAATCATTGAATTAAAAAAAAATTAACAGTTAATAATAAAATGTCCTTTTCAATAAACAATATGTATATCCATAAGCAGTATATATAAGATGGTTCGTCTATTGTGTTAAGTTGAATGCACTTGAAATTTGGCCGATTGACTTTACCGTTAGTGCGAGAAATAGGCCGAACTTTCGCGTTTATTAATTTAATTACATATTCAAGACGAGCGAACGTGAAAAAGATACTAAGTTGCATATGATATTCTCTTTGTTTCTCTGTTTGTTCAGCTTACTCTTTCCTTTCCTTTTCTTTTCTTTCCCCTTCTTCCTTTTGTAGCGAGTGGAAATAGAACGCACTTTAATCAATTGCTCTATCCGACCTTTGCAAAAACGCAGTGTACAATCTAATTAAAAACATTAACTTACCGTGTGAAGTTTCGATTTTTCAACCGTTGAGAAGGATTCCCGGTTGTTTGAAAAAGTTTATCTTGGAGCCGCTGATACAGTTGCAGTTATATAAACAGTCGTTCACTATACAAAAAGGAAGTTTTCTGGCTGATACACACACAAGTTGGTACTTCACGGAGATGAAAACAAAAACAACAAGCACGAAGAAATGCAGTGGACGCACCAAAGAAACACGACTTATGCAACACTGAAAATCCCTAAACTGCATCTGCTCCTCTTTCTACAATTACAGCAAACGAAAAAGGTAAAAACACCCACAAAATGGAACTCTTAACTAACGCATACATTTCTTATTTTCGAGTTTTGTAACTTCGAATATTTTAGAAACGAGAACATTGAACTTTTCGACACTAACACGAACAATTTACTCGCACAAAATATATTTCATTCTTAATGTGTAAATATATAAATAAATATATTTTGTTCGCTAACGATTCATCCACAACCAGCAATTTTTACATTTGAACGTTTTTTTTACATTTCTTTCTGCTCTCGAAGTCTGGGGGTATATAACTAATCATGGAATCATGCAGAGTAACGAATAGCTGCGACCAACGAGGATGACTTGATGCAGACCAAACAATCATGTGAATGCTATGTAGAAGTCCAACTCGTTTAATAACAACACTTTACAAGCAACGAACATAGTGTAAAATAGTCAGAAGGCAGTGAATTCTAAAAAGAAGCGCAAAAAATGAATCGACACAGACAAAGAAATGTTAAAAAGAAAAAGGCTCGACAAAAAGACAGCGATTCATCAAATAACAAAACGAAAGCTAGTGAATTATGGAATGATTAATCACAAAGAAATCAAGCAAAAAAGAAAATTGATTTTAGTAAATTAAATCTGAATATGAAAATTAAATAAGAAAGTAAAATTATCTTAAAAAAAATTTTAAAAAAGAATTCAAATGTTAAAATAGAAAAAAACAGAAAAAAAACAAAAAATGAAAAACGCAAAATAAATAAGAAAAATAAAACAGTTCATGTGAATATTTTTATTGTCTTATCCAATTATTTAAAATATTTCACACGCACGATAAATTATTGCTTCGTTTCATGACGTAAGAGCGGCCATTGGTTAAATTCCCGCCGATTTAAAGAAAAAACAAGAAACAGAATAAAACCAATTGCTGTATCGTTCAAGAATGATTAAAGATCAGGAATAATGACATCTGCGAATAATTCTTCAATACAGTGAAAGCCTTGAGCATTTAAAATCAAATCAAACGAAACTTAATGGTAATATTTTACGAAATATAATTCATTTGTTTCTCATTTAATCTTGTGGCTTCTTTTGCAATATAAAAATCGAGTTATTATCGTAAATGAAATAATCTAATTAATTGGACAAATGCTTACACACATATTTGCACTTATTATGATATTCGTGAAAGTATTTCTTTTACCATTGCAATAACACGAATGTCCAGATACATTCCTTTGTAAAGGGAAAGCAAATAAGCTCTGCCTTTCCAGATACATTCCTTAGTAACGGAAGAAATAAGACCCAGTCAAACGCTATTGTTTCTGTTACGCACAAGTTTTATCTTCCTGTTTAATTTCCTGATGCGGCACGAAGCCTGGGCGGGTTGAAATGACTACCCTCGAAGTCGAAAGTTTCTAAGGAATATTAAATGACACGCGGTCCCCAATCGCATGTGTATTCCGCTCAGGCGAGTTGATTTTAACGACGTTAGTCTTTGCAGTTTTATTTTGCAAGGAGGTGTCGCCATGCGTCCACATAGAACGCCTGGTATTCCCAAGTGGCCACCTACCTGATATTGGTCAGACACAACATCGTTAAACTTTGGGGATCTAACGAAAACTGCATAAGTTTGATGTAAAACAGCTTCCTTATTAGACCCGAACTTTCTTGCACGGAAGGACATACTGTACACTTACGCGAAATAATAAAAGTGTATATGCGTGTGTGTGTTGTTTGTCGCCTCTACCGGGCTTACACATTTCAAAAACTAATTCAATTAAAACAACAAATCACTCAGAATCATTTTAGTTTCTTAATAAACAATTCAGCCATCTTGGTAATAGTTAAAATAACGAATTAATTTCTAAATTAAAGGATTTTGGACGCATTTTCACTGTCGAATAACAAGTCATATTTATGACATCTTCATTAATTCTAATATTTAAAGTTTTGGAAGCTTTTTATATTAAATAATTTTATAAAAATGGAGATTAAAACAACATTAACTTAATAAATGTAGTTACTGTTTTATTATAATTAAATTCAATTAATAATTTAATGATCAAACTATACCGTAAATATTAACATTTAATTTTTGAAATACATCAAAAAAAATATGGTTCGGAATTTTTTAGATGAGGGTTTATAATTTGTATTATTTGTATTATTCGCACTACTGTTCTCATCTTGAATTCTATTCTCACAACTTTTCGGCCGTTGTAATGATGACTCAAGTAACTAGATCAAATAAAGGATTACGTTCGAAACTCCGTACAGTTTCTTGAGTTAAACATAAGGATTCATGAGTTCAACAAGATGCACCTGAAAAAGGTCGGAGGTTATATTGGCTGAAACGTTGTGAGAATAACATCCAAGATAAGAAAAGTAGTCCAAATATAACAGATAATACAATAACACGCCACAACAAAAAACGCCACAGTTTAATAAAAATGTGAAGCAAAAATAAATAGTCTAATAGTAAATAACGCATATATACAGCTATTACATAACGAAAGATGTTTTTGTAATGGAAATTTTTGTGACATCAGAAAAGATTTCGTCGGACGATTCCGAGTGACCAGGCCTGAGTATATAAAGTCGTGCGCGAAGCGAATTTCAGAGTAAACGTGTACAGTCAGTGAAAGTTTAAAGTTAGAGTCATTGATATAGGCGCTTCGATCCCGGCCTCCTGCATGGAGTGAAATGACTTTTGTAGCCCGGAATGAAAAATTATTTCATCTCCACCGTTCAAGAAGTTTAAGAAGCCGCAAATTGAATTATAATCTTAACATTCAGAAAATAGAGACACTACCCCCTACATAGTTATGGAAACCAAAGTTACTGTAAATACGAAGAATAAAATATCTTAAACGAAGAGAAATGTGTTGTGTTTTTGAGCTGTACGGACTGTCTGTTCATTACGCCATTCTGTTGTATTTTAAAAAATATACAATTGACTTTCTTTTATCTGTCGATGTGCTCCCGGACAGCAGCGACTTATACTGCTTAACTAGACGAATCACAACGTGAGGGGGTGTTGTCAAGCGAACAAATACGAATGATCTCATCGGTCTTTGTCCGCACCACAACAAAAAAAGCACAGGTGCGTGGATGTCATATCAACCCGTGCCGAAGGTACCAGTCGGCAAAGATAACAAGTGCCCGAGCGCGTATTCGACGATGTCTGGTTGCTAAGAGAGAGGGCAACGGTCATAATGTGAACATTATAATAATTTTTAAAAAGCGAAATTAATTTAAGAAATACTGAATGCAACGAAAAATAACAAGTATTTAGCACTCTCTTAATTAACATGGGTTTGAAACAATAAAATGGACTTTTTGAAAATGAGATTTACATGCGGTCCTAATATGTGATTATTCCTGTCAATTTCCTACAGGCTCAACTGAAATTATATAAGGAATATTCACTCGATGAAGTATAGATGGATTCTGATCTTGTATAAAAGTAAGTATCTGGAGATAAACTAAATTTCCAAACAAGTAGCGAGGAAACAAGGCGAAAATGTGATAAGAAACATTCCCTGTGTAGTTTGAGAAGTTTAATCAGCATTTTATTTGGTAGGGGTGAACACGCAGTAGCAGATTGACGGTTAGCCATTTTTGGTAATTTCATATGAGAATTTTAGACAGCACTGGCCATACGCCCTTTTTATGGCGCAACCAGAACTGACTCCTTGCGTACATCCCAACAGACACTATCACAGACATAAACTACTTGATATATTTGGGGGAAACATCTATAAGTATAAAACTAAAAATAGGAAAAAAAAACTGGTCAAAAGAATGGACCGACAAAGCCTGGGTGGCAAAGCAGACTGGAAACCCAGATCAACAAACTTCGAAAAGTAGCTAAAACCGTAAACAGGATAAAAGAGAACACGAAACGGTGAAAAGGCGGAAATCTGACTCGCAAGGAAAGACTAAATTAGAAACATGAAGTACTAAAACAACAGATAGCAGCAATAGAACAAAGACTGAGACAAACCGGAACAGCAGAAACAGAACAGGACCTTTAAAACAATGAAAGCCAGTTTTACAAAAACGTAAATGGAGAAAAAACAACAACAGAACATCCGGACCCGGAAGAAACAAAACACTTCTGAAGCAAGATATGAGAAAAGCCTAAAAAACACGACAAAAAATGCCAAGGGTCTGGAAAAATATGAAATATGAACTACAAAAATTAATGAAGAAAAGATTAAGATAACCCTAAAGATATTGACAAACTGAAAAGCACCAAGTAACGATGGAATACATGCATGATGGTTTAAAAAAACTAACGACCCTACATAAAAACCTAGCGCGGAAACTGAGAGGATGTATCCACAAAACAGACGTACCAGAGAGGATGACCAGAGGACATACAACACTAATACAAAAATACGTCATAAAAAAGAAATTTTCCAAGCAACTACATACCAATAACCTGTTTATAAACAATGTGGAAAATCCTAACGGCAAAACCGAGAGAACAAATCTACCACTCCCTGGACTATCGTGGACTGCTCTTTACGGAACAAAAAAGATGCCAAATAGGGAAAAGGTACGCTTGAGCTACTATACATAGATTACAAGATCATGCAAGAGGTAAACAGCAGAAATGTCATGGATGATTACAAGAAAACCTACGAAATTATCCCTTAAGCAGGGATAATTGAATGTTTGA
The DNA here is from genome assembly GCA_963556195.1 of Sepiola atlantica. NCBI lineage: Eukaryota > Metazoa > Mollusca > Cephalopoda > Sepiida > Sepiolidae > Sepiola > Sepiola atlantica. The sequence continues at coordinate 72,442,981 of OY744527.1, read as the reverse complement.
AATGTTCAAGATACCTGACAGGATTATTAATATTATAAAGAAAGACATGGTAAAATAGAGACTAGAACTGACAGCCGGATGACTACACTTGACTGAGACAAAAATACGGAAAAGCATTTTCCAAGGAGACCTCCTATCATAACTCTATTTATCATAGCCATGATGCCACACAACTACATACTCAAGAAATTATGTCGGATACAAGTTTACAGACACAGAACAAAGAATAAACCACCTCATGTATATGGACGACCTGAAGGTATTTGCAAAACAGCTGATAAATGCGACAAGAATCTTCAGCCACGACATTCAAATGGAATTAAGAATGGAAATGTGCACACTGTTTGAGATGAATAAGGTCAAATTGTAGACAACTGATGACATGGAACCGCCCAAACAAGAGGAGGTGATGGCGTTAGACGAACATGATAGCTATACATATTTGGGTATTCTGGAAACATACGCGATCAAACTAAATATATCAAAGAGAACATTGGAAAAGAATACCTGATAAGATTAAGGAAACTTTTAGAAACTAAATTATATAGCAGAAACCTGTTAAAAGGAATACACACCATGGCTGTATAACTAATAAGACTCTCTAGACCACTCATAGGAGAGACTAAAGAAGAAGATAGGCACCTTGAATAGAAGACTAGAAAATTAATGACCATGCACAACGCATTACAGCCACAAAACGATACGGACAGACTCTACGTGAAAAGAAGTAAATGGGAAGTATAGCAGACTGTGTGGAAGGCCCAAAAACTGAGATGGAGAAAAACATAACACAGAACACAGAAAAGTTGATCACCGCAGCAAGTACTACCGTCTCAATGAACAACTCGGGAACCACGGAAATCAGAAACAAAAAAACAAGAAAAGCAAAAGTAGAAAAAAACAACTACATGGATGTTTCATAATACTGACCAGAGAAGAGACCAACCAACATTCCTCGGCATGGCTAAGAAAAGGACACCTGAACAGAGAAACGGAATCTCAGGAAAACCGTAAATGCAGATGGTGTGGACAAAGAGACAAAACAGTAAATCACATTATAAGTGAATGCATCAAACTAGCCCCAAAAGAAACAAAACACGCCACGACGGCGTTGGGAAAGCTGTATACTGGAACTAAGAAATCGTCTGAATTTTGAACACGAAGATCAATCGTACAAACATAAACTCAGGACAGTACTAAAAAATGAAAATAATAAAATCTTTTGGGACATAGAGGTCCAAATAGGTAAACTCATACAAGCAAGCAACCCAAATGTCATAAGAATCGACAAGAAGGAAAACCTCTGCCAAATTGTAGACTTCGCTGTTCCAGATCAAGGAGACGGAAAACCGAAGCTAATATACGGAGCTTGCTAGAGAATTGAAAGGGATATAGAGCATGAAGAAAGTCAATACAATACCAATAATCATAGGAGCACTAGGAACAGTAAAAAAAATGGGGAAAGGACTGGGAGAAATTGGAATACAAAATCTATGAGACCATACAAATAACGGCAATGATAGAAACATATGCGATCTTAAGAAAAACCGCCGAATTCGGAAACCAAACCGCATAAGCTACGAATGGTAACCAGTCACATTGAAGTTACAATAGGAAAAAAAACCACAGGAAGAACACCACCACATGAACCCAAAGAACAGAAAATGATAGAAATTTAATGAACTCCCCCAACAAAGAAAGTGATACCACACAAAATAGCCGTGAAGGGTCAAGGAGGATAGGAAGACCGAGGACAAAAAGAGCACTAACCACACTTCCACTTGAAGAGAGCGGAGAGTTCTGAGACCCAGGGGGGGGCTTGTTTCCATCCAAATTCCAGAAGAGACTAATGGTCGTTACCAGACAGAAATCAATGAAACGGCTGTTGCGATATCGCAAATTAATTTGCAATGGTTATCGAAAAAATGTGGAGAGCACAGGAAATATGGGGAGGCTTGTTGTCACTCAGAATCCAGTGCACAATATTATCAGCGAGCAATCACTGACGACAACTTGTGTGATAACTCCTAAAGAGTACAAATAATAATAATAATAATAATAAAAATAATAATAATAATAATAATAATAATAATAATAATAATAATAATAATAATAATAATAATAATAATAATAATAATTAAAAAAAATAAATAATAATAGATATACAAATGTTATATTTATTGTGAATTTTAATGTTAAATAATGAGAAGCTTCTGAGATTTCACTTCGGGGGTCGGGAGATAATAGTTTTGCTTTATGTTTGAGTTTAACGTAATTGAAATCCCCCTTCCCCAAAAAGTAGCTTGTCACGTTAAAGAACAAAATTGACCGTTATTTTTCAGGAGCCGATAAACATTTAAAGTCTCGAGCGTATCAATTGAAGACGTCTTTTTGGTAGATATACAAATGTTATCTTTATTGTGAATTTTAATGTTAACTAATAAGAAGCTTCTGAGATTTCAGTTCGGGGGTCGAGAGGTAATATTTTTGCTTTTTGTTTGAGTTGAACGTAATTAGAATCCCCCCTCTCCAAAATGTAGCTAGTCACGTTAAGAGAACAAAAGTTCACGTTATTTTTTAACTTCGACTGAACGTTTGATAACTTTGCATCAATTTATTAGACAAACATAGGAGGGGAATCTATCATCTTTTTTTTCTTTATCATTTAAAAGTATCCTAGAAAACTTATACTATGTAATTAGGTAACATATATATATATATATATATATATATATATATATATATATATATATATATATTATCTTTTTTAATTTCTTCTTTTTTTTTGTTTTTTCGTAAATGTGTCTTCATGTATGTGTAACAGTGCACTTTGAACCCTATGAAAATGGGAGAAGCACTATCCCTGTGACAAAATCACAGGTAAACGAAACCTGGGCCTGGTGTTGCCACAAACACCAAACCGTGATAAATGTCAATAAATATAAATAAACGCCGTGGGACTCAGCAGAAAGATATGAGTGTCATGATGGGCAGGTGCTCCCTCGATGGCCAACATGGGGGACTCGGTCCGCATCTTGCGAATGTTGGCTCCTTTAATTTCAGGAACAAGACCACGGACGAAAAACAGGTAGGTAACCAATCAAATTCCAAACATGATAATGACACTGACCAAATACATGAAAGCAAGAATGAAAATAACAGACCAAAAAGCTATAGAAAGAAATGGACCACAAAAGAGAACAGACTGGTAATGGAATGCTACTACAAAAGCCGCTACTCCACAGAAAGAGGATATCGGACATTTCTACTGACTACCATACAACGACACAAAGGATAGCAGATCAAGCAAGACAAATACTCAAGAGAGGGTGGTTCCTGGAGATGGAATTAACGGAAATTAAACAAAAGATTAATAGCGTGACAGATCAAGACACGCCACTTGATGAAAACTCCCAGGAAGAAGACGGGAAAAACATAAACACAGAAACTGAAGAGGGCGAAGACGACGAAACTATAGAACTATCTGAGGAAGAAGCAAGAGAAGTGGAAAACATCAAACGATTAATGTCCGAGAACAAAACAAAACTTCCATCCCTAAGGAACGAATACTGGAAGAAATTAAAAGTTGAAACAGAAAAAGTAAACAGAGTACTCACGTACATCTCCACAGATAATATCACAGATCTAAACAACTTAATATATGCGGGGGCAAAATCAATAAGTATGAAACTAAAAAGGGGAGAGAAGACTGACCAAAAGAATAGACAGACGAAATCTGGACGGGAGATCAGACTGGAAACCTAGATCACCAAACTTCAAAAAGAAGCTAAAACCGTAAATAGGATAAAGGAGAACAGTAAACGATGGAAGAGCAGAAATCCGAATCGCAATAAAAGACTAAATAAGAAACATTAAGAACTAAAAAAAGATAGCAGTAAAAGAAGGAAGATTGAAACGATACAGATACAAATCGGAACAGTACAAACAGAACAGGACCATTGAAAACAATGAAAGCCAGTTTTACAAAAAACGTAAACAGAGAAAGAACAACAACAGAACAACCGGACCCGACAGAAACAAAACATTTCTGAAGCAAGATATAGGAAAAGGCTGAAAATCACAACAAAAATGCTAAATGGCTGAAAGACATGAAAGATAAACTTCTAGAAATTGAAGAAGGAACGGAAACAGAAATTAACGAAGAAACTATTAATACAACACTAAAGAAAATGACAAGCTGGAAACCACTAGGTCACGATGGAATACATGCCTACTAGTTCAAAAAATTTCCGACCCTACATGAAAGGCTAGCACAGCAACTGAGAGGATGTATCCATAAAATACATGTACCAGAGTAGATGACCAAAAGAAGGACAACGCTCATACAAAAAGACGCCAAGAAGGGGACGACCCCAACCAATTACAGACCAATAACCTGTTTACCGACAATGTGGAAAATTCTAACGGCACAACTGAGAGAGCACATGGACGACCTGAAGCTATTTGCAAAAAGCAAAACGGAACTGGAAAAGCTGATAAATGCGACCAGAATCTTCAGTCAGGACATTCAAATGGAATTCGGAATGGAAAAGTGTGCATTGCTACGGATTAATAAAGGAAAGCTGGAGATGACTGAGGGCATGGAACTACCCAACCAAGAGCAGATGACGGAGCTAGGTTAACAAGACAGCTACACATATTTGGGAGTTTCGAAGCAGACACAATCAAATAAACAGAAATGAAAGAGAAGATTGGAAAAGAATACCCGAGAAGAAAAAGAAAGCTCTTAGAAACAAACTTATATAGCAGAAACCTAATCAATGAATAAATACCTGGACAATATCACTAATAAGATATTATGAACCATTCATAAGCTGGACTTAAGAAGAACTCAGGCAGCTTAGCCAGAGGACTAGAAAATTAATGACTATTCACAACGTACTACATCCAAAAGACGATACATCCGGACTCTACGTGAAGAGAAACGAAGGGGGAAGAGGAATGGTAAGTATAGAAGACTGTGTGGCGACAATAAAAAAGAACTGGAGAAATTAAAAAAAAAATAATAAACAGAAACCACCACTTTATCAAGGCCGAGGCCACTCGTGGACAAGTGTTAATGTGATTTCTATTTATCCCACCTCCAGGAGATTAGACACAAGTGTCATGTGGGTTGGATGGAAGCGTTTTCAGTGGAATGACTTGGATTTGAACCTGGCACACCCAGGTTCTCAGTCCGCGTCGATACCAACTAAGCCACTGTGCCATCCGCGGAGAAACTATAAACCAGAACACAGAAATCTTGATCACCGCAGCAAGAGACACCATCCCAACGAACAACGCAGGAAGCATCGAAACTGGACACAAACAGACAAGAAAATAAAAATTGGAAGAAAAACAACTACATGTACGCTTCATAAGACTCACAAGAGAAGAAACCACCGAAAATAGCTGAAACTTGAACAGAGAAACGGAATATTTACTGATGTCTGCACAGAACAATCCGATTAGGACAAACTACATTAAAGCTAAATTAGATAACACCCAGGAAAACAATAAATGCAGACTGTGTAGACAAAGAGACGAAACAGTAAATCATATAATAAGTGAATGTAGCAAAGTCTCCCACAAAGAATACAAGAACAGACATGACTGTGTGGGGAAATCAGTACACTGGGAACTGTGCAAACAATTGAATTTCAAATACGCAAGCAAATGGTAAAAACATAAACCAGACACAGTATTGGAAAACGAAAAACACAAATTCCTCTGGTATATGGATATACAAACAGATAAACTCATACAAGCAAGGAGACCTGATGATATTATAATAGACAAAAAAGAAAAACTTTGTAAAATCGTAGACTTCGCCGTTCTAGCAGACCACAGAGTGAAGATCAAAGACACGGGAAAACGAAGTAAATACAAAGAACTAGCAAGAGAACTGAAAATAATATGGAGCATGAAGAAAGTTAGTATAATACCAATAATAGTAGGAACACTAGGAACAATCCCCCAAAAAACATGGAGAAAAGACTGGAAGAAATTGGAATCAAAGGGACCATCGAAACCATACAACGGACGGCAATGATCAAAACAGCTGCAATCTTAAGGAAAATCCTCGAATGCGGAAACCAATACGCATAAGCAAACATGGGTAACCAGTTACAAGGAATTTGCAACAGGGAGAAAAAAAACCACACGAAGAACACCACAATACGAACCAAGATACAGAAACTGCAAGAAACATCACTTTATAAATTACACCGGCCTCAACTATCACTACACAAAAATAAACCAATGAAACAGAAATTACAAGAAACACTATAAACTCCTCCCTCTCTCCCTACCCCACCCTACTCCCTCACATTTTTTAAAAAAATTAAAAAGTTTTAAAAATAAAAAAATTAAAATATTAAAAATAATTTTAAAAAAATAAATTTTTAAATAAAAAATAAAAATTACAAAATAAAAATTAAAAATTAAAAAAAGTTTTAAAAAATAATTAAAAAATTAAAAATTAAAATAAAAAAAATTAAAATATATATTTTTTTAAAATCGTGTCGGCCTAGGCTGACACCAGACAAAATATTAGTAGAGGGTCAAGGAAGATGAGAAGACTGAGAAGGGATAGCATAAACCAGACTTCCACTGGAAAAGGGCAGAGAACGCGGGGACCTTGGGGAGGCTTATTTCCACCCAAATCCTAGAGAAGACCAATTGTCTTTACCAGCGAGAAATCAATGATAAGAGGATGTTGCGATACCGCATCGTTATCGAAAAGAGGTGAAGTATACTGGAAATCTAGGGAGGCTTGTTGTCACTCAGACTCCTGGAAATACCACTGGTTATTGTCGGTGAGCAATCACTGACAATGATCTGTGTGACAACTGCTAGTGAGTAGAAATAACAACAATAATAATAATAATAATAATAATAATAATAATAATAATAATAATAATAATAATAATAATAATAATAATAATAGAGGGGATAATATTGTGATAGTTTGTACTGGATATGGCGATGATTGTTTTGGATCGTCTTTTATTACAAAAACGGGTTCAAAATTGAGTATGAAAAATGATGTTTAATCGTATCGTGAATTTAAGAATTTGCAGATTTGGCAGCTCTTGGTGAAGGAATTTTTTATATAAATATTACATTTGTTGTTGAGTAAATAATTATTTAGTAATAATACATTTTATTGAAAACGCAAGGAAATGGTCTTTGGATTTCTCATAGCAACAAATATATGCTTTGATTAGGGTATTGCTAGCGATAGATAGATGTTAGATGTCGACATTCATAAATACTTATGCTTCGAGTCTTTCTAATTGACAAATTTAAGAGTTACGTTACATATGTGTCCGTGATTACGTCAAAACCTACATTACAAATGAAAACCATTATTTTGTAGTGTATAATCATTTTTATTTCCGTCTATTTAAGAAGTATTTTTTAAATTTTGATAATGATTTGTAATACAGAAAACGAAAATTGAATATACACATACGCACACATTTGTGTGTATAACATAGTATTCGAATCCCTAATAGCATCCCATCGATACGGCTATACACTAGCTCATACGAGGAATGGCTTTCCTTATTCTAGTGACCTCAAGTAACAGCCCTTTGCTGGATACTCCATCAGCCCGGATGAATTCTTGTCCTGGAATCTGGTAAGACCAAGAGACCATTATAAAGAGAAACTATAACACAGTTAACTGGTTAATTGGGGAGAGAAAATGATGTTTTCCACTTCTTTACTAACGTTTGATGGGAAGACAAGAATCTTGATTGAACACTCGATTGTACCTTATGTAGAAATCAAGTGTTTGCCCAAGAACGAGGCCCATATATTTCTGAGAACTTACTGAAGTAAAATGAAAACGAGTGCATATGTAGATGTGTGTGCGAATAAATAACACCAGTAAGAGTCGAATTACCTTCATTTGTTCTGGTATGCAGAAGGTTCTCAATAGACTTAGACCTTCAATTTTCTCGCGTCCTCATACTTTGGCAGCAATGATAGATCAGATGCAGTTTAATCGTTAATCTTATCATTACTTAAATTCCCAATAGCACAACAGATTATTTTTATAAAACTCTTGTATTTCATTGGCATTTTGAAATAAATTATTAAATAGAAATGAATGAATCGTTCAAATTCAGCTTTTGGCTCGTTCACCACAAATGATTAATTATAAAGGAGAAAAGAAGAAAGGTCCACCCCTTCTTCTTCTTCTTCTTCTTCTTCTTCTTCTTTTTCTTCTTCGTCTTCTTCTTCTTCTTCTTCTACGATTTCATACACCCTTATTCCGGAAGCTAAATATTCATTCATTGCCCTTAATACGAAAAAAGATCACACATAATACTAGGAGAATAATATGTATTAACAAATGAAGATAAAACTTTATATACTTGTTCGTTATCATTTGTATATGTTTTCTTATTCTTATGTATTGTTATAATTCTTAATTTTAATAATACATCATTCTTCAATGCCTAATTAGCCTCATCATTTTTTCATCAATCATGTTAGTCGAAGTGAATCCACGATTTAACGGGAAATAGGAGAGCGCTTGGTTTCTTTTTTTTTCTTTTTAAACACTTTGTTTTATCTTATTTCATTATTGTAAAACCTGCCGTTTTGTTATTATTGTCAAACTATTCCCTTGATAATCAAACGAAACGATGCGGTTAAACAGTGTCGTCGATCAGATAAACACCACTTGAAAAGAAACAATTTTATAGCATGTATCAATGAACGAGGAAATACACAAGAACATATATACTAAAGTTGCGTCCATTCAATACTCACATTGAGTTTTTTATATACTAGCTAGTAAAATACCCATCGCAGGACAAGCATGAACAATAAATATAGCATTAGTTTTAAATTTTAATGTTTTTTTTCTTTCTTTTAGGGGTATGGTACGATTTCCATAGCACCCCTTAAATGATAAAGTTTACAAAAAAAATAATGTGCCCATGTTACTTGCAATGGTGTTTAGAATATATATTCCATAATTCATAATGCTAAGTGTTATAGTTTAGGACTTTACTAACCACATCCATATAATTGACGCTCTTGCACACCGACCCTTTTAAAAGTGAATAAATCTAACTTCAAATATGATATGGTAAAATTATTTTTTGTATTAAGTTTCTTGTATCTAACTTACTTTAAAAAGTTTTTTTTTGAGGGGCGGAGGCGACTTTAGGTGGGCGAACGCCTAAATGATAAAATTTACAAAAAAGATTATGTGCTTATGTTACTCACCGAGTTAACGACAATATATATTCTAAAATTAATGATATATATATATATATATATATAGAGAGAGAGAGGTCGAGAGAGAGAGAGAGGTCGAGAGAGAGGTCACAACTTTCCAAGACCCTAAATCAGTCCGAAAGTGACTTTGTTGCTATCAGTCTGCGATACTTTCTGTTTAGTTATAGCAGGTCTACCTTCCTAGGCTTTTATTACTAATCACCTGATGCGCCCCCTACCGGTAAATTCCGACGGGGCTGCTCAGGAATTTTTGTTAGCCAAAGTGCGCTTCTGTTAGTGCGATGGCTTTGCAAAACCATACCTGACTTTGTGACAAACCGCCTAGAGAGGAGGCAATAAACACTTATCAATCCCAAAAGCCACTCAAGGATAAGGATTAATGAGATTGTCACTCAGATGACGTATCATTCTATGAGATAATTCAAAACAATCCGTGGAACGGGGAGAATTTGGTTACTGAAGAAGACGAGTATTTGTTGATATTATACTTGAAGACGACTATGTTGTAGTCAGGGAAGCATTTAAAACTAAAAGGAAGATAGAATGTCCAACCGACGATTAAGCGACGTGAAACGGTTACTAAAAGAAATTATAGAAATTATAGAACGCTTCAAAAAAGAAATAAAGGAAGAAGGGTGTTTGGTTTCGTGGGTTTACGGCATATCATTCTTTTCATTTCTATGTAATACCTGATATAATTTTCTTATTTTAAATGATTCGGTATATACAATTAATTGAGCAGAAGTTTCGCTATCTAACACCATTGCAAAGAATCGCCATTTTCTTCCTCATGTGTGAATAAAATAAAGAAAACTTTCTATGAAAAGAGTTGTTTTCCAAACATTGCATATTTGTGGAATATAATACCACCGAACTGGTTCCCTGCTAACAATAAAACAATAACATGGTCGCCTTTAAATCCCATGTCAACAAATATTTGTCTAACCATAATGTTAAGTAATCAAATTCGGCTCATTCCATCAATCGTTCTCCAATCTAATCATCCAACTGACAATCTCATTAAGGCTTATCCTTGAGTGCCTTTTCCTTTTGGTAGTCCCAAACGTAATCAATTGGTCCCATTACGCAAAATGTAAAAAAAAAGAAGAAAATTGAGAACAGAACTCAACGATGTACGATTATAACGGTTTGGTTTTGTATGTCTTTTTTCTGGCCCATTAACCGTTTTAACGATATTGATCATCGAAGTACACTACACGTAAGACATTAGAGGAGGATGCGAGAGGACACGTTTCTGTCGTAAAACATCATGAACTAGAATTTAAATATACCTTTCTAGGAGTGGTTCAACCGAGGGTCAAGTCGTGGTCCGCACGGAACACGCTACCAGTTGTAACAAAGTCGTTTTTCGTCTCATCAGAAATAAAGGAAGTATTCTCTGTTCGTAATTCTGCTCCGTAGAAGAGGCTACCAGTAGTTATGACGATGTTTATCATATCCAGGTTAAAAGTCGGCTCAGACAAACTTTCATATTGTATATAGACGTACACACCTTCTGTTTCTTTAGATGTCATTCTTAGACTTTGATATTTTAGCCAATAAATTTTGTTTATACATCGGTCCTCATTAAATCAACGAAGTTAACGACGTAGAGCCTCTTCATCACAAATGGGTAACAATTTGGCAATGCCAGGCGCTTTATATGGAAGGACAGCGCAACTTTCTTGCTCAAAACCATTGTTAAATTAGCGTCGTTAAAATCATTTAGCCATAACAGGAAAGATATGCGACTAGGGACCGACTGTGAATTTAGTATTCCCTAGTAACTTCCTGATTCAGAGGAAGTAGTTGCCACACCAAAAGAAGATAAAAAACATACTAGCGACTGTAACTGATTATTCGGGTACCGTTCATTGAACATAAGTTATTATTTTAACAATAGCTGTGGTGGAACGGAGAAAAGCAAGGAGAGAATACAGATTGAAATGTATATAGAAGGAATTTCAATGATATTTAAAACAGAACATTTCCATGTCCGGTTGGCTTGGAAATCTTTGAAAAATCTTTCAGATTTCACATTTTAACCCGAAAAATTCCTACAAACAATTTTCATGCAGAAATAATTTTCTGCCAATCTTTCTCAAATGTCTCAGACATTTGATGAATTGAAGCAGGGGTTTCTTTTCCTGATTACAATCTGCCAATTTCCTGGTGTGAATAATCTTATGATCCCTCTCTAATCAACTTTTGATAAGAAGTCGCACACCACGTCTTTAATGATAGAGAATTTGCCCCAAAGTCAACACTCTATAATTAATTGATTGCTTATAAAAATGCGTCCATTACGTCTATGCGTTTAACGGTGAAATTATATTTCTAATGTATACATCGCAAACCGACGAAAATGTCAGTTTAAAAAAAAATAGAACACAAAAAATAAATACTAGCAGCTTTGATAGAGCCAAGAAAATTTCAAAATTATATTTAAAACTTATATGTAAGAGACCGACAGAAATGGGATTTAAAACACAAATATGAGACATTGAGGAAAATAATATTTTAAACTTTCAAGTTTGATAGACCTTTGAAGTTATGATGCATACGACATTGAAGCTAAATATAAACACATTTATTGGCTATATTAGATCCATTTTTACAAGCTTCCGAGGCTGCAATACAAATTGTAAAAACACACATACAAAAGGTTAAAAAACTAAAACTATGCAGTTCGATAGAAAATAGTATTTTATTGAATTTGGTAAAATTATTTGTTGTATATTTATTTTTTTACCTCGCTTTGCGTTGTTAACTATAATACACTTTTAGCCAAGTTTGATGTTCTGAAATTATAAAAAAAGATTCATCGTTAAAACGCATGAATTTACTAAATCAAGTAAGTAAAATTAAATTTTAAAAATGATTTCTACTGCGCTTATCCACGATTTTCGTAAAGAAGGTCTGTTCGATCACAAATCACACTATACACTTTGGTGCAGACGAGACATGCCGAAAGGCCAGGCTGTCTATAATGGATGATAGCTTTCAAAAAAGTTTAGAAAAAAATACAAATTGTTTTAAAAAAACAAAAGAAAGGAACTCGATCTGATTTATACTTAAACATAACTTTATTCAATATTAATACAAAAATTAATTCCAAAAGTATAGTTAAGTTGTTTCTGCGTTAAAGTAAATAAACATCACGATTTTTAATGAATTGTAAATAATAAAATTCGTTTATAATTTTGATGACAACAATGGTATTATGATGTTGATTAGACCTCTTTTGAGAAATGGTCGGGTAACATATAGTAGAAATATAACGCTGGCTTGGATAACATTTCCTCTCATCTCGTGACGAGAGTTGCCTCTCTTTCATGCCCTTGGAGCATCTCATTCTCCAACCTCAGGAAGGGGTACTAGCTTACTCCACATCAAATCGGAAAACAATTTTTTTTACACATTTATGAAAAAAAAGATACAAAGTCAAGCAATGATGATTATACAATTTTAAAGTTACAATATCAACCTGTTTGTTGCATAGAAAGTATTGCTGGTTACGATGGTTTAAAAAACTTTTTAAGTAGCATACGATCAAATATTGATATTGCAGTTATAAATTTAGGGAACACACTATAATTAAATTAAAATATTCTAAAACGAACGATACATAATTTAAAAATGAAAACAAACGATGAATAATTACAAAAACATGAAAACAAACAATAAGTTAGTTTAAAAGTTTATATTGAAGCGGTTAGCTCCCAAAATAGCTGTCACATTTTATCGACATTTTTTTCTAATTTACCAAGCGGCGGTAAATTAATCCACTGTATTAATTTTCTGTCTGGTTCCTTTTTTATTTTAAAACTATTAATATGTGTTTTTGTTTTTTTTTCGGATTAAATTGCATTTTAAAGTAAATTTCTCCGGCAATATTTTACATTGGATACGTCATTATTATAATGCTAAATTTGGAATATATTTCAATTTCATTTTTAATAAACCTAGTTTGATTTTATTATTTATTTCTAACAAAAACACACCCTTCCTTAACCCTTCCAATAACCCCAAGTCCGAGTAGCAACATTTGTGATAAAGAGTTTAATTTTATTATTTGTTAATTAATATTAGGCAAATAAAAATTACATAAAAAATAAATCCGCAAAAATAAAATAAATTAAAACGGTGGAATAATTTGCCCTGCCACGGCTTAGCAAATCAGACAAAACCAGTCAATAAAATTTATCAGCTATTTGGACAGATAACATTTTCAATATAACTTCAAATTCAACGAAATGATGAAAAAAATTGTTTAAAATACAAAAAAATCGATAAATAAGTTACTTTAAAAAGAATACATGCGAAAAATTCAAATAAATAGACAAAAATCAAATTTAAACAAATAATAATAATAATGACGTATCCAATATAAAATACTGATTTTAGCGGTTTTTATGTGTTATTAAAAGTGTTTTCTGTTTAATGACAAATCAACCCTTTTCAGTTATTATATAATTGCATATCTATTGTATGCGATTCATTGCATGCGATTCAGAGAATAGATAATGGTATTGTATTACCAGATAAGATTAATTTGAAAGTTCATACATCTCTCAACGGTATTAATTTGTAAGGAATTATAATTAGCTATTTAAAATATGCATGCACAGAATCATGATATGCTGAGAATAATGGCTACTACGCGATACGATACAATGTAAATATCTGCACTGGATCATCTGCCCAAAAGTGAACATTTAGTAGTACAGCAAGCCCGGGGAACATACCAACAAGAACTGTTGGAAATAAGTCATCCACTATAACTATGCAGTCCTTACAGTTACAGACTTAATAAAAGGGAGCTTTAAACCCTGCAATACTGACATGGGAGAAGAGGCACAGAGTAGCAATGCTAGTTGAAGTCAATTTCTCGAAGGATTCCGGCTTAAACAGTATTGAGCGATATAAGAGAAATAAATACCAAGAGCTGATGTACGACATGAAAAAAAACTGAAACCATAGGAAGATTTTAATTATTCAAGTAATTATAGGATCCACTGGACTCATGAAAAAAACTTGAAAATCTATTTGGAGAATATACACGGTGAGCCAAGTGCAATATAGACACACAATTGCACTTAAAGGAACAGCTAGAACCCTAAAAGATCTCTCGGTCGAAGTCTCTGAAAACAAGAGTTAATGTCTGGATTACGGTAGGTTCCTTCATCTCCAGCAAAAACAAAATGAAAAGAAAATTGAAAAAGAATAATATATTATTAATAAACGGGCAATAACGCGAATGAAACAGACAGTAAGATTGGTAGAAACATGTAAAGATTTTAAATGTATTTGCATGAATGCGATGATTTGAGCTATATAACGTATTATCAGGAATAACTGACGAATCGTGGGAGATTTAATGAGGGAACTTACGCTCCCCACGCCCCCAGTTCATACCACCATATTACATTTCTATTTTTATTTTTAAAAACTGTTTTTTAATATTCAATTACATTAATTGAAATAAATCTCGATAAATTAATGTTCTTCAACTCATTTGAGCAACAGCCGGCGTTTCCCGAAAAGCAACACTTCTGCTCGAGGGCCTGAACGTAATATTAGCATTTCAATTCCTATTTTTATTTGTATAATTTTTAAGTTATAAATCAGATAAAAACGTCGTATATCCCTTTTTATTTACGTAGACGTCACGATAATGTTGTCTCCCCTTGATCAAAATGAAATATACTTAACCATGAACCCTGGCTAATAAGCTTTCAGAATATAAATTGCTATTAGTGTCTATCTACAAACACAAGAGAAGTTCGTGAAAAAATGAACATGAACTGCAACAATACATAAATACTTTAAAAAATTGAATGGACGCCAAAATGATTATTTCTAAAAACAAAATCGGTCGTTCAGTTTTAAAGCATTGCTGGGTCGGTATTATAAATTGAAAATATAAGCCATTATCAATGCATGATTAATTCATTTATTTTTTCTTACTTTAATCTTATTAATTTCATAATAAAATTCCATTATCAGAGTTGACCAGTATTGTGTCATTTTCTTTTCATAAAAACACACACAAAAACACACAAAAACAAAAATAAACAAACTCTTATTCTTCTGTTTTTCTGATGAAATATCCTTGTTATGATGTCTCCACGCCGATGTCGTTGGCGGTTATGAATTCAAATTCTGGTTGTCGAACGAAGAAAGCATTGGCGTGCTCGTAGTTTAATAAAATAAAATGGGTCGTTATTTGATTATATATATTATATTATTTTGGATTATTCGTACTACTATTCTCAGCTTGCTTGATATGTTCACAGCGTTTCAGCCGATGTAACCTGCGACTTTCTCCCGGCGCATCTGTTCGCACTTCGGAACCATTGAACTCAGTAGTTTTTATGATATTTCTAACTGACACCATTATTTAAGCCGCATGCGCAGATTCTTATTTGTCCGTCAGCTATGACCCGATAGAAGTGCTTAATAATTTGTATGTTATTATCCTTTGTGATAAAGTTTGCGCATTACACTGTGATGTAGAACACACACACACACACACACACACACACACACACATATATATATATATATATATATATATATATATACATATATCTAAATATATATATATATATATATATATATATATATATATATTTATTTATTTTTATTTATGCAGGCAAGTAAAAAAGATTACTATATATATATATATATATATATATATATAGGTAAGGTAAACATCCACATAATAAAAATCCACATCCTAGAACAAAGAAAGTACACATATATATATGGCGCTATAATTTCTTCTACATTAGTAGCTGGTTTGTTAGTGTAAAATATATCGTGCTTGACTGCTAGTCGCATTTGGATGTGATTGGCCGTTCGCGTTTCGAATCTCACCGTGGGTGCACATGTTATCTCTGTATGTGGATGATTATGTATAAACATATTTTTTCATTTTCCATATATATATATATATATATATATATATATATATATATTCTATGAAAAATGCCAGTATACTGAAATCATATGCCCTTAATAGGGTTAAGATGAACATTTATATACACTAAATGTACAAAAGCAAGAAAATTCCCAAATTGTTACACTTTTATTGTCATTAAGGGTATGCGAGCACAACAGGGCTATGTATTTTACTGGTAGGAATTTTTCTTCAGCGCACTTCACACATTCATCCACTCATGCATAGAGATTTATACTGTAGTGATGTTATAATGAAATAGTTTGGTTGATATGTAGTCATACCCTTAATGACAATAAAAGTGTAAAAATTTGGGAATTTCCTTGCTTTTGTACATTTAGTGTATATGAATTTTCATCTTAACCCAATTAAGGGCATATGATTTCAGTATACTGGCATTTCTCATAGAATGTCACTACTTTTGTAAAGGCTATGCCTCAATACAATGCCATCTCATAAGATTTTTTGGAATTTTCTGGAAAATTAAGTTATATGGTAAACTGAAATTTAAATGCCATCAACTAGACCCTAGAACCTCTATCTCTGCCAAAGAATCAGCTGAATTCATCAAATAGTTGATGAGATACCGGGTGGCACATACGTACGTAATACATACAGATAACATGATTTCATGATTGAACTTTCTGGATCTCTGGGTTGCCTTGACTAATGATGCTGAAATTCTACACACTTATGGAACCTATCAAATAAAAATTTTGTGCAAAGTTTTAACTAATTTGGTTTATTGCTTTTTGAGTTATGATTGATCAAAGAAATGAAATTTCCAGCATAGGCTATTCTTATAGTCTATTAAGGGATAGAGCGCTCTCGCGCCTCCCTTAATATATATATATATATATATATATATATATATATATATATATATATATATACAAATAAATATTACATTGTTTATACCTACATACGTCGGCGTCTCTAGCTTACACTCTCATCCCTGTTTGAAGTGATAATTTCAGACGGTGACAAGGCGAGAATCTGTACGTTTTTACTCTATTATCGCGGGTATCGGATATTGTCACATGATACGGGAGAAATTAAGTTAATTTATGTCTCAATACAGCACGCTGTAAACACTTAACTATCTAAAGGGTTCAACGAACGTAATGAGAACCTTGCTTCATAGCAAAGTGACATTCTGTTTTCAATTTCTGCGAACAGTGATCAACTTCAATCTCTTAAAGGGGTTGTATTATAATATTTACAAAGAAATATTAAATTATCTATACGCCCTCATCAGTGTAGGAAACGATGATTTTAGAGTCAACAAAGGCTCTGTGCGGTTTCACTCTATCCTCATGGCCATCGGACATTAGAACGTGAAGCGGGATAAATTAAGTTATATTTATGCGAAAAGATATGAATGAGACAGGAGATTTATTAATTGATGCTTAACACATATTGTTTAAATTTCACTAAATTCGAAGTTATCTCAATTTTCACAAAGGGCTTCTACCACTATTTTTACACCCTTAGCATAAAACTAAATATAAATAGCTATACCATTACTTATGCCTAGCAGTCGTGTTTAAAAAATCATAATGATCTCGTAAAATAGTTTAGGGGTTAATGATATTATACAAATATATAAAAACTAGACGAAACCGGGCGTCTAAATACATTTTAATGTACATCACCGTGACTGGCCTGGATTCTGTAGCTATACAGACGCAGCTGGTAACTCCACGTATAGTTTCTCCATAGCACACTCCCTCTCACTAACTGTCACTTTCCCGACCCACGCCCCTGATCGTGTGGACCAGCATACCTCACTTATTGACCTGTTCTGAACCTAACTGCCCATGGCTTGTGCGACAGATGCCCATAACCGGCTCGATAATGTTGATCACTTTGTGGTAATGATTGATATCAATCTAAGATCTCGTCCCGAAGGTGATGAGCTGTTGCTCAAAACGACGAGATACTACAACCAGGGTGATTGGGAATACATCAGCGATCACATCAGAGACACCCCATGGAGTGAAACTTTTCCTCTCCCTGCTATCAGTGCGCAAATGACGTAACCGAATTGGGTCAGATCAGGCATTGAAGCACATGTCCTCATGCGAAAATTCTACAAAAAAACACTCTCAACAATGGTTCACTTCGAACTGTGCAGCTGCTATTGCTCAGAAGCAGCACGCATTCCGACAGTTAAATGAACTACAAAAATACAGAAACCTATAGCGTCAAGAAATCATCCGAAGACTGTAATAGATGAAGCAAATATAAGATGTACAGAGATGATCAGAAAACGCATTCAATCACAGAAACTAGGTACTCGTGATTTCTAAAAAATCTTTAATATTTTTGTGGACAATGAGCAATGAACAATCCCTCGGGAATCAAACCACAATGATGACGTTTGCACGGCAACTGAGAAAGCTGTACTACTTGCCCAGCGTTTCGCCTTACACTCTACTTTAGACTCTGCAAATCACTTCCTCCCAAATTTCCCATTGCGGACTAAAGCCACACTAGATGACCTGCCCATCACCCATTCTCATGTCCGAGACATCATCAAAAAAACGTTGACACCTGCAAATCATGTGGGGCTGATCTTATACTAGTAATATAAAAAAAGAAATACTCTGCTGAACTGACCTGTGTTCTCTTCAACTCTACAAATGCCTTGCCGAATCTTGCTTCTCTGATAGATGGAAAATTGCCACTGTGGTACAAGTCATCAAGAATTCTGAGGATATAACTGATCCTCAGAATTATTGCCCCATCAGTCTACTCCCGATCATCGCATAAATCTTTCAATCCTTAATCAATCCAGCGATAGTCCGTTATCCCGTTAATGCTAAACTTCTTTCTGACTATCAGTATTGATTTAGACAAGCACGACTGCGGATATACTAACGGTCATCTCTGAACACATATAGCATACACTGGACAATGCAGGTGAAGCCAGGGCGGTAGCGCTTAAAATATCTAAAGCCTTTGACAAGATCTTCTCATAAAAGTTATTCATATTGTATGACTGGACGAATATGTGATATAATTAGATCATTCTTAACCAAAAGAAAGATTCCGGTTGTCCTCTGTCGCCGTTCATTCAAATAACATGACATAAATGTAGGTGTACCTCAGGGATCGGTCCTTGTACTTTTCCCGATTTTCATTAACGATATCCCTTATGACATTGTGTCTGTGATTGATATATTAGCTGATGACACCGTGTTTACTCTCGTCATGTGGGTAAAATTGATGAGCACATATACGAGACAATGGCTGAATCTTTAGAATGTGACCCCCAGTCTGTAGTAGAATGGATGGTAACATTTAATGCTAATAAGACAAAGCTCCTTTCCTTCAACAACTACAAGAAACCGAATCAACCACTGATTGCAATGGCAAATAACACACTACCTGAAAGTCCAACGTTGAAACTCATCGGCAAAACATTCACAGGTAACATGAATTAGAACATATCATAGAAGACATTGCCAAAGCTGCTGCAAAGAAAATGCGCACTTTCGATCGTGCTAGAACACTTCTCAAACCTGACAGTATCCTATATATCTATAAAGCTACCATCCGCTCATGCATGGAATATTGTTGTCACATCTGGGCTGGTGCATCAGCCACTAGTCTTTCCCTCTTAGACAAGGTCCAAATCTGATCTAATAGGTCTCTCACTATCTACCAATCTCCAGCCCTATCCGATCGCCGCAATGTTGCCTCTTGTGCTTGTTTTACAAGTACTTTAATATAATGTGCTCCGATGAACTTGCTGCTTTGGTGCCTCCTCGACGTAAATACACTCGACCAACTTGAAAATCAGCTAAACCCCATCGGTGGAGGTCCCCAGATGCCGGATAGCTTTCTATTTTAATAGCTTTTTTTTCTCTGAGCTGCCGGCATTTGAAACTCCCTCGTTACTCCCTGTGTCCCCGACTGTACCGACATGCAGAAATTTAAAACTAATGTGAACACGCATCTCGCTACATAGCTCCCAATTTAGGATGCCCTCCAAAACTTCCACCCTAATCCTCAATAGCCCCTTAACGTCTACAGTAGCAACATGCCTAGTTTGGGATGAACTAAATTAAAAAAAAAAAAACAGGTAAAATAAATTTCTCAAACAGAGCAGTTTTGCAACTCTTTTATTCTCTTTTATGAAGATTTGATGTGTAAAATCCTTATGCGTAGAATCCTTATTCAGATTTTGATCAAAATCAGATACACGATTTCAGTCTTAGAAAATTCTGAAATTTAAGAATTTTATAGGATCGAATAATGGTAAAATGTCATAAAAATCGGAGGTATCTGTATTTTTACTAAGGGCTCTACCTTCTGTTTGCCTGATTTGCATAACACTTAATGAAACTATATATTACAAACTATAACACGTAACGCCTCTCATCTAAAATTCATAACGATTTGTTAATTCTTAGAAATATATAAAAATATACACATATCAACTTTATATAAATACTAGATGGATAAAATAAATTCCCCGAATTATTAAACGTAATACTTATTAATTGATGCATAATACCTATTGTTAGTTATCTAAATGTTCACCAAAAAGCTTCACCCCCTCGTTGTCCTAATTTTATAATACTAGATTGAAATAAATATAGCTCGCATTATTAACCTTACTCCTAGCAAGTATGTTTCTAATGATAGGTTTATTAATTTAGGAAATAATTCTATACATAGTGATATATAAACATATATGCATATACTTGTACCTAACATTATATACATAGGTTTATATATATATATATATATATATATATATATATATATATATATATATAAAATTGACCTTTTTCTTCAAACATATGGAAACTGATATTATTCCCATTCTCCAAGGTCTAAGTTAGCTAAATATACCAGTTATTGTGATCTTGGACCTTGGCTATGCCTGCCTCAAGAGCCATGTAATTTTATTGTTGACGTTTTTCAAAAACGCTGCAAAATATGGGATATTATGTCCTTATTTTGATTGTAGCTTTCCAGAGGTTGATGCTATAGCATTGAAAGTGGTACCAAATGAAAGCTAATAACATTTTCTTGCATATGGTAGTAAACACATGAACACCTGTGTTAATTTTAACTAATTTTAATGCACAAACATATATATTTTTTATGCTTGGAAAGGATGCCATCATATAATACATAACTTTATCTCAAAAATGTTACTCTTAATGCATGTATATAATTTATTATCACTAAGTATGTTTTATCTCTTCATTTCAGATTGTAAGTTAAAGCTGATTTGTTAAAATTTGTGAACTGCTGACAACATGGCATCTGGAAGACAACTATGCTGTGGGAAAGTGGTCAGCGATACAAGTGAACGGGATGAACCAACTGAAAAGAGAAAAAATGTGGCAACTCCTGCCACAAGGTCATTCAGTGATGTGTATCTCATTGGGCAACCCAGCTCCAGCATCAGGGGCTCTCAACTTCCTACTAATCGCCAGGTGTTCCAGTATTTCCTGCATTTGAGGAATGATAATCCCAACAGTGACAATAGGTCTTTAGCCCATGATACAGTGGATGTCGTTTTGCCATTCTGGAATATGGCAAGGATTAAAACACTAACTAGACCAAATGCGGTCAACCGTTTCATGATCCTCCATGAAAAGTACAGGAAAATTGTTAAAAACAAGGAAAGAAATAACAAACCAGAGGAAGAGAAACGAGCTAACTTTCTGAAGGACTTAGACAAGTTATTTGATGTTGGAGCAAAGGATGTTGTGGAGGAGATAAGAAGCAACAGGCTGCTCACAAAGGAGACCAAGGAAGAGGACGTCAATTTCTACTTGGACAGCCAGACAACTCGCCTGGCACACATGTCAGGTCATGATAAGCTGTTTGAGAAGAAGTCTAGAGAGAAAAGCTTCCGAGAAGAAAGAGAAGAGAGAATGTTATCATCAGTGACTGCTGCAGCAGCAGAAGTTGGGAAAATTTCAAGTGATGAAGACCCAGAGAACAGTCAAGGCTCTGGTACTAGTGAGGGTTCAGAATACACTGAGACAACACCAAGCTGTTCCTCAAAACCAAGTACGATAACCTTACACTTTCCACACTCAGTTATGACCAATGAAGAGATTTGTAGCACTGCAGATCGGTTGTCACTCTCTGACAACCAGACTACAGCCATGGTGTCTGCAGTGTTGAAGGCAGGAGGCGCAGATCTTGATGACTTTGTTATATCAGCCTCTACTACAAGACGAAATAGGATAAACACTCGTCATAACTTGTGCCAAAGTTACATGAATAACTTCAAGGAAAGTCCGCCAGATTACTGCACACTACACTGGGATGGAAAACTTATACGGGATGTTCTTGGTGAAAGATACCCAGTGGAAAGTCTTGCAGTGCTCGTCTCTGGTACTCCACAGTATGAAGAAGGGAAGCTGCTTGGTGTGACCTTCATAGAAAGTTCCACAGGAATCCAACAGTGTAATGCTACATTGGAACTGATAGAAGCATGGGGTCTCACAGACAACATTGTAGGCTTGGTATTTGATACCACAGCAAGCAACAGTGGCATCAACAAGGGTGAAGCGAAGCTTATTGAAGAAAAACTAGGCAAAACTGTATTCTACTTCGCTTGTCGCCATCACATATAAGAGGTAATAATTGGAAGTGTATGGGAGGCTGTGTTCAGCAAGGTCAAGAGTCCTGACAACCCAATGTTCAGCAATGTGAAAGAGAAGTGGGACAAGTTGGTTAAGGACTGCCCAAGAGTTCTGGGCCTAGTTGAACAAGACTTGAAACAGAAGAAGACAAGCACAATTGCAGTCTTAAGCAATTTCCTTGAGGAAGCAAGTCCGAGGGCAGATTACAGAGAGGTGGCAGAGCTGTGCCTGATCCTGCTTGGTGAGGAACCTCCTCGAGGTATCTACTGGGCCAAGCCAGGTGCCATTCACCAAGCCCGCTGGATGGCCAGGAACATTTACTGTATGAAGATGCTCATGTTTTCCAAGGAACTAAAATACAACACGGACACTATCTTCAAGCTGGAGAGGATGAACAAGTTCCTGACCTTATTCTACACCAGCCACTGGGTGACCACCACATCTGCAGCTGATGCACCTATCCATGACCTCCAGCTTATGAAGAACATGCTGCAATACAAGCAGTATGACTATGAACTGGCAACCTCTGTTCTCAAGAAAATGAACAACCACCGCTGGTATCTGACCCAGGAACTAGTGCCATACACCTTGTTCAGTTCACATGCCAGCATGACCAAGTCTGCAAAAGAGAAGCTCGCAGTCAAGCTGTCAGAAACAGAGAAACCTGAGAGTTACAGGAAAGGCAAGCCAGTGTTTCCTGTCATCAATGCAGCTACAGTTCTCACAGACCTGGTAGGGCCAGAGTCTCACTTTCTGTTTGATGCTCTTCGAGTGAAATGTGACTGGCTCACTACTCCTGCTGACACCTGGGAAGACAATGACAGCTACAGGAATGCACAGAAGTTTGTGAGGTCAGTGAAAGTGACCAATGATGTGGCTGAGAGAGGTGTGAAACTAATGAGTGACTTTGCAACTCAGATCACAAGTGACCCAGAGCAAAGAAGCTGCTTACTACTAGTTGTGGAGTACCACAGGAAAAAATTTGACCGTTTCAAAAAAGCCACATTGAACAAGTGATAATACATGTATTAGTAACATCCTATCTGACAGTTTCTTATGCAATATATGTGTCAGTGCAGTGCTATCATACTACCAAACTGATTTTTTGTAGTGTCCTAGCTGTTTGTGCATTAAAATTAGTTAAAATTTACACAGGTGTTCATGTGTTTTATTGTGCTTACTACCATATGCAAGAAAATGTTATTAGCTTTCATTTGGTACCACTTTCAATGCTATAGCATCAACCTCTGGAAAGCTACAATCAAAATAAGGACATAATATCCCATATTTTGCAGCGTTTTTGAAAAACGTCAACAATAAAATTACATGGCTCTTGAGGCAGGCATAGCCAAGGTCCAAGATCACAATAACTGGTATATTTAGCTAATGTAGACCTTGGAGAATAGGAATAATATCAGTTTCCATATGTTTGAAGAAAAAGGTCAATTTTGAAGAGGTCTAATATATATATATATATATATATATATATATATTGTAGTATGGCAATATATTTATGGCAATTAAGCTGACCAGAAGACTCAATGCTTAACCCCCGCAGGAAGCATCACGCTAAATGATTTATATATGTAGAAAAAGAGTTACGTAGTCTTTTGTTATTGTTTTTTTCTAGCGATAGATATTGAACTGTTCTTTTTAGTGCGTTACCACTTCCTAAGTGGTGAAAATATTGCATTCAGTCGCCCTTTTCAGTATAGGACATGTCATTCTTTTTAATTTTTATATATATTTATTAATAAAATGTATCTACGAAAAAAATGATTAATAAATATATATATATATATATTTATATATATATATATATATATTTATATATATGTGTGTGTGTGTGTGCGCGTGTGTGTGTGTGTGTAGAGGACGGCCATTTGGAGTATTGTACGTTTTACTCTAATAATATCATTTGACATGTACACTATTTTGTTTCAAAGAATATCTACACCTTTGTAAGCTATTTAATACTAAAACACTTCCATGAAGATAGCTTCTTTGCAAGTGTTCCCCATATGTGGAACACATTCCTGCAGAACTGCTTCCCTGCAGGTTACAATATAGTCGTTTTAAAATCCAATATGAACACAAATTTGTCATCAACCGTCTATTAAGCAATCAAAGTTACTTTATTTCTCTGATTGTTATTCATCTCCTGACTGAAAATCGATCAACTGTATTAATCTTCATCATTGAGTTACTAGTGACCTTGATAAGTGCTGATTATGCAGTAAAAATGTATTATAAACGTTTCCTTTATTTTAAAATTACTGTTGCAATGGAGTTTGTGTGGACGAATTAAACGTATGTGTCCGAAAGAGTTTGAACTTATCTTTTGTTTTCCCAGCCCCAGTCTGTATCTATTAAGTCGCTTATGATTCCCGCCTCCCACGGAACCTATTTACACATATTTCTGTAATCTTAATCGACAGGTGTAATGCTGGCCGACACTATGCTATTCCGATTTCCTTTACCGAATGTAAAAAGATAGGCTGGAAATCCTGAGTATGGATCAAATTTCAATCAGTTGTTCAAGAATGTGGCGTGAATGTTGTTGATAATGATCGGTATGTGTGTCCGTGGAATTCTTGAACGACCGACCCAATCTACAGAACTCGTTGTGGTTTTTTTTCATACCTGTCGCCAATTTGTCAAAATGACAGGAGGCATTCTTTATTTGAAAGAACATCGAAACGACGAGGGTGGCGTGTCAATACACATTGCTACAACATACATTACAAGACAGATCCTTGTTGATGATAAGGTCTCTACATTCCGATTACGATTACACACACAAGGATACATAGACATATATATATATATATATATATATATATATATATAATTATTATTTCATGTATATACACATATAATATCACGAGGTAATATAATATATTGCGTATCTATCTATCTATCTATCTATCTATCTATCTATCTATCGCTCTCTCTCTCTATCTCTCTCTCTCTCTCCATATATATATATATATATATATATATATATATACATATATTTATATATATTCAGTATTTGCTGCAACAGTGCTAAATACGTGAATGGATCTTAGTTGTAGTAGGAAAATATACTTATGCAAGTAAGCTATACAGAAATGTTCATGTTTCATTCCCGTTCATATTTGTATTTAGCTTAGAATATTTAAGGAATGAAACATAATGTTTTCTGTGCAGCTTACTTGCTATAAACATATTTTCAGACTATATATATATAATTACTATATATATATATATATATATATATATATACTTACATTATAAAACAATGTATTACCTATTGATTTTTTTCAGTTTAATACTAAATGTACCCAGTGTATGCGTTAAGTGTAATAGTAGTATAGAAATACGTATGGCAAGTAAGCTACTAAAACATTTCAGAGATAAATCGTTAGGCTAATTACTTGTATATTACCCTCGGGAATGAAACACAAATGTTTGCGTGCAAGGTACTTGCTTTACATGATTTATACTATATATATATATATATATATATATATATATATATATATATATATATATATATATATATATATATATATATAAGTACTGTGCAGTAGTGCAGGAAAACCCAGCAGAGTGCTCGATTAATTAAGAAACTCGAGATTTCGAAGGATTATGAGCATAAATATTTATTTATAAAATACAGAAATTTAATGTAACATCAGTACCGTCGGTTTCAAAGCGGGAGGTTAATCCCGATTATCGTCAGGTGATAAACATTTTAGAAATGACTTTTGACAGTATCTTCTATCTCTTAAATAAAAAGATAATTTTTTAAGTGGATAAATTTACTGAGATTAATTACAATTAGTATCGCTTTACTTACAGTCCATACCATTTCTAAAATGTTTATCAGCTGACGATAATCGGGATTGACCTCCCACTTTTAAACTGACGGTACTGATGTTACATTGAATTTCTGTATTTTATATATATATATATATATATATATATATATATATATATATATATATACACTGTTTTATATTGAACTAGCAGCAAGACCTATCGTTTCTCAGAATTGCATGAGAAACCCAGCCCATTGCACAATATTACTATTTTTATTGTTATGTTATTTATTTTATCATATTCAATTTTTTGGGCTGGGGCCGATGTATACTGGTATGGGCTGTTAAGTAAAGCGATACTAATTGTAATTAATCTCAGTAAATTTATCCTCTTAAAAATGATCTTTTTCATTTAAAAGTAGAAGATACTGCCAAAAGAATTCTGCAAAGAAAGTGGGATCTCTCTACCGAGCTATTAAATTTCTCACACATGCCAGTATCCTATATTTCTATAAAACAACCATTTTCCCATGCATGGAGTATTGTTGTCACATTTGGACTGGGACACAACTGACTTGTTTTTATCATGGCTGAATGAGATTCAAGTGTTTATAAATTACTAGAAAAAATAACGGGCTTTACCCGGGATTGAAGGTCCTTTATTACGTAACTAATGTGTGCGATAGAGCTCTGTTGTAGCCTTAAAGGGCCGAAAATGAAGAAGAAATTGAGGTAGTCAGCAAGAGTATTCATTAAGAAATTACAGAAGTAATGTTTGCTTCTAGATTGGTTAATGCCATTCTATCTCTCTGTATTACCACAACTATTCAATGACACGATGACACGATACGATAAATCACCATAAGAGGTCCAAGAGTGTACGAAGTATAAAGGGAGAGAGGGTAAGTAAGTTGTAATCGACTGAAATTATTTTACAGCTTGCCTGGCGTTTACCGGATATTAAACAGGGCTCATGTCTACCCTTTTACTACAAACCCCGAATCACATATAGCATTTTCAATTCTTATTTTTTAATTTCCATAATTTCCAAATAATAAATCAAATAAAATTGAAAAGGTCGATTGTTCTTATAGATGTCCGAGGCGAAATTGTGTACCCGCTTTGATCAAAATGAAATAAACTTATCCAAGTATTCTGGGTAATGTGTGTTATGAATATATATAGGTATTAGGATCTAACTCTATTTTCATGTTATAAATAAGAAAAAAATTTTCCGGCATGACTCCAAACCACAGTTTAGCTTTATTTCTAATATGGTGGACTATCGCTAGATTGATTATTCATTAAAGGATCTTTACAAAGCGCGGAGGAAACTTATAGAGCGATACATTTAAGGGCCAGTTCTTTAACCAGAGTTCCAAAAAACTGGTACCATAGAGGCATTTTTTCAGCTATCAGAAAAACAAAATTCGACAAGGCATTTGTTATAGAGTTTGAATAGGACAGCGTCCAGCTCAGCAGATTATCTTTTTATTTCTATAGCTGGGATAAAATCTGGTCAACATGGTTTTGATGTGTAATTTCTTTATGACACTCATGACATAGGAAAGTGTTATTATCAGTCCATATAGTGTGATTTCCCTCCGTAGTAAGTAATTAGAGAGCAGTTGGTTTGTGGAGTGTAAGGTAAACCGCTGGGCAAAGTGTTCATCTGTATTCGTTACCATGTATACATCATGGTGGTTGAATTGTTTATTGGCCATTGTTCACCACACTATAATAGATTTTCCAGAAATCACAAGTACTACATTTCTGCGATCCAATGCGTTTCGTAGTCATCTCAGTATACCTAGACTTAGATGCGACTATCATACTCTTACAGTAGCCTCTTTATGTATTACATGCGCAATAGCAGTAGCACAGGTCGGAGTGAATCATTGGCGAGAGTGGGTATTACTATGGTATTTCCGCGTCAATACAAATACTTCTATGACCATATTGGTCCATTCAGTTACTTACGTTGGACACTGCAGCAGAGAGAGAAAACGTTGTATTCCTGGGTCAATCTATGATGAGACCTCTCTAAGAAATTCTCAATCAGTGTGTTTGTAGTATCTCGTTTGAGAAATGTCGCTTCGTTTTGGAGTTCAAGGTTTAATTTAATATCAACCATTATTACAAGGTGATCGGCATTCTCAAGTTATTATTTTTAATGATAGAGTGGTTTGGACAAGTTAAGTGTATTTTTAGGTTACAGATAAAATTAAATAATGTGGCCTGGCACAAACGCCGACCTCACAATATTATTGTGGCATTTTCCATCAAAAGTAAATCAAAAGGTAATTAAATTTCACAATATATATATATATATATATATATATATATATATATATATATATATATATATATATATATATATAGTTTAAAGAAGCTTTGAGTCATTTTAACAAAAAAAAAAAAGAAAGTAAAATGCAGTTTTAATTCCCAGAGAAACTAACTAAATCCAAGATATTGCAGACTTAACATTCGTTGGGAAATTGATGAATAAAAAAAATAAGTAAATAAAATAAAATAAATAAAAAAAGAAGAGGGGTTAAGTATCTAACAATAAAACAAAAACAGGAGACCTTACGCGTCTAATATTAACACGGGGATCATCAGCTGTTTACCATGTAACTGTTTCGGATATATATATATATATATATATATATATATATATATATATATATATATATATATAGGATCTTCTCTTCCCATATATAGGATCTATATCTATTTTAAATTTATAAAATAATTTGTCTGGTGCTAATGGAGATCCTATGATATTGGTGTGCCCACTTTCATTAAAAATATACTCTAAATCATAAGGATTCACAATATATATGCTTATTGGGGTCTATCATGAAAACTCTAGAAGGTATTCCTGAACAATGAAACAAATAAGCACACACACGAACATGACCAACACTCAACCAGCACTTCTTATGAACTACACACTAGAATCAGAATGTAATGATAACTCCCCGGATAGTATAAGAGGGCAGAAAATATACGTTATTGACGTGCTTCTACGGCATGAAGATGTAATACAAGGTCAAATTAATGCGGGAAAAATCGGCTTCATCATGAGCGTACCCTAGTAGCACAAAAAGACGTGAATGATCTCTTCGGCATTCCTTGGTAGGGATGTAAAATAATGATGCAGACATGTTGAGTAATAATGCATAAGACGTCACGGAGAGACTAAATGAATGACTCCGCAATAATGAAGAAAAGCCGAAGACTAGATAGATTGTCAATTAGGCATAAAAGAACAATGGAAATTAATCAGGGACCTTTAAACGAGCCCAGGTGTGTGAGGTCGACGAGTTCATTTCGGAGTATGACGTCGTAAAAAAACGACTCGGTACCCTTTTAAAAAGTCAGGTGCACGAACAACGCACCCGAAGTGCAAAGTTAGAAATTAAAACGGCTGTTTTAAACGAAAGAAAAGGAGCGCTTATGTAGCAGAGATCGAGTTGGGAGGATATAGAGAAAAACTTGTCGTGGGTCAGCCCCGAAGAGATGTACCCCCACCACGGCCAAACTGCCGTAAACAACTGGCGTGGGGACCACAAGCCTTCCCTAGTATTGTCGTGTTTCCCTCTAGGTTGGAAGGTAAATCACTCTGCTTGGTTTTCATAAAAACAACCTTCGTTGAGTAGATTCGAAAATCAACCTCCGTCAAGGTAAAGAAAGGTTTCTTCGTAAGACAAGGCAAGATAATGCCAAATGACTTTTGCTAACAAAGAAATATTTAATTATATATATATGTATATATCCAACTTACACCAGCTGGTGGTAAAGGATAATAACACAGAGTTTATCGAGCACGTCTTTGTCTCTATCGTTTTGTTTTGTTTTATGCTACCGCCCCCCCCCCCACCGAAGAAACGGGTATTGCAACAGGGACACCTTATGCGATAAAGTAATTCGGTCTTGACGAAATAAGATGATACTTTTGTATATATATATATATATATATATATATATATATATATATATATATATATATATATATATATATATAACAAAGTTGCCAGTGTGTGTATGCGTGTCGCAGTATCACAGTTAAACGATTTAGCTAAGAGCCAAAATCACCGGAGATTTGGAATCCACACCTTCGATACGATGTCCTTATCGATGTCAGATGTTCGGGAACCTTTTAAATACTTATTATTCAAATTCAAAATAATAAAAACTAACATTAGAAACAAAAAATCCGACACTAATAGAGTTCCCTTTCCAAACGGGTGTACCTTATTTTAAAAAAAGGTATATGATATTGCCGGTCCATATTATTCAAAAAGTTCGGCTGACAAGCCGTGGCTAAGCGTGTAGGTAGGTAAATGTCTGGTCTATTAGAAGCATTGTTGAAATATGAATTATAACTTTTCAGAAAGCCTTATAAATGAATACATTGAAAATGAAAAAAAAAACACACACTAGATACGAATAAATACGGTGTTTATTTTAAATATGTAAATTATATTGCTTTTATCTAAAACATAAAATTCATATTTAAACAATGCTTCTAACAGACTAAACATTTTATAGTTTACATTTATATTTGTTTATTTATTTGTTTTATGTTATATTTTTATTGTAGACATCATTTGTATAAAACATTTATTACATTACGGGACCATGTTGTTCTAAAACTTCAATTTCTTTTCATTGTTACGGTATCTTTTTCTAATGCAACACATTGACACGGAATGTTTTCTTCGTTGGTCATTTATGGTTGGTAAGTAGAATCTTAATTCCGATAATGTGGACTTTCGAATATAGATAGTCCCGTTATTAAGAAGTAGAAGCCATTTTCTTCTCTTGACACTTCTGATTAGAAAACATTTATCTGGAAGAGTTTTTATTTTCGTTTCTGTTTTAATATTTGCAATGAAATCACAGGAAAATCCAATTTATTATTATAAGAAATTCATTAAGTTGACCTTTCTGTTTGTTGCGAGATTTATATCCCCAGGAAAGATTGAAGCGCCGTTTTGCTATTTCCGTTACAAGTTGATTAATGGTGGACAGACACTACGTGATAAATGTGCTAATGCAATAAGCGTGTGGTTTTATTGCGAATAGGAAAATGGGAAGAAAAAACGTAGAGTTACTTCGAAACCAAGGTATAATACTACAAAAATCAATAGCATTGATTTGTCAGATTAAATCGAACTTCGTAAAGCGAGTTAACCTTAATCTCCGGATCGCAGACAAAATAAATAATAGTTTTCTTTGAAGGCAAAAATAAAGTAATGGCGATAAAGAACTAAATTATGTTAACTTGACGTTTTTATGTTTCGGACTGTTTACTTCAGGCTTCCTGCTGATATATATATATATATATATATATATATATATATATATATAATCTAGGCAAGGTGAACATCCACAGGATAGTAATCCAAAGAATTTCAACCGGGTTTATAAAAAGTGCTCAATATCAAATATAACTTTTATATATGATTATTTATATTTAAACAGACATGTACAAAATCTGCGACACTGGTATGTCGATGTTATCGATCAACGGCTGTTATGAGATCTGACCAGGAAGAGTAAAAATCCGATCTTAACCTGAGAAGGTTTTTTGCAAATATGATCTAAGGTTAAGATCGGATTTTAACTCTGCCTGATGAGATCTCAGTTCATAACAGATGTTGATCGATAATATCGACATGTCAGTGTCGCATATTTTGTACATGTCTGTGTAAATAAAAATAATCATATATATATATATATATATATATATATATATATATATATATATTAACGTTTCAGCCGTTCTAAAATCTTGCCTTCTTCAGATGCCTATCGTCGTAATTGGTACCCTTAAGAGTATTTCGAAAAATACCCTTTATTTAATCCACTATCATTTCACGTTCCATATCTAGTATCCCGACTAGCAAAAAAATCGCACTTCTTCGCGGTAGAGGTTTTAAGATGCCGTAAACCTTTCTACGTTAATATCTTTTTTCCTCCAAAACCGCATGTAAGTAGTTTTCGATTATTTGAAGGCAATACTAACAAAACTGAGCCGAATCAAGCCACAATATTTGTACAGATACAGCTCTCAATATCTTTTATGATAGAGTTTAAAAACATTAATAAATAATAAATTCGAATTAACTTCACTTGACACTTAACCGATGTGTCATGGTTTATTCATTTGTCAGAATTGTATCATTATATCCTGTACCTTAATATAAGAGATGATTATTTTTTTAATACACTGAATTGAAATATATATTCACTGTTATACATTCCTTATTTCATAATCAGAATGCGTGAAATTGTGAATTTGTTTACAAGAGAGGCATCTAACTTAGCTTAATAGTTTATAATCATTTCTTTATGATAAAATAAAGGGTATCGGAACCGGAAATGATTGCTAGCCGAAAGATGAGGATCAATGGCATGGACTACGTTTGATAACTCATGGGGTTAGGGTTAGAAACAAAATTTCTTGACATTGGATTTGAACACGACTAGGTTGCAATCAGAAGTGAAGCAGCCTTGCAGCCCTGCAAAGAATCTCTGTCCGTGTAAAACCCCGCTAAGAACATGTAGACAGAAAAGAAAATCTGTTTAGTTTTTGGTAGTAAGACGAATGTCTTACATTTAGAGAAGCCTTTTACCCGATATTGAACTCAGATAACCAGATCTGAAGGTTTATTGAACAACTTTCGTAAGATAAAACAAGCATACCATACAAGTAAAAACACGTTGCAAATCGCAGTCGTTAAGAAGCACGTGAAAACTGACGTTAATTACGGTAATTCAATCTGTCAAATATTGGTTCATATGTTGGCGACACTTTCGGCGATCACAGCCGGAATTATAAAGTTCGACGGAGAGAATTAAAAAAAAGAAGAACGTATTTACAGCGTGGAGATTGCCATAAAAAACGGGAACGCATTTGGAGCGCCTCTTCTTTTCCTCTTAATATTGTCCTTGAGATGTCCGTATTTTTATGGCGGTAGCAACTGAACAATAAAATCAATGTATAAACATTCAGGTAATTAAATTTCGAGCTAATATTTGCACAGGTTTTCGTTCATTTCTTTAAAATAAAGCTGCATTCGCATCAGGTCTAATGTTTATATGAATCAGTATATTTCGATTATCTAAAGCACGTTATCATTCATCTATGGTTTACATAATTTATTGATAGTTAAAGTAATCAATTATAAAGAGAACTGCTCTACTGATAGGGACAAAGATAGCGAGCATAGTAACAGCTGAAACAGAGGGACGATGCTCCATATTTTAAGCCTTTAATGTCGGATTTCATAGCATTTATCTATTAGTCCATCTCTTGAACAGTACATATAGCTGTATTATTATTTACTCACTATGAGTTTTCTTTGGATCGGTATGACCTGTGACCGTTAATGAGAATAACAGGTGGTTTTCCCAGGAGTTCGAGTGGCAAAAATCTCTTATTCCCAGCACTCTCCGCTTTGTCAATTACTGCTGCAAATCGCTTTGCATTATCGCAACGGCCGTTAACAAATCATGTCTCGCTGATAACGACCGTTGGATTTCCTTGAAACTTGAGTAACAATAAGCCCCAGAAGAATTCTAGTTATCTCCTTACTTTTTTAGCTGAAATATAGATGTTGCTATAACATTACGTATTTCCATTCCCATTGACTCGTGACCATTTTGTGTAGTTCCAACTGATGTTGATGCCACAGGTTTTTTTTTGTGGGGTGAGGGCGTCAGATAATACATTTTTTCAAAAATATCTACCCTTGTAGTTTCAATTACCTTAGTTTCGCGCAATGCTCTTCGTATATTTTAGTTGTGTTTACGCAACGTTATTATATTTTAATTCCCTTGTGGTTGGTTATCAATGCAGAGATTACGTGGTTTAGATTTCGCACTCGATGATTCTTCTTAATATTTTAGTTATTTCCAACAGTACCGTGCTTTGTATCGTGTCTAACCTCCCTTTGATTTCAATTTCTTCTGATATTTTTCCAGGTTTTTTAAGCTGGAACATCTTCTCCAACAATTATTGACATTACTGTAATTGTTTTCATATTCATATTCTCTCCTAATCGCTCGTAATGTCCATGTTCTTGCTTAGTATATCTTTTTCCTTGATCTTAAACCAGTGACTCGCTGGGTCAACGCAATCTATTATTCGACAACTTTCTTCGTTTTTATTGATTATTATTATGTCCGGTGTTCTTGCTTGAATGAGTTTGTCTAAGTAGATGTTAAGGCTTTGATTCGTGAATACTGTGACCGGTTTGTGCCTGTTCCATTTGTTTGCATGTTCAAAGCACAGCGGTTTGTACATATCCCAGTGGTTTAGCTTGCTGATCTGGTCATATCTGTTTTTAAATTCATATATAGCTAGTTTGCAGCATTTAGATATGATGTTGTTTTTTTGAATTTACACTTACCGTTTTCCTGTGTCTGGTTTGTCTGTTGTGGCTTTTATATAGTTCGATCATCATCACATTGTTTACTTCGGCAATCAACGTTGATTTCGTTTCTCTGTTCAAGTGCCCTTTCGGTAACCATGTCTATGTGCTTTCATGCGTATTTGTTTAGTCAATCTTATAAATCTTATACTTAAATGTAGGATATCGGTCCATAACAATAACCAATGATGCAGCCCTTACGCTGGGTCGCTTCCACTTCTATCTCGGGCTAATCCTTTTCAGCGGGATTAATGTAGAGTCGCAGGCTTCAGCCGTATTTTCGGGATGCCAGCGTTGACGAAGTTACCTATCCCCTGAAGAAGATTGGTGGGGTGTCATCATCTTGGATGACCAGACGTTGTGATGATGGATTAGAAGTTCGGATTTGGGGGATGAGAAGTATATTAAAATCAAAACAGACAAGCAAGGTATCGATAACTCGAATACATATTCTCAATATAAAAATAATAATATATATTACCGTGAAACTTGCAGTTACAATAATAAAAAGTATTTCACTGCTTGAGCGTTTATACCTCTGTGCTTCTAGTCGACTACAAAGTTTACTGAAGAGTTGGTGGTTAAGTATTTTGATAGATGAGGCGAAAAATGTTACTTCACCTGACGAAGTACGCAATTATCACAGCCAGGAAACACAGCGATTGTTTTTTCTCTCACTTGAGAAATTGAGCTCCGGCCTAAATCTTTCCCTCAGAAATCTATGAATTCGCGAATATCGCAATAAATATTAAGTGTCAAGGTAATTGCCGTTGTGCGACCACGTTCTAAGTAGCCTAAACAGCCACCAATTTCACTGGTATATTTTACTCGTGTGAGTAACTATCTATATCTAGCAGCACAACCGTAACCTATTTAGTGTCGGCCCTGAATACATATCTACGAGTTCCCATCGTTTCTCGTGGCTTATTTTATTCTTACACTGAACTTACCTCAGCTATCCGACACGTCACTTATTAAACCAATGAAAGTCGGCGATAAGGTATTAACCCCTAACATTCTTATCTCTCGCTGTTGTTGAAACGGAAAAAATATTTTTCAGTGTGTATCACTTTTTTAGCCTCTGATTATTAGTCTCGTCGTAACCTGGGTGGGGCCCCAAATATATATTAAACGCAGACCAGAAAACCCTTAGGCACGATGTTCGTAAGCTCTATGCAGAAGTCTGACTTTCTTTAAAAACAGCTACAACAGCAGCAACAGAAGCAGCAAAAAGCCGAATGATTACATGGATTGAATAAAGAAACGATGCGTAAGATATCGACGGACAAAACCCCTAAAAAAGATGAGAGGACGCATATAAAAAACTAAAATTATTTTGCTAAAAAATTCCGACAAAGACTTTTGTTCGTCTTTATATGATTTGAGTTAAGAAAAAAATAAAACACTTCTTACAAGATGCAACATTTCACTGCCGAAGGACCTTTTTTTTGCTTGATTAAGAAATCTAATGCTTTTTGTTGATTAGATATTCTATGATCGTTACTCCAGCGAAACTAATGAATGCGATCAATTACATCTGACGTTATAGAACAGAACATAATCAAGATGATTCGATGTGCTGCAACCCATATTCTCAGTTGATCTAATTAATTTACAACACAGCTAATTGCTGGCTCCAACAATTCGACTTTTATTCTCTAAAGTGAGACTTTCACCAGAGGCCAAAAGCAAAGGAACGCATATTCCTAAGATGCGTCCATTCAATCTGCGCGGTTAGCGATGGAAATGCAGTTTGAAACTTAAACGTGACAGACTCACTGATAAGAAAAACATTTTAAAGAGAATCTGGTGGGTGAGGTAGTTTCACAGTATTACTGTTAACTGATTGGTCTTTTTATACTAATGAATACCCTTCCTGGTATCTGGTACGGCATTCATCCTGGGCGAGTTGAAGTGGCTTCCCCTGAATGATGAAATTTCCTGGGACCATCAAATCCACAAGCGATACCCAGTCGCATGTATATCCCGGTTAGGAGAAATGACTACGTTAGGTTTTTGCAGTTCTCGCAGGAAGGTTTCGGCGCCCGCCTACATAAAGCGCCTGATATTCTCAAATGGTCACCCATCTGGTACTGAATAGGCCCAACGTTGCTTAACTTCGGTGATCAAACGAGAACCGGTGTGCCAACGTGATTATTCCGTATATTGCAGTTTTTGCCTGGAAATGTCAGCGTCTTCCTACATTCAACGCCTGGTAGTCCAATCATAAACACTGTCAATAATTACTGTTCTCTTAATAATACATAAATAAAGAACAAAATTAATATAAATAAACACATTTATACATAAATAAGTAAACGAGTTATATCATTTCCGATCAACCTTTGTGCATAATTCCCCAAATATTGCAAGAAATGTATAAATTAAGTAATGAAACACATGTAAAATAATCGAATAAATAGAAATAAACTAATACACTCATTAATAAATATTATACTTCCTTTCTCTTTATGCCAAAACTTCTTATCTTTTATAAAAATTTGCATTTCAAAATAGTAAAAATCTCCACGCCTTTACATTCAAATAACAAAATTATGCTCATAATCATACTAATGGTATTTGGTTGATTAGTAATGCACTAACAATAAAGCAAACGTGAATAAATAAACACATTAACACATAATTCAAAACACTATGAATACTCTATTCTCACGCTTTTACTTATATTCACATATTACATATACACACACTTGTATAATCATAAATACGTCAAAATAATTACGGATCAATTAATAACACACACATAGTTAACTAAATAAATATAATAACCACATTTATACATAAATAAACAAAAGAGCTATATCATTTCCAACCCAGTTTAATACATACTCCACACATAACAAGAAATTTATTAATTATTTAATTAAACACAAATAGAGTAATCAAATAAATAAAAATACATCAATACACTCTGTTTTGAATATTTAAACTAAAAGGTATGATGCTCCCTCTCTCTTTACGCCTAAAAGCTTTTGCACATATTCCCACATGCTACAAGAAACTTACTAATTTATTAATGGGACACAAATAAAATAATCAAATAAATATGATTAAATAGATACACTAATAAATATGATACCCCTCCTCTCTTTATGCCCAAACTTTTATTTTCAATCATATTATGCGTTTCAAAATAAGACAAAAATTCTCTAAATCTCTACTCCCTTATTATTTTTTCTTCCCCTCTTTTTCCACTTTCTCTTTTTCCCATTCTTTTCTTTTTCTTTTTCTGTTTTGTTTCCCTCCCAGTTTAGAATAAACAGCAGATTCATACTTTCACACACCCCGTCCTCCCTACCTAGAGCAGCTATGCTTGGCTATAACATATTTTGATCCGATCATTTTCCTATCTAAAATAGCCGTAACCCGATAAATCCAATCCACCAATCCGATTCATCTCGCGTCCTTTGAAAGAGACCAGCCACTGCCGATAACACTACTACCAAAATCATGTTTTTCATTTTCTGGATGTTCACGTCAACAGCCATGACGAAGTCTTGACACTTTCTGACAAATCAAAATTAATGTTCTGTATGATTTTTCTTCATTCTGAAGAAGTCTTTCAATGAAGACGAAACGTTAATGAATACATAAATCACATAGGTTTTGGCTTTCTTTTTTACATTTTACACACACGCACACACCTACACACACACACACACACACACACATATATATATATATATATATATATATATATATATATAGAGAGAGAGAGATTCATATTCCTGAATAGTAAATATAATATATTGAAAAATAATTTGTGAAGGAAAACAAAAAAAATCTGAACCGAACGCAACAACTCCATGATGGCCACTGAACTTCTGTACATAAGTGTTTACCAGCTTTAAGTCTGAAAGTCTCTTCCATTACATTTAAGTCATAAACTATTATATTCTTTATGTTATCCTATTGTGATGGTAGTTTTAAGTTCACAAAGTGTATTTTTTTCGTAGACATAAGACATCCACTTGAACAAATCAACAACCCTACCAATGGTTAGATTACATGCCGACCACCTCAGACATTCTAAATAAAACAGGCTTTTACCGTTTTATTTAGGAAAGCTGACAATTTGCTACAACTTTTCAAACGAAAGAAAAAACAGAACCAAACTGATAGTTCGACATTCATTCTTATTTTCGTTAAACTATCGAACATTTTTCACTCATTTCTAGCGTTTTGAACAGTTATGGATGCATGGAAGTAAAAAAAATAAAAGAGTAAAACCACTTTACTTGTGTCATATTTCAAAGATATATTTCATTGGCGATAAAAACCTAAAAGGTTTTCTTCAAAAAGAAATCAGAGAAATAAAAGTAATATAATACAAAACCACTTA
The DNA here is from genome assembly GCA_963556195.1 of Sepiola atlantica. Taxonomy (NCBI): domain Eukaryota; kingdom Metazoa; phylum Mollusca; class Cephalopoda; order Sepiida; family Sepiolidae; genus Sepiola; species Sepiola atlantica. The sequence continues at coordinate 72,403,517 of OY744527.1, read as the reverse complement.
CGTAATTCTCCGAAATTCATACAATTTTTATATCCTCTTACAAAGATTTTATTTTGGATTCTGAATCTTCCAAATGACAGTATTTTTAAGCTGGCTTCAATTTTATTAAATCAAACACGAAAGGAATTTGAGAGAAATGTTTGAAATAACTTCATAAATATTTCACAATATCGTATTATTTCTTAAATCTTTGTACTTGATGATATATATATATGGGAAATAAATAAGGTTAATACCTTTTATTTGTCTAAAAAAAAACTTTGACGAGGCATGTTATATCAGGCGAAATTATTAGATAAAATAGTCAAGATAGAAAAAGAAAAATTTTTGACTTTTTATTTTGATTTTAATAAAAAATATCTGCATCTAACACATGGTTTTATAAAGGCATTTTGCCTCTTTCTTTATGTTTAAAATTTTAAAGATGCTTAAAAAATGAACTTTCCCAAATTTATACCTACCAGCGACCATGCGTTATTTAAGTTCAATTTAAAAGAGACAATTACACCGTTAGTCCAAACAACATCGGACGTCACTTTTAGAAGACCAGGAAGGATTATTCCTGTTAGATAATGGCTTGGACGCATCTGTCTGGGACGGGTTTGACTTGCGCGAATTGTGGCGGAGTCATTCCGTGCGGTTTGGGTTCGATGTGTTCCCACGATCACGATGACAACTGACGTAACCTTAGGGTTACGAGAGGACAGAAGTTGAGATCACACTTGCGTGTTGGTCGCGAGATTTGATAGCGAGAGTTCGGCGTGGGAGAATTAAAATCGAGATTGAATGTAGCGGCCACGAGAAAGATTCCGAATGACGGAAATCGAAGAGCCAATTAGTAAATCTCCATACTCCTCTCTATAGCAATTAAGAATATGAACTAGTTAGCGTAAACTTTCTCTCGATCAACGAACTCGTTCAGGTCGGCTAACTAAAGTAGTTAAATAAAGCGGCTCTTTGAAACAGAAAAAGACTTGTTGTACTTAAGAAGTTGATTCCAGAGAGCGAAGACAACTGCCCGAAAATGTTAACACGCGGCGGCGCCGGCGGGGGGCGAGCGACGAACTATAGCAGTCGTGACAACAAAAAGTTGCAGAAGAAAAGGGAGCGCAAATAGTCACAGCGGCAGAAACAAGCAATGCGACAATGGTTGCAGGCGGGAAAAGGCAGTACGAATATTAGCGATCACAGAAACTGAGAAGCGCGCACGAGTGGTCGGCGTGGCGGCGATTGAGAAACAGATCTAAGTAAATATGACATATCGTCCCCTTTGAATCAACAGCGAAGTTCAACGAGAACCAGAAGAGTTGGTGAACTTAATAGCCAGTAATAACTAGTAATACAACATTACGAAAAAATAAGGTTATTACCTTTTATTTTTCAAAAAGAAAAAAACAGCTCTGATGAGGCCTGTTATATCAGGCGAAATTATTAGATAAAAAAGTCAAGATGAGAAAGAAAAAAAAAGAAGATTTTTTATTTTTATTTTAATAAATATATCTGCATCTAACACATGGTTTTTATGAAAGTATTTTGCCTCTATATATAGTCACAATGTGCGCGCTTGACTATGATTATTATGATGATATATCATCGTCGTGGCTATTTTTTATGAAAAAGGAGTGACGTGTTATATATTGAGATTGCTTTGCCTGAAGGGATTGTGATAAGCAATGAGTTGTTAAGCGGGTCAGAGTGTAACTTTGATACACATAGGAAAACATGGGCAGCAGAAAAAAGCAGAAGTCAATGACAAAGTAAACAAGACGCGGGAGAAATAATTTTGTTTTGAAGCGAGGCGAATAGAAGAGTTGGCATGTAGCTCATAAAAATGACACTGCCCTTTTCACCCTCTCTCTGCCTTAGTTTTGCCCCCAGATAAAGTAAAACACAATGAACTACATAGTTTGAGTATTGTGCATTTGTGTTAAGTAATTATAATAATAAATACAGAACCGACCACAAAGTAGCCCTTATGAAAAGACGTCCCGTCCCGAGATGGAATTCTCATCAGTGTCATATCGACGCCGCAGTGACTCAACTATCACGAGGTTGTACAACAGAATATATTCTTGTTTAGCCGAAGAGAACTGTTTGATGCTGTGTATAGCAAGGTTTGTTATTATAAATTACTATTAATTAACTCGATCGACGTTTAATTAATTTACCTTATTCTCTTCTTACACATTTAAGATGCGATGAGGTGAGGCAGCAAAGAACGAACTTATTTATGCGATTTATATCTTTATAACTAGTTTTTCTCTGATTTGTTTCTAATGTTCTCGAATGAGAAATTAAAACTAATTTCTTCGGCCACCTTCCGATTCCACTTTTTGCCTATGCTATTCTCATTTATTTCAAAGTTAAGTTTCATAAGCTTTGACAAACAACTTCCTATCCTAGATCGATTATAAAGCATGGCGAGACATTAAACAGGTGAAGCTTTCTCAGAATTATAAACACTTTTTAATTGTAAATTTCCAGGAATTTAATCAAATCGCTATTTGACAACATAAGCGAGTTTCACCTAAATATAAAAATTTACGCGAGACAATCTATTTTCCTTTCTTAGCCTATCCCTCCCTCCACCGTAATCTATGGCGCTTCATCGTGATCTAAAACGGATAATCTAATCTTAGTGGCTGCCTGTGGTTGCCTGTGGTTGCATCACGGATAAAGTAGTTGACAATTGAAGCGAGTTGATGTAGTACTTGTCCTTTGTTTGCTGAGAATGGCTTCGTTATTGGATTAGGGATGGGTATCAGTTGGAGCTATCAAGTTGATATATTTAGATTTTGTTATGCCTGCATGTCGACAAAAATTTGCTTTTAGAATTGATGACGTTTTTATTCTTGGCAGCAGTTATTATCATAACCACTTTCAAAGTACATAGTTTGCAACACCTAGATCCTAGGGAATAAGACCTCGATCTTTTCAAAATCCACCAATGCAGAAAGTAAGGAATGTTTTTACGTTTAAAATTATTGATCAAATTAGTAGATGCGTTATGAGTCTGTATGCTTAAGTTCTGATAACTGGTAAAGAAATGTGGTTGATGTTTAGAGTAATATTTTGGGTATCGTGATGCGGTAAGCGTTGAGAATGTGTAGGGTTACCGGGTACGGGGGTATACGTGTACTGGTGTCGCTTTGTTTAATAGCGTTACGAGGGAATTGCTTCACAGTGAAAGCGTATATAACGTCTCTATGTATACAGTCATTTTTTAGCGGGCAGTCCCTAGATTTCTGGCAGTTACAATTACTAGTAGGGACTACTGTGTGTATAAGTGTCTGTGCAGATTTTCATTTCTTATTGTTAGACGTAATAATAGTTTGTGCTATGTTATTCATTGTAGAATATGTGATTGTTATAGAACATTTGCTTGCGGATACTTAACAGATGTATTAATTATTTTAAAGAATTCTCTATGGATATTAGTTTTAAATTGCTATTGTATGGCAGGTTAAACCAATGTTTTTCTTTCTCTTTAGTCGTTTATGTGGTCTAGGTGTTGAGGGTCACGTTGTTTTCCATTGTTAGTAGGGTTCCTAGGTCTGTTTTTATAAGCGTTATTATTTATAGTAGCTGTTATATTTCTGTTTTCCATATTTTATTGCCATGTTGTGCTAAATTATACTCAAAGCTTTTTATATCGGGTAATTGAGTTGTTTTTATATATAATTTCATCATTATAACCTGAGTTACGTACGGCGTTATCATAGAATTTCGAATTATTGTCGGAAATAGATTTATTGGTAGATAGTTTTGATATTTTGTTAGAAACTGAGGTGACTATGATAGATTTTAGGTGACTGGAGAGCTTATGAACGTCAAATAGTGTAAAATGTGGCTCATGGTAAGAGAAACATTATTGAGAATAAAGGTTTACCATTAAGTCAAGAAAGTTAGATAGCCTCGTCTCGGGTTCAAAAGTGATAGATAGTCCAAAGTTTAAAAAATGTAACTTCTTAATAGTATTATTGTATAATCAAGGTCTCTCTCTAGAAAAAAGTGAGTTATCTCTGTATAATTCACTCTGTAAATACCCACCATCAACTTGAAGTTCCCGTAATAAGTATAGACCAGTGACCTGAGCAGAGTCCGAAGCCCCCCTCATAGTAATATCATAGTTATTAGGTGAGTCTTTTCTCGTCCAAAGATTATAATCGAATTGTAACAGGTATCCACTGGCTAGTATTATTAATCAAATCTCAATATCGGTTATATCAGAGTTGTTTTAGAAAAAATACGTGCTTTATTAAGGAGTATCGGGGAGATTGATAGGTAATACTCATCTATATCGAAAGTTATGAAATTTACATTTATATTGGATTTGTCCTTAAGATTAAGGAACCAATGAATCACCTCATCAGACGATTGTTATAGAGAAAAAAGATGTGTTCTTTTATGCCAGGGATGATTCTATCTAATACTTTTTACTAATTATGCCTAAATCAGATTTACAGGGTTCAATTAATCTAATAGATAGATTATCCTGCAAATTTCTTTTATGGTCTTTTAAAGTACATCTCGGGGTTGCTGGAGTAAAATTGTTAGTGCAGTTAAGGATATGCATATGGAAGTTAATAGGGATTTAGCTTCATTGTTTATGCATTTGAATGTATTATTGGATGTAATTTAGTATGATTTCTTTATTTCTTTATATATTAAGTTCTTATAAACAATATAGTTTGATTTGTAATGATTTTTAGTTTTGTCGGCTGGGACAATATATATATCAGGGTGTTTTAGATATTTTTTATTAAAGTTATTGATATTTTTGAAAAATTGGGTTAGTATGTTTTCTCGCTTTTAAAAAAGATATACTTGCAGTGAAGTCGAAAAGAACGTTTTTGAAGTTATTGAGGTGTTCGTAAAAGGATTCTGCTATCTTTTCCACTTTCTTTTGTTTTCTGCATGAGTTCATAGGGAGCGTTGATTCAAAAGGTTTAAAATTACAAATCATAGTAGACAACTTCCATCTAAAATTAATAATAAATTTATTAACGGATTAAATGAATTTGTAGAGGTAGGCCTTATTTTAAGGGATGGTGTGTTTTTAGCAAATTATGACTTTTGGTAATTTTCACTTTTTTAACTTATCTCTTTGCACACTTCTGACGATAAGATTTAATTCGTTGAAAAGCCATGACTTAAGGATAGAATAATACATTTATTTTATTACCAATCCTTTGTTTTAACAACTGATGACTGAATATTGTATTTTATACAATCTTTATTCTCATCTGGTATTTGTTTATATAATTGCTCTATATCGTATGTCAAACATCAATTTTACATGATAGGTTCTACTTCAAAGGTATAAATTATATCTTTATTTTCATGTTCTTATATATATATATATATATATATATATATATATATATATATATATATGAGATAGATAGATAGATAGAGAGAGAGAGAGCGAGAGAGAGAGAGAGAGAGAAAGAGAAAGAGAAAGAGAAAGAGAAAGAGAAAGAGAAAGAGAAAGTAAGCCAAGTAAAGTTTGTATCCACGGGGTAGAAAATGGCGATAATCGTAACTGTTGTTATACAATAGTGCTAAACAATAAATAGAGCTAATTACTGGTAATAAAGATTTCGATTTATACAAACATAATTTGGCTACACATTTGCATAACATGTCTCACTCACAGCTTTAATTTTGTGGAATAGAGCAAACCAAAACTTTAATTGAATATTTGAATATCTATGTAGCTTATATAGAGATTAAGTGTTAGCCCCGGGAAGGGACACCTTGATTTCTGAGAACTTTAACTGAAGTAAAATGTAACAAACAGAGACCATTAGCGTAGAAATACGCAATCTCGGCGTCACGGCAGAGCAAGGTCAAAGATTAAAAAAATATATGAATTAAGTTGAATTGAATTGAGATATCACATTTTACAGATATTTCTTGTAAACCTTCAGTGCTACACACATTCACACAGACAAATACATATGTACATCTATCTATCTATCTATCTATCTATCTCACTATCTATATTTATGTATGTATGCGTGCCTTATGTATTGCATGCCAATCGGATGTACATTCTTAAGGTACGTCTGTCTCATGGGACAATGGAGTACTGCACCTCAGATTCATCTGTTGCCAAATTTCAACGTCTGCTCTGACTGTGCAAGCCTATCCTGAATCAACAGTCTCTGTTGCAGTTATCACATATGTAGATGCTGTCTGGTTGCGAGAGCTCTGTTGCTCCTCTCTCTCCACTGCTGGTCTAACCTCCAGCGGCTGCGATCCTCAGCGACAGACCCCCAGCCTGTTCGGTCGATGCCTCGCTTGCATAATCCTTTTAGCGTAGGGCAGATCTTTCTGCTGGTCTGGAGTCGGTTCCGAGCTTGTCATAAAGAATATCCTTTGGATCCTCTTATCGTCCATTCGCCTGTCATGGCCAAGCCACCAGAGTCGTCGTTGGGTGAGCGAAAATGATACGAATGCCTGCCTGATATAGTACGGTCTTGTTTGAGATGTGGTCCTGCCATGTGATTCGTAGGTTTCTCCTGAGTTTGTACACGTGAAAGGTGTAGAGTCTATTGACGGGAGATGTAGGCCAACGATTCACTTCTGTAGAGCAGCGTACTGAGCACGCATGCGCGGTACACTTTCATCTTATTTATTGGTGGTCATTATCTTGTTATTCCAGACTATCCTCGTCAAGCGAGCCATAGCTGTTGCAGTATTGCCGATACGTTTGTGGAGTTCTGCATCCAGAGAGAGATTGCTTGAGATGGTGAAACCGAGGTTTGTGATGTCCTCAACCACCTCGAGAAAGTAGTCGCCAATGGTGATGTTTGGGGTACTGCTAACATCTTAGATGAGGATGTTAGTCTTTTCTAGGCTGAGTGTTATGCCAAACTCTCTACATGCGTGCACGAAACAGTTGATGAGTCGTGTGCCGTCAGTCATGCATCATCAGCAAATAGCATCTTGTGTATATGTACTTTCTTTAATATAATTTAAGTTAGAAGGTAGGCAAGACTAAAGAGGCTGCCACTGCTTCTGGTTTGGTAGTACACTCTATCCCCCGGTTTGTTGAAGGCGTAGGACAACAACAGAGAGAGGTAAATGCCAAAAAGTGTCGGGGCAAGTAGGCACCCCTTTTTAATCCAGCTCTTGTTTGGGAAAGAGTCCTAGGAAAACCCATCGTACTGTACGGTGATCTGCATGTCCACATGAAAACAGTGAAAAGCCTCTTTCTGCTGACCAGGTAAAAAGTATTGGTCAGGTCGATAAAGGCGATTTATAATAGTTGTCCATGTTCATGGCATTTTTCCTGGAGCTGTCGTAGGGAAAAGATAATATAGACAGATGATCTTTCTGCTGTAAACCCACACTATGCCCCGGGGTATACACGCTCTGCAAGGAACTGCAGACTGTTCAGGACAGTCCGGGCGAAGACCTTACCTAAAACACCGAGGAAAAATATTCCATGGTAGTTTTTGCAGTCGTCGCGGTCACCCTTCATTTTTGTACAGAGTAATGATGCTAGCGCCAAGCATCTCGTGTGGTACTCTTTCTTCTTCCCAGCATTGCTGCAGTAGCTGGTCCAGCTAGTGGAACAGGGCTGTCTTGTTTCATACCGTGATAATTTCAGGTGGGGTGCCATCTTTCCTGGAGATCTGCCGCATGTAAGGGAGTCGATGCCAATGTTTATTTCTATTAAAGAGGGGCCAGAAAGCTCTACTTTAACAGATAGGTTGATTGTGTTCTCGGCGGCTGCGTCTGTGACAATGTCTTACACCACGTGAAGTTCTACATCACCATCTGTATGCTGCGGTCTATTATTTTGTCACCGGCAGTTGATCTCAGAGGTACAGTTATGTTTAAGGTTGTGCCAAAGGCCGTCTTCAAGCCATCGTACATGCCACAGATATCGCTGTAGTCAGTAGAGAGCTGGATACTCTCACAGAGGTTTAGCCAGTAGTCATTGGCCCAGACAGCGCCGACCGATCCGTTAGGCGTCGTTCCTGGCCTACCTGAGTGCAATGACTGCCTTCTTATAAAAAGGCTTCCTCTTGCAGTAAACGAAAGCTTTTCTTTTTGCATTGATTACTGGCTCTAGCTCAGCAATGCCGGCTTCGAACTAGTCCGTTTTGTTTCTCTCTTTCCTACCAAAGGTTGTAACTGTAGAGTTGTAGGTGACACATGTATGTGAACCAACCTCTTTATAGCATTCCCAGTAAGACAGTTGTTGATGGCGTCTTCGATGATGTTGAGGAAGCACTCGTGTAGATCTTGGATTGCTATTCTGATGGTGTTAATGCGAGGGAGGGGATTTTCTGCTTGGTTCGCTGGATCCATTTGGACTGGAGAAAGACTTTACTGCCAACCAATGGAGTAGTCGGTGTCACAGTCAGTAGTGTGGTAGCTACGTGTACCGTGAACGCAGTTCAGTGAGTCTCTGTGTGATGAAAAGGTCCAGCCGGTGCCAGTGATGGAATGTTGGGTATCGCAAGTATAGTCAATGATGTAGCCTGGTGGCGAAGAATGTGTTGGTTATGCAGAGGTTGTGGTAGGAGCTGAGTGACGACTAGTGATGCCGTCCACTCGATCAGGTAGGATGCAGCTAACCGAACTTGAAGTACACTACCTCTACCCAGAGCCTAATATATATATATATATATATATATATATATATATATATATATATATATATATATATATATATATATATATATTTAACGTTATAAACGGTTAACGGTTAACTTATAAACGCCGATTTGAAACACTGAGAAAAGGAAAAAATCGACAGTTGTGAACGCAGATAAGAAAAACTGTAAGTGAACAAGGAAGATTAATATTTATTTGAGGTTGACGACAACGAGGAGATGAACAACAAAGGAGGAGGAGGGAGAGAAGGAGGGATTAAAGGTATATATATATGTATGTATGTATATATATATATATATATATATATATATATACATATTTATTTATTTTTAAAAATTTTTTTGATGTGTTGATATTTTTTATATTTATAATATAAAACTAAAAATAATACATCAATCACCTAAATAATAGTGTAATGGATTCGTCCAAACACTTTAAAATGCAGCAACAATTTTGTAAGTAACGGATAAATTTTATTAGACAGACGAACAGCACAGGTAAAGAATTTTTTTTTTATATAACTAATATAAGTTAGCAAAACATTTATATGGAACAAAACGTAGATTTAGTATAAGGAACGTTTATGTTTTTGTCTTTTATAAGAAGTGGGGTCTGATCAACTCTGCTGGGAAGCCATGAAATTAAATACTGTCTTGTTTTTAAATTTCCGAAACGGTTTTTCATGGTAAACAACTGATGATCCCTTAAAATAGTGTTAGAAACAAACTAATATAATAACTGTAAAAAATAAATTGACTTACATGAGTGATTTTCAACTGAAAGACTTGGGACTATAAGTTGTTTTTTTAATATAGTTTTAATGGCTGAGAAACTTCCGAGACTATATATATATATATATATATATATATATATATATATATATATATATATATATATATATATATTATTACAGAAGTTCACATAAGATCTGCAATATAATAAATAAATAAATAGTACGCTCTTAATAAATAATAGTTAAGATATGTAATAGATTATTAAGATTAATTAATTAAGTTAACCTTTAGTGTAAATATTGTCATTTATTTATTTTTTTAAATTAATTATTTACTTTTTATTGAATATATAAGATTTATGTTTAGTGTTACAATTGCAACACTTAACATAAATAACAGAAAAAGTAAATACTAAATAAAAACATAAAATAAAACAAACTACAACAAAATAAATTTAATTTTAATATTTATATTTAAGATTAACTAAATTAATTAATTAAGCTTACTAATCTATTACATATCTTAATGATTGCATTTTCTGCAAGACTTGTTTTACCGCGAATCTCATGTTTTTCGTTTTTGAATAGCAGCGTCGAATTTGCTCTCCTCAACTGACACAGCCAGTTTCACTTTTGTTTTCTTTTTGAAAAAGAGAGGTTGTTACTTTCGAAATGATTAAAGTCTACCATTACAGCCCTTTACAATTTAATGTCTTTATATGTAAATTTTTGAAATATAAATGAATTAATCTGAGATTTATCGTCTCTTTTCAATTATATTTGTTCATTCTTATTTCACCTTCCGGTTCTCCACATTGCATTGCTCCTGCACACATTTACAACAAAGTAAGGGACACCCGTTTGCGGATGTAAATAAATAAGTAGTAAAGGTGTAATGAAGTCAACAACTCGAATTGGTTATTAGCTAGGGAAAATACTAGTTTTATATAGAAACACATATAACATGTAAAGCCACCCAATTAGTATGATGAACTTAATCGGAAATGAAATATTAACATTTCTGTGTCAACTTAGTATATTTTCCTTTAATTATTAAGCTGTACTAACTTATTGAACACTGTTGAAGTAAAAGGCTACATAATTATATATATATATATATATATATATATATATATATATATATATATAGCATAGACTTTTATTTATACAAACATGTTTAGTTACATATGTGCATACATGTTTCAGCTGCACCCTTTTTCAGGAGTCAACTTCCACAGACATTAAGATGAAATGTAATGAGAAATAACAAACTTCCTTATTCTGCGTATTACCTCGGTTGGGCGGGGATGGGTTCACAATTAAACAGGCAAGATTCACATCAAACAACACATTGGCGCTGCTTGCTTTTGTTTTACTTTTCATAATTTAAGTTTATCGAGTACGTTTTGCCACATTCAATTATTAAATACATTTTATTACCCACTTAGGAGTATCTTCAACGCCGCCCCAGTATAATCATATCAGTGCTAGGCCAAATATTTTAGTGGTCAGCGGATAAGTTATTTCCAACATTGACCTATGTATAGACTTTATTCATATGCTCACATATATACAAACCCGTATACACACATATACATATATCTATCCATCTATCTATCTATCTATCTATCTATCTATCTATTAACATCAATATACACACATATTCACAAATACATACACACAGCTATACGTACACATACACACAGACTGATACATACATATATACAAAGACATATATATATATATATATATATATATATATATTCATATCTAAACCCACCTATCTCCGTAAACACAATAATTAAACATATATACGAGTACATATCACATTTATTTTCATTAATATATATATATATATATATATATATATATATATATATATTCATATCTAAACCCACTTATCTCCATAAACACTATACTTAAACCCAAATACGAGTACATATCACATTTATTCACAGTTATAAGTATATAGAGAGACAATCAAATAAATACGTTAGCCTAGAGTTACGTCACTAAATAAAACCAGCAACTTCATATACACCCATTCGTACAATATAATATATATACTGCTCAGTATCTACATATTTCTATCGGGAAATGCATCTCTAATTTTCCATATTCCTATAACTACATAGGTATACATATGTACATAAATATAACCACATATACTATATACCTACACACACTTTTATCCTCCCTCCGCGCAAGGGAATACATCTACTAAACTTCCTCGCGTATACATGCCGTTCACACGAAATACACACCGTTTTTACAAAAGACAGTGACTATGAATTAAGGAGTCCATCTACCGATATGCTTGAAATTTATTTATATACACGCTTTTTCATGTCATTCTAATTTTATTACTCTGAGTGTGCTGTGTTTCCATAATATTATGGATATATCATACAACTTATAGGCGCAAAATGTAAACATCCCCTGTTTCAGTATCCCAAATTACCGATGTAACTAATAATCTTCATTCGATGTGTTTACATTTGGACCGGCACTAGCATTAATTCAAGGAACAAACACGAAGCAAACATAACAAAGGCAAACAAACAAAATAAAATAAAACCCAACACATGAGCGTACTATATAATGACTAAGTCTATGGTAAATAAACACAACCTAGCATTAAGTAAATTAAAATACAGGTTAAATATAAACATGAAAGTTAAGTATAACATAGGAGACAAAGAAAAAATGAAAAGAAAAATAGATAAAATCAAAACCTACACTAAGATGAGACATAATTACATAGAATAACATAAAATAATGAAATAAAAATAGAAATAAAAATAAAAATAAAAATAAAAATAAAAATTAACTAAGACCAAAGGTAGTATAAAAGAAGAGTTGGTGGCAGCATACTTTCAGCTATTCATGGACAGCAACGTTTGTAATTCAAAATCGTCTCAGTGTATGCTCCTTGAAATGTCTAACATTTCAGACCGTCACAAAGCGTGAACCCGATTCATAGAGCCAACTCAGGCTCTGCACACTTTATATATATATATATATATATATATATATATATATATATATATATATTTCTCTATACATATATATATATTCGTGAGATATATTACTTATTATAAGTTAATATAAGTTTATATATATATATATATATATATATATATATATATATATATATATATATATATATATATATTGTATGTGTGTTTAAGCAGTATTCGTGTATTAAGCAAACATTGTTAAACATACCATAACCCTTTCTGCTAGATTATACCTTTTTCATTAAATGTCTTTTGATAGGATTTTTTGTTTCAAAATCAAAATGTATCACTAATGGTTTCTATTCTTCAGGTAACAAAAACAAATGAACAAATTTGCTATTAACTTTATTATTATTATGAGCGTTGCATTCAACAGATAATTAAAAATAGTCGTATCTATATTTATTAAAACCCAGCGACTTACTTTAAATAACATTTCGTATAAAACCAGTAACAACATTTTCAAATGATTAACGTAATACAATTAATCTTAATTTTAGTGTCGTGGAATTTAAATTGTTAACGTTTCTCCTGGAACTGTACTAGTTTCTTTTTGTTGACGTCTAACTGATTTCACATGTGTATTTCCGGCTACTTTTCTCCAGCTTATTTGTTTATTTGTCTTTGTCACCTGAAGATGATTCAACGAAGAATCGAAAACTCTAGTGATACATATGGAACATACATTAATCTTTTTGATTTTGACAAAAAAATTGTTAGACAAATTAAAAAACTAAAAAGTATAATCAAGCAAAATAATTCTATTATGTGTAACAAGGTTTGCTTAAAGATATATAGATGTATAAATATATATTTGTTTATATATATATATATATATATATATATATATATATATATACATATATATATATATATATATATATATTAAATTAAAAACAAAACAAAAACAGAAAAAAAGAAAAAAAAGAAAAAAAGAATATAAATTGAGTATGTCTTATATTAACAGTGAAGTAAGAGTAAATAAAATGATAGTAGTTATTAGTAATCTAAAGTCTGCTTAGTGTGTGTTCCTTGAAATGTTTGCAGTTTTAACTCGTTCCGTGTCTGACGTTGAGTAATTTTCCCTGTCTTCAAATTTTACAATTTCAAGTTTCTCACCTAGACATAAGAAACAGGGTGAGGGTGTGATTATTTTTAAATTTTAAATTCTGATCTTTATATTTTTGAACTTAAGTAATCTGTATTATCCAAAATCACTACACCTCACCTTATGATGATATGATTTTGGTACTTCCTCATAGTTATCACTTGCTTATATATAGAGAGAGAATTAACTATTGTAATTACATACGTTATATTTAATTAGTTTGCTTTTCTTTATGGTAATTATTTTGTAAGTTCCATGTATTAATACTAGAGAAGGTATAAATGTAAGCAAATTCAACTGAGAAAGATATGAGCAATAATGAATGATATAAGCACCTTAGTTTTAATTATAGAAATATCGATGTTTGTGTACATGTGTACGTGTTTGTGTGCATGCATACAAATGTCTGTATACACATGTGTAAGTGTGTGTACGTTGTCTGCGTGCATATATAATGATTTTATTATGTATATTTATGTTATATTTTATGTATTGAACAGATATTTATGCTTGACAATGAGTATATGTGTATATATGTGTATATACGTGTATGGATATTTGTGTATATATTTATGTCTGTTTGTTTATATATGTACTTGTGTATCTATTAATTTGTGCACACGTGTGTATTTTATATAAAGATCAGATTAGTATGATTGAATAGGTTTGTAAATAGATTAAAACTTTAAAGTGTTAAATAGAGAAGAATAGAATACAGGCTAAGTAGGTAATAAAACAATAGAAAAAGGAAAGAATAAGAAGGCAGGTAATAAAAAAGAATAATAATGATAAAAAATAATTGAAAAAGTAAAGTATGTAATCCGATACTAATTTATACAAAATAGCCTATCCCCCAAAAAGATTTATTAAAAGGGAAAGTTTTCCAAATCCATCTCACTTCTCTGTCTTATTTGGTCTGAAGAGGTTCACTATCCGTGAAGAGTACAACCGAAACATGCATGCACATATGTAAATGAGAATTTATACATACATATATATATATATATATATATATATGAAATGTGTAATTATATTACATACGAGTGTGCACTCACGTCTAAAATGTCGGAAAAATATGAGTCGCCAGTGTTCGCACTAATATTTATATAAAATAACGTCTGAATCGGTGGGGTAAAAAAGGAATAGCTAAACAAAACAGATATCGAACTGGAATGTTAAAAAAACAAAACCAAACAGAAAAACGTATCAATCAGAAAACAAAGGAAAAATGAACAAACGTCTTATTATGGCCATCTTTTAAAACGACGTAGTCTTACTTTCTGCTTGCTTTCTTCCTTTCCCTAAACACTTGGAAAACTTTTGTCCGACAAGATTTTACTCGCATGATGGCAGAGAAATATATTTATTTTCATATATAAAGATACATATTTATATATGAATGCATAAATATTGGTTTTTATTATAGACTTCGGGACATATATATATATATATATATATATATATATATATATATATATATATATATAATGCATGTAGCATCTTGTGTTTCTAGATTCAATTTATTGCTAGCTCATCTAAAGCTGCAATATCGAATCGAAGTAGGTGCTTCACGTGATCTAATCATCTAGTTACGTTTTACTCGGGTGCGTGTCTCTATTCGTGCGATGCCAAACGTATGTCAGAAACCCGAAACTATTGCATTTACAAGACTATCCACTTTGAGCCTAAAATGGATACATGGGAACGAGTATAAGATGAGCTTAAATCATATGCTCACATTTGGATGTTATTTATCTAATGCTATGATTTATTTAAAATGAACCTTTTACATTGATGGAATATTATTGTTTAAAATAAAACGACTCACAGTCAACCCAGGAAAATGAATGTTGCGTCTTGTGTTCAATATAATATTTAATCTTTTGTATTTTTTCATACATCAAGAAACAATATACAGCATGGAGATATTTGGACTGTGTTTTAGTCACTTACTCATTTACTTCGCTGTCATTGTCCAACCATAACAGACCCCCTTAAAAAAGAAAAGGTCATCATGCACAGAGAAATTCCCAGTTTTTACAGACAAAGCAAAACATTAAATTAATCGATCATTTTAGGCATCATGTCTTCATATCGATTTCTATTTACAGTTTCTTTAATTCATTTAGCACATTTTAAAATATGTTCTCGTCTGAAAATGCTTGTTTATATACATTCTTACGTAAATGTCACAAATTTTGCATTTGTCAGCTACAACATCTCTGTTCGATGATTGTGTCATCTTCGGCCATGATGAATAACCTCAAAACCCTTTCTAAATGAAACGTTAACATTTATGTGTAGTTTAATTGCTATATTCATATCATATATTACTATTTTATATATATCATATAATATCATAAAGTAAAATAATATATTAGTATATGTTTTCGTAATTTATTCAATAGTGCAAAGTAGAAACTCACAACCATTAGTAGAGCTTAGTAGTATGAAAATATATTCATGGCAAGTAAGATAAACAAAAATGTTCATATTTCATTCCCGAAAGAAATTTACCTTATGATGTACGTCGTGAATGAAATATGATTATACTTGCCAAAGATATATATATATATATATATATATATATATATATATATATAATATTAAATTGTTTTTAATATATTACCTACGTACGACATTATTTCGAGCTTACGTCTCTCATTAGCGCAGGGAAATAACAATCTCAGACGGGCACAGAGCGCGAACGCAGTTGACATAAAAACCTTGAATCGGTAAGCGTTTACTTAGTCGATGAGGCCACGAGAGATTGTGACATGATAACAAAGAAATTAAGTGATATTTACACTGAAAGCGGCGAGTTTTATACCAAGACATCCGATAGTAGTCACGAACAGATTTGTAGTATCACACTGGGGCTTCCATGAATGTCTATTTTAAACATCTACGAAAGTGCTCAACTTTTAATTTTACTAAAAAGGACCTTCTAATAATATTAAATTATATTTCAATATTTTGGTCTTTGCTTTTTCATTTTTCATATATATATGTATATAAATATATATATATATATATATTATATATATATATATATATATATATATATATATATGATGACGGCCGTGAGCCAGAGATATGTGTCCATTGATTACTTTTATGTACGTATAAATTAATAAAGACACACACACATATATATATATATATATATATATATATATATATATATATATATATATAGAGAGAGAGAGAGAGAGAGAGAGAGAGAGAGAGAGAACATTAAAAGTAAAATACCAAAATCATTTATATATTCCTCATCGTTTCGTGTTTATTTCAAGTGTTTCTCAATATCGGTGATTTGAAGAAATAACATGCATATACAAATCACTCATCTTGTAAATTTATAAATAATTTTGGTTTTTCCTTATTTCATTTTCCATCACGATGGAAAATTGTTTTCTATAATTTTCATTATGTAAGTAGATTTCGCGTACAACACAATGGTAAGATAAATTTCAGAGGAAACATATTTTATACAATGAAATGGACGAGTTGGAAAAAAAGAAAATTGCTAAAATTTTCCTTAAAGCCTTATCGTCTGACCCTCTAAGAGGAAAGATCAGAATGATAAATAAGGAGCTAAGAAAATCGAATGTGGTATGGGAGGAAAATTGTTTCAGCTGGAGAAAGCAATTGAGAGAGACCCCCCCAAAACGTTATGTGGGAATTTGAATGATTCAAGATCTCCAACTGATGTTTTTAAAATCTTATTTATACACAGGCTAGGTCAAAAATTGTTAATAACTAACGCCTCGATAATATTGAGATGATAGTTTGACCTGGCACTGTGTAAAACAGAAAACCACCCATCAGAATACTAGTCAGAACAACTATTTGTACCCACCAGGTGATTACTGATGGCAGATTCATGTGTTTGAAAGTTCCCGGATGATCTCGAAACCTTGTATCATTGAATATGACGTGGTATATTTTAGTATATTCTTATTTCTGACCTTTGGGATGTTTAGCCAACGTAGTCAGCACCACACTGACACATGAATTTATAAACAACAGAATTCTTTTGAATGCCTGGCAAAACATCATTACGGAAAGAAGAGAACACAGTTCAGGTCGTGTAAACTACCCTCAGCATGGTTGTTGGAAAACAGTGTTGAGTAAAAGAAAAATTTTTTTGACAATGTCAAGGTCGTAAGAACCTAACCATGGAACTTTCAAATAGATAGGGTATCGTGACGGGCCAATAAATTTATAACCATTAAATATAGCAAATTTGCGTGCAATGCTGCTTTTTATGATATTGATGGGGTATCAACTGGCAAAAAAAAATATTGGTAATTTCACCAACTTCTGCAAGAAGTCGAGTTGGTGAACAAATCAGAAGTGCTCATTGAGTAAGAGTACCAATAAGATTTATTTTTCTTAATTTAGCGGCGAAGAAAAATCAATTTAAATAAAGACCTGTAAAGGTTGGTTTTCTATGCACACGTTTCAAACGTTAAACCAATTTTACACACTAAAACATTAAAGGATTGGAGGGAACCATAATCCCCGACCTCAATCGTAAAATGCAACAATGGCTGTATGTCACAAAGAAGATGAAGACACTGTTCAACCTCAAATTGCAACGATGGCTGTATGTCACAAAGAAGGTGAAGACACTGTTCAACCTCAAATTGCAACAATGGCTGTATGTCACAAAGAAGATGAAGACACTGTTCAACCTCAAATTGCAACGATGGCTGTATGTCACAAAGAAGATGTAGACACTGTTCAACCTCAAATTGCAACGATGGCTGTATGTCACAAAGAAGATGAAGACACTGTTCAACCTCAAATTGCAACGATGGCTGTATGTCACAAAGAAGATGAAGACACTGTTCAACCTCAAATTGCAACGATGGCTGTATGTCACAAAGAAGATGAAGACACTGTTCAACCTCAAATTGCAACGATGGCTGTATGTCACAAAGAAGATGAAGACACTGTTCAACCTCAAATTGCAACGATGGCTGTATGTCACAAAGAAGATGAAGACACTGTTCAACCTTAAATTGCAACGATGGCTGTATGTCACAAAGAAGATGAAGACACTGTTCAACCTCAAATTGCAACGATGGCTGTATGTCACAAAGAAGATGAAGACACTGTTCAACCTCAAATTGCAACGATAGCTGTATGTCACAAAGAAGATGAAGACACTGTTCAACCTCAAATTGCAACGATGGCTGTACGTCACAAAGAAGATGAAGACACTGTTCAACCTCAAATTGCAACGATGGCTGTATGTCACAAAGAAGATGAAAACACTGTTCAACCTCAAATTGCAACGATGGATTTATGTCACAAAAAAGATGAAGACGCTGTTCAACCTAAAAGTGCAACGATGGCTGTATGTCACAAAGAAGATGAAGACACTGTTCAACCTCAAATTGCAACGATGGCTGTATGTCACAAAGAAGGTGAAGACACTGTTCAACCTCAAATTGCAACAATGGCTGTATGTCACAAAGAAGATGAAGACACTGTTCAACCTCAAATTGCAACGATGGCTGTATGTCACAAAGAAGATGTAGACACTGTTCAACCTCAAATTGCAACGATGGCTGTATGTCACAAAGAAGATGAAGACACTGTTCAACCTCAAATTGCAACGATGGCTGTATGTCACAAAGAAGATGAAGACACTGTTCAACCTCAAATTGCAACGATGGCTGTATGTCACAAAGAAGATGAAGACACTGTTCAACCTCAAATTGCAACGATGGCTGTATGTCACAAAGAAGATGAAGACACTGTTCAACCTCAAATTGCAACGATGGCTGTATGTCACAAAGAAGATGAAGACACTGTTCAACCTTAAATTGCAACGATGGCTGTATGTCACAAAGAAGATGAAGACACTGTTCAACCTCAAATTGCAACGATGGCTATATGTCACAAAGAAGATGAAGACACTGTTCAACCTCAAATTGCAACGATAGCTGTATGTCACAAAGAAGATGAAGACACTGTTCAACCTCAAATTGCAACGATGGCTGTACGTCACAAAGAAGATGAAGACACTGTTCAACCTCAAATTGCAACGATGGCTGTATGTCACAAAGAAGATGAAAACACTGTTCAACCTCAAATTGCAACGATGGATTTATGTCACAAAAAAGATGAAGACGCTGTTCAACCTAAAAGTGCAACGATGGCTGTATGTCACAAAGAAGATGAAGACACTGTTCAACCTCAAATTGCAACGATGGCTGTATGTCACAAAGAAGATGAAGACACTGTCCAACCTCAAATTGCAACGATGGCTGTATGTCACAAAGAAGATGAAGACACTGTTCAACCTCAAATTGCAACGATGGCTGTATGTCACAAAGAAGATGAAGACACTGTTCAACCTCAAATTGCAACGATGGCTGTATGTCACAAAGAAGATGAAGACACTGTTCAACCTCAAATTGCAACGATGGCTGTATGTCACAAAGAAGATGAAGACACTGTTCAACCTCAAATTGCAACGATGGCTGTATGTCACAAAGAAGATGAAGACACTGTTCAACCTCAAATTGCAACGATGGCTGTATGTCACAAAGAAGATGAAGACACTGTCCAACCTCAGTCCGTGATGCAAAGCTAGCAATATTGTCATCAATGTAATGTGTATAAAAAGCCGGCTTTGGGATTTTGGAAAACAATTGGTTTTCCCAAATTTCAACGAAAATGTTGGCTAACAATGGACCAAGTGGACTACCTATGGATATATCATCAATTTGCCGATACATTATGTTTTTAAAACTGAAGTAAACTGATTTTGTAGCAAGCTCCATCAGTTCAACAAAAAATCGTTCAGAAAATTATGGTCCATCGTTAGCCAACATTTTCGTTGGATCAAAAGAAGATCGAATGATGTGAACATCAAGTCAGATGAAAGTAAACTTCAGGACTATAAAAGTATGTTGCGCCAATGTTTCACAATATATACACATTGTTCTTATTGTAATACTTCGAGATTGTTCTTTTTTGACTAGCTTTCATAAGATTTGAAAATCCTTGTTGAATTCGGCCATTAGCCAGGCGTGTGCATTCATCACTCTGATCAGAGTCGCCATTATAAATGACGTTTCAAATGTAACATTAATCGTAATTAATAAAATAATTGCCTCTTCATTTTCCTCCCTGACTTTGTAAATCTACCGTCGATAATTTGTGTTCCGATAAAGCTGAATTCGTCTCACCGCCAAGCAGAGTCACGTGGGAAGGGAGATAAATAAAACCAAGCATTAATTGAACGATTCTGTCAGTCTCGTTTCCGTTCAAATGAAGAAATATGGCCGACTCCAATTTAAGCAACCCAACAACTTATGCATCATATCTGACTCGTCATATTAACTCGGTGTACCTTAGTATACCCCAGAGACTAATGGTTGTAAGAAAATATTTCTATTAAAATTAGTATTGAGCGGTGAGGAGATTCGCAACGCACAATATACGTAAGGTGAAGAGATTCGCTATATACGAAAGATGTGCTTACTCAATCTTCTCGTTTGTTCATAGAAATGATATTTGAAACATTACCCTGTCAGGTCGATGGGCGGATGCTCTTATACACGTGTTACTAATACTTACAGTTATTATTTTTTTATTATTTATTATTAATTCGTTATTTATTGAAAGCGAACATCTAATGGCGTAAAATGAAACGAAATTAAAACAATAATATCTTCTTGAACTTAATCACGGAATGAATTTACCAGAGTTCATTTCGTATTTTCGTTAACTAGTTAGCCATGTTGATCTTTTGGTAATTTAGTAAGAAAAATACAACAAATGACTATCATGTCTTTTCGAAATTTGTTCGGCATAACCGCCATTTCAAATTTAAGACTAAAGGTTTTTAATCTCTTATAACGAGGTTTGGACGCATCTAGAATGATATACGTCCATTCAATGTGCAGCTTAACCTGGACATTTTTATTTCAAACTTAAGCGTGACAGCCCGGCGATAATGGTATTTCAAACTTAAATGTGTCAGCTCGATGGAAATGGTATTCAAAATTAAGCGTGGCAAATTGACGATAATATTATTTAAAGCATGAGCGTGACAGATCGACGATAATACTATTAAACACATAAGCGTGACAGATCGACCACGGACAGATATTCTTTAGATGTTTGGACGTATCGAAAATGCCCATCAGCGATAACAATGCTCGTTTAATGGAAAATCTTTTGCCTGAGACTCGTTTATTGTGGTATACCTGCTAAACAGTGCCTCAGCACGTTTGCGGTTATTTAATACCGAAGGACAACAATTTCTGTAAACAATTAGTTTTTTGAGAATGGGCGCTGTGAATTTCACCATTTAGTGTGTTCCTTCGCGAATATTCGGCAAATATTCCGGAAAATTTCACTTCTATAGTAATAAGTATTAACACTCCACATTGAGACAAAATTCGGTTTAAGGCTCTTAAAATACATCTAGAATTCTCGACATGGACCCAAGGCGTAACTTTTAATAACTTTGATTAAAAATCAGTTCCGTTTTAAGTGACAGTCTACTGGAGATTAAGGATTTAATTGTTACTACAGGCGATAATTACTAAGAATAACATAATATTTCTACCTGGGCATGGCTGACGGAATGAGAACAATCTACTCCTATAGCTAAAGTAAAAAGGGTTAAGTTCGAAATACTGTCCAGGTTTCCGAGTTCGATTTAATAAGTTAAGCGTTTGTAAAGATGTACGAGCAGAAGGTCGAAGATTTAGTCGGCCGAAACTTTGTAAAGATAACAACCAAGATGAAAAATACTTGTAGAATGATCCAAATGATCCAAACTCGATAATTTAGTTGCGTCGAAATACAATTTGTTCACGATAGTCGATAAACTTAACCTCCACTTAAAGAGTAGAGGTTAAGTCTATCGCCTATCATGAATAAAATGAGGTAATCGTCCGGCTTAAATTTGATTTTCAGCATTTACTCATTAACTTATAATTGTTTTGTTTTTTCAGAAAACACTCACCCTAATCCTAACCCTAAACACCGGATAACGATCTTTTCTCGGTGAAAATTTTTACAGGAATGTTGCTTACAATGTGGCTGACAGATAATTTTTCCAGTCAGTTACTCACATTTTACAATCAAGTTTCATCACTCCAACCCCATTGAGCGCTGGACCGCAAGTTGTATACTACCATTTCTAAAAGAAGTGAAACCTTGGCCAGACAACAAACTATAGAGAGATTTTACTCATCACAATAGCCTCCAAAATCTATAACCACGCTTTCATTGAATCACATACGCCCTGAGCTGGACAATATTCTCCGTAAAAAATAAAAACAGATGAACAGTTTCCCAGATTCTAACCATCCGCCGTATAATTGAGCGTGTAAATCCAAGAACATCATACCTATCATTTTTGCTGTCGATTCCTTCATAGCCTTCAATTCCATCCTACCTGTGTTAGCGCATGGTATCCA